>CM052439.1:85400994-85418919 GCA_028533085.1 Varecia variegata | reverse complement strand
GTTAAGCAAGATAAATACAAAGAAAACACCAGGAATAGCATAGTCAAACTGCTGAAATCTAAAGATAAAAAGATAACCTTGAAAGCTGCTAAAGAAAACTGTCACATCACATGGAACAGGGATACAAATGGTGGCCAACTTCTCATCAGAAACACTGGATACAGAAATAAATGGAATACATCTTTAAAATGCTAAAAGACAAACACTATCAACACAGAGTTTTATATTCAGCAAAACCATCCTTCAAAAATAAAGATGAAGTAAAAACATTTTCAATATGTGCAACTATTACGTATCATTAAAAAAGAATTAAAAAAGGCATTTTTAGGTAAAAATAAACTAAAGAAATTTGTTATCAGCAGATCTATTCTGTAAGAAATACCAAAGCCTTCCTCAGGCTAAAGAGAAACTATACCAGATGGTAACTTGAATCTATGTGAGACACCCAATCACTGAAAAGGGTGAATATCTAAGTAAATGTAAAAGACTAGTATTTTTTTCTTAATTTTTCAAAAAATGTGACTTTAATGCAACAATTATAACACTGTAATATGGGGTTTATAATACGTATAGGTATAACTATAGGAAAAAGGATGATGGTGGTGAATTGAACTATGATATTATAGGGTTTCCACAATTTTTACATGAACTAGGTAAAATATTAAGGTCAAGTAGGTTGTCTTATGATTAAAACATAATAATGTCAAGTGATTATAGCTAAAATACCAATAAAGAAATCAAAATGCAATAATAAAATATTTAATTATAACATAACATGTAATATATAACTGACATAAAATAATGCCTATAAATCAATAAGGCATACACTAAAACCCCTGATAAATGGAACAGGAAGCATAAAGAATCCACAAAAAAATAAAATGGTCAATAAAATTGGGATAAAGGCAATTTATGAAGGAAAAATTCAGAACTTTCTGAAATTATTAAAAGCTGTGCTGTTATTTAAAAACATAGCCAGTAAGAAATCTCTTTGGGAGACATTTTCTAAAAATTCCTAGGAAGAATGATGTCTAAATTTGAATTTTCTCTTCACTTATGTTGTAAATCTGTCTTTAAACTTTCAATAAAGTCCATTGTACTCAGGAATCTTGTGTTAATAGTGTTTGGAGAATTATTATCATAACTGCCACTATCGATACAATTTTTCTACTACTCTTCTTCAGCTGGGTGACTTACCCCAAATGACATAGCTAGTAAGTGGTGGATGGACGAGTTGATCCCTGGCTCTCTGACTTTAGTTTCAACATGTGCAATCATGGGGTTACGCTGAAGGAAGAGCGGTGGTACCAGCCTGTGAAAAGGAAGCTGAAGAAGGAAGAGTAGCTGCCTTAAGAGTCAAGAGTTAATGGCTGGGACAGGGCGGTGGCTCACGCCTGTACTCTTGGCATTCTGGGAGGCCGAGGAGGGTGGATCTTGAGCTCAGGAGTTCCAGACCAGCCTGAGCAAGAGTGAGACCCCATTTCTACTAAAAAAAAAAAAAAATAGAAAGAAATTAGCTGGACAACTAAAAATATATAGAAAAAAATTAGCCAGGGATGGTGGCACATGCCTGTAGTCCCAGCTACTCGGGAGGCTGAGGCAGGAGGATCGCTTGACCCCAGGAGTTTGAAGTTGCTGTGAGCTAGGCTGATGCCACAGCCCTCTAACCTGGGCAACAGAGACTCCATCTCAAAAAACAAAACAAAACAAAACAAAACAAAAAACCAGAGTTAATGGCTGGAAGTAAACAGTAGGTGTTAACGGTGAAGACCACTGCAGACTGGGAGATAGTGAAACATTAAGGCAGCTGTTGTCTGGGTTACAAGAAGTCTTATGATTAACATGGGATAATGATAATTTAAAAAACAAAATGAGTGCAAAATTGAGGTAGTATACAAATGTAATTAACATGCATGTATTTGATCTTACTCATATAAAAATAATGCAGAAATTCAAATGTTAAAGTAAAATACCCAAATAAAACTCAGTGTTCGGACCACATTGATCTTTATTGTTCTTTATACTTCTTTAATTTTCAAATTTTCTACCTTGAGTATTTACTATTTTTATAAGTAGAAACATATTTCTAAAAGAAAAAAATGAAAGCACCACTATTTTGACTGCCCCAGGAAGAAATGTAAAAGAATAAACATAATTTCATCAGGCTTTAAAGAGTATCTCACATGGCAACTGCTTCTGAGAATCTGATATTTTCTCTGAGGGAAACTGCTCATTAAACAATTTTCAATAATGTGGTGAAGAAATACAGCAAAGTTATTAAAGACATGATGGCTCTCCCAGGGTACACATACCACAGGGGCCAGAACCACTCTTTAAATATATTTTCATTTGACTACTGCTCCTACCGACTGAAGTCGTATTACCATCCCTAATTTCCAAAACTCCTTTTTAATGGGGGTCATTCTTCTTGCCTTGAAACGGGCTCATTGTATTGCTTTGGAGCCTCTGTGGAGCCTGGCGATTTTACATTCTTTTGATAGTCGCATATGGTTTGGTTTTTGCTAAATCAAAGGACACAGTCTGCATGCGATGACTTTAGGGGTCTTCTAACACCTCACCTGCTCGGTGGTTGCTAAAATTACCTCTAAGTGTTTACTTGTTAATTATACAAATTACAGATAAGGTTTAAAATACAAAGCACCTGGAAGTGGTCATGCATGGCAGTAAAATTGCACTAAAGTATAAATGTGTACCATCTATTAATATCTATCTACCTATCTATTTATCTATCATCTATCCTTTAAACAATAGAATCGATGGGCATATCAGACAGCTTTATGTTTCTGAAATGGAGATATATTGTAGTGGAGTGTGGGTGATAATCAAACCATGGAGCTTGAGTTATGGGAAAAGTATTCTCATCTCATAGAGTATAAACCTTGTTTATTAAACAGTTCTGCCCCAGTTTAACCCTAGCCAAAGGAGCCTGTACGGCTTTGTGGAAAGACGGTGAAAGTATGGAATAGACATGCCTGGGTGGAAACCCTCTTTCCATCTCCTCTGGCTGTGTGATTGAAGGCACGGTGTTCAGTCTCTCTCAAGCGCAGTTTCTGTACCTATAAAATGAAGGTCACGTGAACCACCAATCTGCTCTCTGCCAAGCATTGTGCTGTGTATAAGATTGACATGTACTTTATATTTTCATCTGGATTCACTCCCATTTCATGGATGAAAAAATAGGGAGGCTTATTGGTTTGTCATGGGGGTTAAATGAGAGAGGCTTATAAAGTACAAGGTCCAGGGGCTCATAGCTCACAGGCACTCAATAAATATTTGTCATATCTCCAGTGTCCTTTGACAAGGGCACCAAGAGAACTAACTCCAATCATAAATTAATGACTTTAACTTTTTAAGCATTTATTTTCTGCCTCTAAAGATGTGTTCTTTCTTCTTTCCCTGGTGAATTTCTATTCTATATTTCAGCTTCACATTTTATCTACCACATGAGTCTTCCTTATTCACTCTGTGAACAAGGATTTTTTTTTTCCTTCCTTCAAGTTTCTGTATCTCAGAATTTATGCCCCCTGGTCTGGCTGTATACATCATTCTGTTGGAATTTTGGTCTATTTTGTAAACTTTGGAGTTCAAGGTTTGTAGCCTAATTTTATAATTTACTACATGAAGATTCAAGGTGAAACATTTAATCTTTCTGTGTCCTAGTTTCCTCATCTATGAAATGGGGAGGGCTTTAATTAAATGTACCTTGAGGGCAAGTCTAAGGATCAAATTAAATAACATGTGAAAATACCAAATGCATATATGTACACAGTGAATCACCCACAAGTGCTAGTTCTGGCCCTCAGTTATCCCCCAAAATTAATATTTTTGAAGCACAGATAATTTCTTATTTCTTGTTTATATCTATTAATAATACATTCCCATTGTCATGAATTGTTCTGGTCATATTGAAACATGCAGTTTCCTACATGTGCTATTATTTCTAAGATAATGCATTTTGAGTTTTTTTACCTGACTGCTTTTCATCCTTCAACAGCTCAGGTATCACTTCCTCCTGGAAGCCTCCTGGGCTCCTTTAAGCTGAGATTTCTCTCCATTCCCAAGGTCCTATGAGTTTCTATCATTCTCCTTATTATGTTTTATTGCCTATGTCTATATTTTCCTACTCTGGTGGACCTTGAGACTCTTGAGAAGTGAGTTATTTGTCCTTGGATCCCTGGAGGATAGTTCAGGCCATGAAACACAGGTGCTCAATGAGTATGTGTTAAATAAATAAGTGAAGGAATGGGTATGGAGAGCAACTCACAGAAACCATGTGCTACCATTGGGCAAAACCTCATGCCAGCCCTCCGAAATGTCTGATTGCCAATGAGAATGTTCAGCATCAAATTACCAGACATATCCTGTTGGCATTTTTGGTAATACTTTTATTCCTCAACCTCCACAATATCTCAAATTCTCGGATATAGCAAAAGATTTATCAACAGTTGGTTCACTGGTCAGTCGTTATGATGACCTTTGGAAATTAAACTGTAGGAGATGGCGTGGTTTTATTTGGCAACTCGCTTACGTAACTTACAAACACTGTAATGGTTCAAGTATCCCTGTATTTGTATGCATGCAGTAGCTGATCTATAAAACATATGGCATTTTGAAATATTGATCTCTTCAGTGCCAGCAAGTTAAGAGATATTAGTGTAGCCTGGGATTCCATTTGTAACCATGGGATTAGAGTCAGAGAAGTGGAAAATTGGAATAGACCAAAATTCATGTGAAGTGGAAAGTACAGCTGGCAGTAGTGCTAACGAAGGAGAATAACAAATAAGGGAAGCATTATTTCAAAAGCTAACTCAACCATCAAGTGGGAAGGGAGCAGCCAGATGAATAGGCTTTAACTGCCTCAGCTTCCTGTGCCTCCATGTTGGCTTTGCAGACTTAAATTCAGCACAACAGCCGGAAGAGGCAAAACTGAATTGACTTGGAAGCAGGAAAAGGTGGCATCCCTATGGATTCCTGTCACTTCTGTTAAGAAAATAAATGGGAAGACGAATTCAGAAAGAAGTTAATTGTGGTCAGGAAATATTGAAAAAATTAATAGAACATTTTCCTAATGCTTAGAATTATACCTAAACTGAACCTTGTAAGTGTCTTTCAATGTCACATGCACTGTGACGTCCTTCTAGAGCCTTGCATTCATATCCACCTGCAGAACCGATCCTCATTTTGGAAGATTCTGTGATAATGCCTTGCATACTTGACTTCCTGGATGGGTAATCATTTCCTTTGCTTTGGGGAGGAACTGGGTTTTATTTGACTTTGTGCCTCCAGAGATGAATCATTAGTTGGCACATAGAAGGCAATCCAACGTTTTGACTAAGTAGCTGCTGAATTCTCTTAGAAGGAATTTAGAAATATTTAATTCATATTCTACCCACTAGACATTTAAAGAATCTCTATCCAAGGATTTATTGCCCATTCTGAGATGGGACTAATTCCTCCTTGATGCAGGGAAAAGATAAAACCTCAATAGCTTTGTCTTCATGAAAGAGGAGATGTACTAGATAAAAGAGGGACAGAAACTGACTGAAAAGAAATACTTTATGTAATATTTGTAAAATTGAGGAAGGGCTTTTTGTTAGCAATTTTCACCTCCATGGCTCTTCTTTGTCCAGATGATTAGAGATGTTGAGGAATTTTTCATATGTTTTTTGAACATTAGTCTGTCTTCTTTTGAAAAGTTTCTGTTCATGTCCTTTGCCCATTTTTTAATGGAGTTGTTTGATTTTTTGTTTGTGAATTTTCTGAGTTCTGTACAGATTCTAGTTAACAGCCCTTTACCAGATGTGTAGCATGCAAATATTTTCTCTCATTCTGTAGGTTTTTTGTTTGCTCTAGTGATAGTTTCCTTAGCTGTGCAGAAGCTTTTTAATTTGATCAGGTCCCATTTATTTATTTTTGTTGTTGGTGTTATTGATTTTTTGGGTCTTCTTCATAAATTATTTGCCTCAGCAGTGATTATAAGAGTTTTTGAAACATCTTCTTCCAAAATTCTTATAGTTTCATGCCTTAGGTTGAAGTCGGTTATCCACCGTGAGTTGATTTATGTGAGAGGTGAGAGATGAGGATCCTGTTTCAGTCTTCTACATGTGGGTATCCAATTTTCCCAGTACCATTTATTGAATAGGGATTCTTTTCCCCAGTGTATGTTTTTGTCTGCTTTGTCAAAGATCATATGGATATCTGAGGATAGTTTTATATCTGAGTTCTCAGTTCTGTTCCATTGGCCTATGTCTCTGTTCTTGCAATAGTACCATGTTGTTTTGGTGACTATAGCCTTGTAGTATAGTTTGAAGTCTGGTAAATTGATGCCTCCCAATATGTCCTTTTTGCTTTAGATTGCTTTGGCAATACAGGATCTTGTCTGGTTCCACACGAAGAATAGAATTTTTTTTCTATATCTGTGAAAAATGTTGTTGGTATTTTAATAGAGATTGAATTGATCTGTAGATGACTTTGGGTAGTATAGACATTTTAATACACATTTTAACAATGTTGATTCTGCTGACCCATGAGCATGGTATGGTTTTGCACATGTATATGTCTTCTGCTCTTTTCCTTTCTCAGTAGTTCGTAGTTCTCCCTGTAAAAGTCTTTCACCTCTGTAGTTAAAAATATTCCTAGGTGTTTTATTTTCTTTGTTGCTATTGTGAAGGGCATTGAGTATTTGATTTGGTTCTCATTTTGATTGTTGTTGGCATATAGGAATGCTACTGATTTTTATACATTGATTTTGTAACCTGAGATTTTGCTGAATTTATTTATCAATTCCAGTAGTCTCTTGGCAGAATCTTTAGGGTTTTCTAGATATAAGATCATCAGCAAAAATCAATAATTTGACCTCTTCTGTCCCCATTTGGATGCCCCTGATTTCCTTTTCTTGTGTGATTGCCGTGGCTAGGACTTCCACAGCAATCTATGTTTAATAGAAGTGGTGACAGAGGGCAACCTTGTCTGATTCCAGTTCTAAGTGGGAATGTTTCCAATTTTTCCCCATTCAGTATGATGTTGGCTGTAGGTTTGTTGTATATGGCTTTTATCATTTTTAGTTAAGACCTGCCTATATGTATTTTGTTAAGGGTTCTTATCTTAAACGGTGTTGAATTTTGTCAAATGCTTTTTCTGTATCTATTGAGAGGATCATATGGTCTTTGTTTTTACTTCTGTTTATGTGGTGAATTTTACTTATGGATTTATGTATGTTGAACCATCCCTACATTCCTGGGAGGAAGCCCACTTGGTCATGTTGGATTATTTTTTTGATGAGTAGCTGAATTCAATTTGCTAGGATTTTATTGAGAATTTTTGCATCTATATTCATAAGCAATATTGGTTTGTAGTTTTCTTTTTTTGTTGAGTCCTTTCCTGGCTTTGGTATCAGGGTGATGTTGGCTTTGTTAAATGTGTTGGGGAGGATTCCTTCCTTGTTGATATTGTGGAATAATTTCTGCATGATAGGCACCAGTTGTTCTTTGTAGGTCTCATAGATTTGAGGTGTAAACCACTAGGCCTGGGACTTTTTTTTTTAAAGGAAGGTTTTTTATTACTGCTTCGATTTCAGTGCTGGATATTGGTATGTTCAGGAATTCTATTTTTTACTGATTGAGCCTATTAAGGCTTTGTGTTTCTAAGAATTTGTCCATTTTCTCCCCATTTTCAAGTTTATGTGTATAGAGATTTTTATAGTATTTAGAAATGATATTTTGTATTTCCATGATATCAGTTGTAATTTCTCCTTTTTTATTCCTAATTGAGCTTATTAGAGTTCTTTCTTTTCTGCTTCTGTTTAATCTAGCAAGAGGAGTGTCAAGTTTGTTTATCTTTTCAAAGAACTTTTTGTTTCATTAATCTTCTGTATAGTTCTTTTATTATCAATTTCATTTAGTTTGGCTCTAATCTTGGTTATTCCTTTTCTTCTGCTGGGTTTGGGGTCAGTTTGCTCTTCCTTTTCCAATTCTTTGAGTCAATTCATTAGACTGTTGATTTGTGATCTTTGTATCTCTTGGATGTGGGCATTTATGGCTATGAATTTTCCTCTCAGAACTGCTTTAGCTGTGTCCCACAGATTTTGATAACTTGTGTTCCCTTTTTCATTAAGTTCAAATTATCTTTTGATTTCCATCTTAATTTCCTCCTTGAACTGAATATCATTTAGCAGTAGGTTGTTTAGTTCTATGACTTTGTGTGCAGATGAGTGTTTCTGTTGGAATTGATATCTAATTTTATTCCACTGTGGCCTGAGAAAATGCAAGGAATAATTTCTATTTTTTAAAACTTGTTGAGACATGTTTTGTGGCCCCAGATGTGGTCAATCTAAGAGAATGTCCCATAAACTGATGAGAAAAAAAGTATATTCAGTGGTTTTTGGGTAGAATGTTCTGTAAATGTCTGTTAGGCCCATTTGTTCTAGAGGTGTGTTTCTTTGTTTATTTTCTGTTTAGAGCATCTGTCCTGTTCTGTCAAAAGGGTGGTGAAGTCCCTGGCTATTACGGCACTGCTGTTTATCACTTTATTTAGATCAAGTAGAATTTCCTTTATGAATCTGGGTGCACCTGTGATGGATGTGTAAATATTTAGAATTGTGTTGTCTTCTTGTTGAATTGTTCCCTTTATCATTGTATAATGACAATCTTTGTCTTTCATTATTTTTGTTGATTTGAAGATCCAGTTATCTAATATAGGAACTGCTACACCAGCTTTCTTTGGTTTCTGTTAGTGTGGAATATTGTTTTCCATCTTTCACCTTGAGTTTGAATGAGTCCTTGTGGGTTAGATGTGTTTCCTAGAGACAGAAGATAGTTTGTTTTTGTACATTTATGCATTTGACTAGCCTATGTCTCTTTAGTGGGCAGTTCAAGCTATTGACATTTATTGAAAGAATTGATAAGTGGTGTGGATTTCTGTTCATCCTATTGAGTAGAACTTTGTTGCTTTGTTTTCTCTCTTTAGCCATTGTGGTGTCTGGCCTTTGATCTTTACTGTTGGGTGATTTTACACTGGTTAGTGTTTATTGTGTTTGTCCTTGAACCATGCAGATCTGAGTATTTCCTGTAGGGGACATCCTTCTTGACAAATTCCCTCAGTGTTTGCTTGTCTGAGAAAGACATTATTTTCTCCTCACATACAAAAGTTAGTTTTGCAGGTTATAGTATTCTAGTCTGGGCATTATTTTGTTTGAGAAGATTGAGAATGGGACCCCAATCCCTTCTGGTTTGTAAGCTGTCAGTTGAGAAGTCTGTGGTTAGTCTGATGGGTTTTCTCTTGTAAGTTACCCACTGCTTTCACCTTATGGCTTATAGGAGGGGTTCTTTTGAGTTTATTTTGGCAAGTCTGTTGACTATGTGTTGTAGTGTTTGCCTGTTTATGATGAATCTCCCAGGAGTCCTTTGAGCTTCTTGTATCTGGGTAATAATTTAATTTCTTCAGTGAATTTTTCATTAATTTCTTGCATTGTTTTTGTGGTTTCTTTGTGTTGGGTTTCCATTTTATCTTGTATTTCATTAAGCTTCCTTACAATCCATGTTCAAAATTCTTCATCTATCATTTCAATATTCTGCTTTTGGTTGGTATCCATTGCTATGGAGCTGGTGTTCCCATTTGGGGGTGACCTTTTGATTTGGTTCTTCATACTGCCAGGGTTCTTTCACTGATTCCTTCTCATCTGGAGCTGCTGTTAACTTCTTACTTTTGGATTTTCTTTTGTTTAGTTAATGAAATGCCCAGTTTAATCTCTAAGTCAGTTGGTGGTGCTTGTGGGTGAGAATCAACCACACCCTCTGTGACTGAGTGGGTAAATGTTGTAAAGGGCATGAAAATTGACCTCCTTGTCAGTAGGTGGTGTTTGCTGGAGGAAACAAGCTTCACCTCCTTCCTGTGACTGGTTCTAGTTCCTCAGGAGAAGCCCTCTAATGCCTCAGTTGGTGGGTGGGGCCCTGGAACTTCCAGGTGAGTCCTTTGTTCTCCACCACAGCAGAAGTGGGTGGGGGAGTGAGGTTGGGCAGGGTTAGATTGCATGAGCCTACCCTCAAGCTCCACAAATCCTGGAAAGGGATGTGCAGCAGTTGAGGGTCCATTCTCCAACTCTGGGCTAAGCTGCCAAAGAGGGGCTACAGTGGCCCTACTTAACCAGAAACTCTGTGTGTGGAGGTGGGGCTGTCTGAGACCCACAATCCTGCAGTCTGGAGCAGGCCTTGCTGCTTTCAACCTTTCCCTATTCCTCGGTTTCTCCCGAGACTCTGCCAGTAGTCAGGACCTCAAGATAGCTAAGCTCCCCTGTGACTGTAATGCAGGTAGGGAGGTTCCCTGCCCAGAATCCCGGTCTGAGCTCGGAGCACAGCCCTCCCATGGGAAGAGGGTTGCCCCACAAGCACACCACAGCTAGGACCCACATTGCACTCTCTCCCCTGATCTATCCCTGCAGGCATCCTCACCTCCCCAGACTAGATCATGAATATTCCCTCTGTGCTCCCGGATACTGCACTCGAGGCCTGGGGGTTATGGGATTTGTTCTGTGGGCCCATCCGGTCATTCTGGGTGGATTACCTCCTGGAGAGTGGGTCAGAGAAGACCTGATTGCTAGCTTTCCTCCACTCAGTCTCTTCTTCTCTCCTGCCCCTACCCCACCCATGGCTGCAGAGACAGACAATTGAGCTGCCACATGGAGCTCCCACAGGGAGCAGGACTCAGACCTCTCCCTTTGGGATCCTGCAATGGACTGAAGGGTGCTCAGACTGGGAGCTCACAGCCTGCCAGCCCTCCCTGCTGCTGCTTGCCTGGCAGCCCCATTAAAGCAAGACAGGCTCCGAGGCAGAGGGACATTGAACCACCTTGGGCACCCTGTGGGTGACACGGGACCAGCATCTTTGTCCCTGCCATGGTCAGGAATTGATCTCCAGGGCCCAGGGGGTCTGGAGTCATCCAGAACATCCTGGGACACACTGGACCCCCATGTGGCTCCTGCAGTCGGGGTTGGAGTTGAGAAATGTCTGTGTGGGGATGATCAAGATGGAACCTGAGGAGTTGAAGCCCCCTGGGAAGGACAAAGTCGTCCAGAGGGTTGGGAAGCAACAGGGCACCTGCTGATTGGGTACGGTCTGTGGGCAGAGGTGGGCAGGGCACTGGTGCCTTGTCCACAAGAAGCTCCCAGCTCACTGGTGGCAGCAGTCTGTGGGCTCAACTCGACCTGGAGGGTGGGTCAAGGCCAGGCAGGCAGGAGGTGGCTCGGGTGGACATGCTGCAAACTATAAGAGTCCCACAGATGCAGGTCAGACATGTAGAGGACTCAGCTTTTGTCCTCTTGTCCTCCCAGAGCCGGCTGAAGCAGCTGCCTGAGGCCTCTTAGGGCAGAGCCTGCTGTGCCCCAGCTCGTGAATTCTCAACCTGGAACTGGGGTGAGGCCAGAAGCAAAGGCTCCGACTGAGGTCTCTGAAGTTGGGGCTGTGCAAATGGTGTTCCAGCCCGAACTGGAGAGCGGGTTCTGGGACAGGCAGGTTGCAGGCTGCCTCCCAGGCACAAGGGACCCGTGGGTGCCAGATCAGACGTGCAGACATCACAGCCCTCCACACCCAGCCCAGCGCTTGCCTAAGTGGTCACCCAGAGCCCCTTGAGTCAGCACCCGCTGCTCTCTGTTCAATTCCCAGGTCCTCCTGATCTCTAGGGGCGAGGCCTTGGCTCCCAGTTCAGAGTCATGGCTCAGGGAAGCCACAAATCAGTGACCCTCCCCAGTCTGGTGTAGTGTGCCTGGTGCACCCGAGAGTTCAGGATGGCCCCAGCTATTGCCTCTTCTCCACACAGCCTATTGTCCAGTGTCACGACTCTGCACCGACTGCAGGCATGTCCCTGTCTGAGCAGTAGGAGGTCTGTAGGAGTGGTGGGTATCCTCTTGCGGGTTGGATCGCACTGCTCCAGCAAGGCGAGCACAACCCTCCCGCGCTGGATTCTCTATTGTTCTATTCCCTTCTCTAATCTTCGTATTTGCATCTCTTGGTCACCTATGTAACCCCCCCCTCCCCGCACTGAGTGTCCCACCTTGCTTCTCTGTGAATTCACAACGCTGTTTCCAGCTGCGTGCCCTCCTCCCCTCCGTCCCTGGGAGCCGTGAGCTGGCCCCCACTAGGCCCCCATGTTTTCCCGTGGACCCTGTCATCTTATCTTTTAATCAGGGCAGTGATCCCTTAGACAACTGTTCTTGGAAAGTGCCTTTGTCTCTGCTGAGCTCTAAATTAATGAGGTCAAGTAGGTAAGAGGAAGTTTCTCAGAGGGACTGTAATTTGAACTTGACCTTGATGGATATGATGTAAGGAAGAGGTGGGGAAAGCATCCTATTCCCCCAGAAGAAAGATTAGAATGGGGTTTGGGCATGACCACCTGGGTGTACCAGGATGTGTGTTAGAAAGCTGCAGAAGTGGTCCGGTGGGGGGTCTTATTCCCTCATCAGAAATAGGACTCTTCATTAGTTAACCTTGTCAGTTGCTTAATTGTGTCCATTCCCCACTGTCAATTTTGTAAGCTCTGTGAGATGATTACAATGTGAGAACATTTCAATTTTTACCAAAATATCTTGTTTTTAGTCATTTCAGTATCCACACAAAGGCACGACCTCATTTCTGAAACAATTCTTCTTTATCGTCATCTATCCTTTATCCTGTTGCCCCTTATCTTCCTCTGACTGCTACCAGCAGAGAGGTACCCAGGCCGAGGTACCCATGAAGTTTCTATGAAATGGCATATTCTGGATAGAACCCTAACAGGGGTTTATCCTCTTGTGCCTTCATTCTTCTGTTTATTTCACAAGTGTTAACTGAGCATCAGCAGTCGTGCCGGATGTTCGGTATAGAAAGAAGAACCACCATTCTCTGCCATCACAATACTCATAGTCTTAGAAGGGAAATAGACTTACAATGTCCTGCTACACGATGGGATAATTAGAGTTATGATTAAGAGACAGTAGATGACTGAACTCTTGATAGCTGAAGTTGCGACAGCTGAAGTTCAAAACTGACCAGAATGTTATACGTCAGCTAATCTCTGTTTTTGACTTGCTTGACTTGGCTACAATTAAAATGCGTTCCTTTGGGTTAGTCTGATCCTGAGGCCTAAAAATGATTAAACATCTGCCACCAGGGTTGCTTCAACCAGCCACATGCCACAGGAAATAGGAATGGAGTATAATGATTCCCCAAAAGAACTTTGGGGTATTATTGCCAACAAGAAGAGGAAAAGGATATAAAGAGGACAAAAATAGCAAATATGTACCACCTTTGGTGAGCCTATCTCACAGAATTCTAAGGAGCCATAGAGCAGGCCAGTTAAGTGGAGAAAAGCCTAGAATATAAACTAGACAGGTCTTGAGGGGAAGAGCAGGTGCACAGGGGCAGGACAGATACTTCCTTTTCCCCCAGATTCAGTCTGCAGCTTTCTTTCCATCCTGTTTTGTTTACTAGGAATTGACTTCTATGGGATGCCCCAGCCAAGCGTCCTTGCCCCACAACTTCCACAGTCAGGAGAAGACTGGAAGGTGGAAGTGGAGAGGTGTTTAGTCACCTGGCTCACTCCCTGCTGGGCTGAGATGGCGGTGGCTGGGCGGCTGTGGCCCTCTCCAGAAGGCCAAAGCCTCTGTCCTGTGATCCCCTCCTACAGCTACAGCTACTATTAAATATTACAACTGTGGCTATCACCCTCACTGGGGTCTGTCCAGAGCCTGTTCCCTCTCCTTGCCCTTTCAGGCCAAGCAGTGGAGCTGCTCCCTGCTATTGCTGGCCTGGGGGCACTTCACTGTTCCTTGTTGGCTTCCTTTAATCTTCTTCACTTCATTTAAGTATGTGAAATATTACTCTGGTCTGTCTCTTGCTGGGTCCCCTAATGCAGAGTGGGACCTGGGTGCTGGTGTTGGATTAAAATACAACTGAGGACACGGGCCCAACATTTAGAGATGACAGAAACAGGTGGTGGGTAACCACCAGCTCAGGCAGGTGGAGTCCCGAAGGCTGGTAGCACGTATTGAATAGTAGCCCTGGGGCAGGCAACACCCACCACGCGCAAGCAAGCTGGGGAAGGGCTGATGGTAAGTGATAGCAGGCCCACTGCATTGGACAGCTCCAGTGCTCACTACTGGCACTGTATTCTAAGTAAGAAAAATATTTTCATGGTGTTCAGAAGCCTGTTCTGGTCTGGGTAGTAGGTCCTGGACAAGATAAAATACTGAGATGATGGGGAAGCCGTCTTTGCAGGAATGCTGATTAGGCAGGGACTTTGGAGATGTAAACACCACTGTGGGTGGGGATAACACACATTTAAAAATTCTAAAGAGAGCATTAGCAGTTCTTCCAATTGCTTCATTTCCTTTGATAGGTGATTTAAATGGTATAAGCCTCAGTGTTCTCATCTATGGACTGGGGATAATGACATCCACTCTCGTGTGAGGACTAGTCTTGTAGCCGCCCATGGGAAGGATGGTCTTGGCATAAACGTGGTGATAGGTTTCTGAGCACAGCACCTGGGGTCCATTATGTGCCCCGTAGAAGTCTGTGATGTGCTTTCTCTTGTCTGCCAGGTGACGGGAGTCTGACTTTAAGGAATGTACACAATCTCAGAGCAAAACTAACCACCAGGTTGCCCTGGTGCTGAGTGACCCGAATTAAGGAACCCAGCTACTTTAAGTCCTTCCTGAAGAAAGGACAAAATCTTTCTCAGAGTTTGGGGCTGAGTCAAATGGCAAAGACTGAAGGAAACATTGCAATGGGATACAGGGCTTGGCCGGCCATTATGTTGTCACGTGGATTATATGATGGGAAAAAACACAAAAAAATCCTAAACAAACCAGGAAGCATCTGTGATAAACAGCCTCATCTCTATAAATATTTAGCAACCCCAAAGGGCATCAGTGACTTTAATTAGGGAAATAGGCTTCCTAGCATTGCTCCAATCCCAACCACGCTGTCAGAGTCATTAAACTCCATATACTTCCATCAAAGTTCCTATATTGTTTTACGTATTCAGAGTTAGTTCATTGCATAATATTTTTAGATGACAAATAAAAGTAATCAACCTAATAATTTATTCATAAACTGGACTTGTGACTTTTTTTTCAAGTTTTTTTCCTAGAAAAATCAATTTCAATGAGATTATATCGAGAATTACTTTTAGTGAAGGGTTTTATTGGAAAGATATTCCAGTAAGTACTTTATCTAAGAGGATTAAAGGCATCAAAAACACAAATTTGTATACCTACAATATCAGTTACAGACTTTTCTAAAATAAATAATAATATTGTAATGAGAATGAGAAATCCCATTGCACATATGATATTAGAAGCAGCTCAGCATTAAAATACTGATTTTAATACAGCATTAAAAAACTGATGACAATCCAATTAAACCACGTATTTCCTCCTTGGTTTAGGGTTACTTTCTTGAAGCACTCCATGGCTCCATCCAGACTTTTGTCTTTGCTGTGCCCAGAATTGGTGTCATAGTTTACCATCATTTGCAATTTTTATGGAAAATTGTAATGTAGTATTAACATGCTATTAAGACATAAGGACTATGTATTTGGGGAGTAGAATGAATTATGAAATCACAGACTTTGAATATTTCTTTAAAACCCATGTCAGTGAGTCAGTTTGTCGAACTTTGATAAGAAGTTGGAATGGGTAGTGTTGACATAAGATGAAAGGGGCAATAGACTGGCCATATCCCTAGGCTGTTTACCAAATATTTAATTAAATAGGTCCTGAAGATGTAGGCCAGTTGGCTCAGGCTTTTCTTTTTCCTTGCACTTAAACACTGTGGAAAGATCAGTCCAACCAAAGATTTTTTGAATCCCATCACCTGTGCTGTCATTCCGTGTGTAGCCATGGGGAGGCGGTGGGGTCAGCAGGGTGAAGCGCTGGCACATACATGGAACATGCTGAATCAAGCCCACTTGATGTTTCAGTCTGGCACATTCTCTCTTCATATGGGCCCAGACCTGATAATGATGCACACTATTTATTTTTTGCTAAATTTCCAAAAGGAGATAGCAGATTAAAGAGAAAATAAGTTTGGGTGTTTTGACTGATTGATTTTACTAACCAATTCATTCATGTTTTTATGCGAACTTAGTGAGCTACTACTATATTTCAGGCCCTGGCAATATGAAGACGAGACATGGTCCCAGCTATCAGCAAGCCCACAGTTTACTGGTGGAAGACACACATATACACCAGTCAGTACTGGTAATTGTCAAGAGTGCTATCGCAGAGCTAGGTAGAGCATAAAGGAGAGAAGTTGCTGTTTTCTGCTGGAGTAGGGACAGAGTGGCAGTGAGGGCACTCTGGGTCAGGGTAACAGCTGAACCAGGGTGCACAGGGGGAGCTTTGGTAAAGCCTGATGTTTTCAGGAGCCTTGAGTGGAAGTTCAGCTGGGCCGGAGAACTGCAATGAGAGCTGCAGAGATTACCAGGGGCTGATCATGGGGGATCTCTAATGTCTTCTTAAGGAGTTTAAACTTCATTTTATAAACTCTAAGAGAAGATTTAAAGGGAGGATAGAAACACAGTCAGAATTATATGCTAGACAGGTGTCCATGGAGAGGAAAGATCTGATGGCACATGTGCAATTGGAGATGAGACAAGTGAGGAGGGTATTGCAAGAATATTCTTGCTAACATTCACTGAGCTTAGTACGTGCCAGACGTATGGACTAGCTAATTTAATCCTTACTATAATCCTGAGTGGTAGTTAGTATTAATGATAGTTTATTAAAGAGAAGCAAATGTTTGGAGAGATTAAATGACTTGTCAAAGGTAGGAGAGTAATGGCTGAGTTGGGACTTTAACTCAGCTGCTTAATCACTTCTGGGTCCTTCCTTCTTCAGGAAGGCATGTGGCCACCATGGGCCATGACAAAGCAATAGCAGAGGAAACGGAGACACGGCACAGTGGAGAGGCAGGAAGAAGGTGGAATCTAAGATGGCTAATTGAATTGATGCAATAATTTCTTCCTCCTTCTTAAATATGCCAGGTCATTTAGTCCAGTAGTCCAGAGCTTCAAATTAACTGATTTTAAGGCTATTATTTTTCATTCTATTAGTACTTTTAAATTTACTATGGAATAATTCACAAGCTCTGTTGAAAGCAGGAGTACCCCTCGCTTTTGAGGCCAAAAGGCAAACTAAAATGAAGGCTTTTAAACTGTCATAGGTCAAGGGTCCCTTGTGCATCCTTGAGCTCCCCAAGCAGCCTATGTTTATTTCTATCGTAGTATTTACCGTGCTGCACTGAAACAATCTGGCTGCTCCTCTGTATCTTTTTTTGAGAGCAGGGATCATTTTCCAATTCTGTTAAATTCAACAAACATACATGGCGAGTCTGCCATGTCCTAGGTGTAGGTTTTATTTTAGGCTCTGCAGTAAGTACATGTACAAGATGTACTTCTGGCCACATGACTTGGTGGGAAAGCTCCTGCATCATCCATCCATTTCAGCGTGGTGCGGTGAGAGCTCTCACGGTGGTACATCTGGGGCCAGTAGGAGTATAGATGAGATATACTGTGTCGTATTTAGTCTGGGAGAGAAGGGATTTGGGCAGGTTTCCCAGAGGAGATTATGGAGGTGAGTGCTTTAAAATGTAGATTTTATTATTATTCGAGTATAATGAGGCCAACGGGTCAGAAGACAATTGTCATTGAAACGATAGTTTGCCGCTCCCGGTTTTGGAGGAGGAGGCCTGTCATGCCACGCAGGCCCACGCGGGGAGCTCAAGTCTTGGTCAGGAAGCAGAGGGACTGAGAAGAAAATGTGGGCAAAGCCTTGATTATGGTTTCCATGGAGGGAACAGGTGAAACGAGACTGACAGGTCTAAGGTTGGCTAGTTTGAAGAGTTTCAGCGGCTTCTGGGGTGTAGGTGCTGTCCC
>CM052439.1:85332795-85400494 GCA_028533085.1 Varecia variegata | reverse complement strand
CTATAAATCACAGTGAATATTTCCATTGTGAGATGTTTTCCTAATGTAAAGCAAAAGTTAAAATACATGTATTTTTAAAAATTCCTTAGAAAGAATCACAACAAAGATTTGTTCCAGAAAGTACTGCAGTGAAAACGGCCATGGGAAATGTCACAGAAAGGTTAAAAATGTCACCCAAAATATTTAACCTAATTATACTTTATAAATAAATATATATGCAATCAAGAGTTCAAAGACAAGGTACTTAATAACACATGCCTCTCCTCCTGACAGTTCCGAACTTTCATTTTTAACCGTACTCCAAGGTCATCACTGCAACTGTTGGAACTCCTGAACCTAAGACATTGCAGCAGCAGCTGTCAGAGGCTCACAAACTTAGCTGCCATTCAGGCACGTCTCCCTGGGAAAACGTCCCCAGGACAGCCTGGCCAACAGCAAGGAATTGTGGGAGAAGAGGCGACGATGATGGTGAGAGCTTACAGTTATAAAGGGCTTCTCGTGCCTTACCTCCTTTAACCGTCATGGCTGCGTGTAGAGACAGGGACCCTGATTAGGACCATTTTACAGATGAAAGATTAAATAGCTTGCCCCCAATCACACAGCTAGTAAGTGGCAGAGAACTTGAAAATGGTTGACTTTCAATTTGCATTGAAGATCAATATAAACAATGAAGTTGAAATGCTCTATATGATTTTCCCTCTCCATCTTTAGACTTAAGAATAGAGGAGAGTAATGGTCACATATTTGGGTAAATTATCTCCCCGTCAGAGTCGTTTCTATCCATCAGCAAAGTTCTACCTGCTGGCACTGGGCCTCTCACCAGCCAGCCACAGGACCCAAGAATCTGGCTATTACACCCTTAACGTCTCCTTGGGACACCTTCAGTCCCTATAATATAGTGACACACCTGTGTTCACCTGAGCTGGATGTGGCTAGGAATTTGTCATACTTCCAATATCTGTCAACCTCTCCTAATTCCAAAGATTACTAAAAAGGAAATAATAAGGGATTAAAATTTCAAAATGTCATATTTGTAAATATCACATAAATTACATGTTACCTTCACCAGAGGTGCTTATTGGTACATTTTCTCAAGTAACACCCACTCTGTTCCAGTTCCTGTGCAAGCGTAGCTGCATGCAACGTCTCATTCCCTCTTTACAAAATCTCTATGGGGGTGTTATTATCCAACTTTATATATGAAAAGAGTTTTAAAACCAGAGGTTAAATAAAATGCCCAAGGTCTCAGAGGCACTAACAGGCAGAACCAACATTTCAGCATAGGTCTGACAGCCTATACAATATAAGACATCCCCACTTCCTGTGCCCCAAATGAGACTGATGCAAGATATGCAACAGAAGAGTCAGAATTGGACTTTAACACTTTTTCTCCATTTGTTTTCTGCTTTTGTTATTATTTTTTGATTTTTACTTGAAAACATCTCACACAAAGGCATCCTCTGGAATTTTTTTTCTTTTTCTGGGAGGTGCTGAATAAACAGTTTTGGGGATGGGTGGCCATGATTGCAAACTTGTCAAAATCCAATTATTAATCTGATATTTAGGTATTTATTGCTGTCAGAAGACTCTACACAATGGCTTTGAAAAATTACCCTGACTCATGGTTCATATCCGTGGCTTTATCAAATGCACATTTTTTAATATAATGCAGGTACCATGAGGTTACAAGCACACTGCTTTCATATTCAATAACACTCTATAGTCCTGAAAATAAAATACTGGGTTGCTTTTAGGGAAAATTCCTTCCTGCTTGTATTTCTTATTCCAAAACCATAAATCATCTATGAGAGGAATGTGACATTTTCTAAATAGGAGAGACAGTTAAAGAGCTTTGAGAAAATGGAAAAATGGCCAAACATCAAAATCACGACTACTGTATCACATTTCACACAAAGCGAGACATCATTTGAAAGTTCAGAAATTCATACTGGCTTATTGATTCCAGTGAAGCCTCCTCTGAAGCCACATTTGATCACTAGGACATCCACGGAGAAGCTTTTGGGTAACACCATAATGCCTAAGATCATTTCTATTTTCATTTATCAACATGGAATATGTACAGCCCAGAAACTTCAGGCTTTAGGGCATGTTTATATGGAGTCAAAACTGTCATCAAACTAATTCAGATAAATTATGTAACTCTAAACAATAAATTGACTTGTAGCCATGGAAGCTTCCCCAGGTGGTTCTCAAAGACAGTTTATAAAATGATCTTCATCATGTCCATTATCTCCTTCCTCCCTCACATGACACCAACTACTCCCGTCTGCCAGGATCTTAATCAGGAAGAGAAGGGAGGAAACGAGCACCTGCCCTGCCATCAGCCGAGGACTCTGTCCTTTCCAGAGATCTCACTCGACCCCCAGGAGCCCCTTACTGGCAAGGTCCATGCCCTGGGGAACTCAGAATTTTATAAACGGACACAATGACTCTTAAATGACCACAGACTCCAGGACTCTGAACCTTGAACGAGGGCTGGCTCTCATCCATCTTCTCTGGAAGCTCTAAAGAGAGCTTTAAAGTGGGGCTATGAAAAAGAATGTCACTTGATGAAGTAGGTCACTTATTGTTTCAACATCCCCACAAAAGCCCAGCAGCTGGCGTATCTTAAAGAAAGGAAGAGAGAAAGATGAGGCATCGAGTAGAGGTTGTTGGCTATGGTGCACACTGGTGAAATAAGATAACAGTTAATAATAAAGATTGAAGAGGGAGAGAAAAAGAAAAGCACCAAGATACACTGCACACCTGCAACATAGCTGGTGCTGAGCTATAAGAATTCCATAAGGCAGGGCCCCTACCCCAGCACTATCGGCACTTAGGCTGAATAATTCTTTGCTTTGGAATGTATGCTGTGCGTTGAACGATGTTTAGTAGCATCCCTGGCCTCTACCTACTGGATTCCAGTAGTTACCGCTTCACACCAAATTTTAACATTCAAAAACGTTTTCAGACATTGCCAAAGATCCCCCAGGGGAAAACTGGCCTTAGTTGAAAACCACTGCCATAAGATATACCAATTAATCTCAACCCTGTCCATGAGGAAGGCGTTACCATGCTTGTTTTACCAGGGAAGAAATAACAGAAACAGTGAACCCTTATATAGAGCTCATTATGGTCCAGGCATCCTTGAAAGTGGTTTACATATAAACTCACCTATCCCTCATATAGACCCCATGGGTTTATATAACATAATGGTTAGTATTATCCCCATTTTATAGAGGAGGAAGCTGAGGCAGAGCTGGTAAGGACCCTGCTCGAGGTCACAGTTCTGGTAAGTAACAGAGCCAGGACTCACACCTGAGCAGTGCACCTCCCCGGTGAGGCAGCGGCTCCCACAGCTCACCCACGCTCGGTCCCACTGGAGGGGGAGATTGGAAATTCTGCTCCAAGGCGGCGCTCCTTCTACTGCCTAAAGCTTTCTCTTGAAACAGAGTGAGGCACGGTAAATTGCAGGATGATATCACCGGTACGACTCTGAGACACCTGGTTTCTGTTAATAATGAAGGAACAGCATCTTCCACCTTGGAAAGCAAATCTGCCACACACTGCTATGGAGTCCACCCGGCTATGGAGCAGTCACCTCCCAGGGAAGGACGGGCAGCATCTCCTCCGGGAAACACTTCCTAACCTCCTCCCATGTCCACACCCTCATCCCTCTTTGCTCGTCCGTCTCAAAGAACATAGCCCACGTAGACCATCTGTCTGCAAGGATCATAAACTTTTGAAACTGGCCTAACTGCTGCTGTGTACAATATGGAAGCAGAAAGTTTGGCTGGATGAATCACTTATGAATTAATAATTAACACATAGGCAAGAAAGACTACTTGCTAAACATACGGGAACTGGAGTAAGAAAAACCTAAGTTCAAATCCTAGCTTCATTATTCACCAGTTCCATAAATCAAGATGGGGATAACGAGCCCCGTCGCATAGAGTTCACGGTGGCATTGCAAAGCCCCTGCCAAGGGGTTGGGAGGTCAAGGTCTTTGTGGTTTGAAGGAAGAATAGACAGATGAAGCATCAGCTAGTGAGAGAGGACGTTGGGCCTCCTCGCGCCCTTCTTTCCTCCGCAGACGGAAAGGGAGATGAAGGGGCCCCCGCGGGGCTATTAGCAGGATCCCGACCAGCAGTGGCATCTTCTCTCCCCACCCTGGAAGGAGGCACCATATTGATTCTGCTCTGAAAAATCAAGATCTCATTTCAGGGAACATAACTTCCTTTCTTTTGCTCACAAAGAAGCAATACTAGAAAATAAAACTACCTATCCATCCTCTAGTGCATAGATTCAAAGGGACTGAGGCAGTAAAAGTGGCTGTCCCCTGATTCTGTTTTCACAATAGCCCTTTTCCCAGGGGCATCAGTATTAACAGAGTCATGCTTTGTAGGAGGGTGAATCGCTGAATCTGCACATCCGCCCAGGGGCAGCTTAACTGCAAGCCACGCTCTCCAGGGTTGTAAGGTGGTGGTAGCGCTCCTGGGTAGAGACCCTAATGGCTGCAACTCCACACACAGGGCAGGCAGAGACCGCAGGAGAGGTAGGAAGGGAAGACACTTGGGAACGCAGATATCAGACAGCCTGCACTCACCAGCCATTTAGGCAACCTGAAGTGCTCCACCAGACCCCGTAAATCATACATTCCCCTCTTCAGCCCGTCCCCACCCCCCACCCGCCGGCAAACACGTATCCCTCCCAGCAAGAAGGGCAAGAAGAAGACCCAGGAAGACCCTTCCTGTTTATACTCAGGCACTTGCGAGAGGATGCTTGGGTAGCCTGTCCTCTTTTCCTTGGGCACTCGAGGGGTCTCCTTTCTAACCCCTGCCCATCCTGCCCTTCCCATCCCCTGTCCAGCCACACGGCTGCCTGTCTCTCCTGTCTCCTGCCCTTTCTTTCCTTCCACATGATCGTCACTGTGGCAAAGATATCTTAGTCATCTAGTTTGAACTGAGAAGCATACTATTTTCCAAGAATCAAAACACAATACTGATTCTCCCCCAAATATAAGTCTAAACACTAAACAGAGGAAGACTAACAAATAGCCCGTTTAAAGACAAAACTTAAAGACTAGATGTTGTGACATGTTGCCATATTTTTCCCTCTGCAGTACTGCTCTCCATCACAGTTAAAGTTAATCTCATTAGATTCCTAGTCTTGGAATATAATTCTCATTTGTAATCCACCAGCCATCTTTCCTTACAGTCAAAACTATCCTGGGATATCAAGGTATTAACCTACTTTGCCATCAAAAATCTCCTCAGAGATACTTGCTATGGGTCTTTCAGGAATTATTGCCATGGCACAGCCTATTATTTTTTGTTTGTTTATTAGTTTTTGCTTTGATGGGAGAAGATGGTATTGAAGTCATTTACAAATAGTTCTAGTGCCTTCTATTCAGCCTCCTATGTGATGTAAATAAAGAGGAGACAAAGCTATCCTCATGGTGCATGCAGTACCTGACAACCCAGGAGGAGCAGAAATGACTTCCAATCAGGAGAACATTTTCCACTAACTCCCTAAACTGGGGTAAAACAATCTACAGCCTAACACGTATTTGCAGTGGCCACTGGCGATGGGTAGATCAGAACCTCACAGGCAAGTGTCTGAGCTCAGAACCGACCAGCTCCTCCTGGCCTTCCGTAACAAACCAGAACCTTGGGAAAACAACTTTAAACAGGAACTTAATTTGTTTCTGTTTGGTGAAGCCAGGGTTTAAAATAACTCTACCACTTTTTTCCAAGGAGGTTTACCTTTTAAATGAGGATGCCTGACTTGGCAATTCAAAGCAATAAATATCTCTTGGTATGATGTAAAACAGGATCCATCATTGCGAAAGCTATAACTCCTGCAAGCAGAATGCCTTCTTTCATTCACAAAATATCTACTGAAGGCCTACTGCGTGTCAGGCACTATTCTGGGGATTGGAAACATCAGTAAGCAAAACAGACAGCAATCCCCTCTCCTGGGGAAATTGGCACGATAGTTAGTGGGGGCTTCTGATTCTGGAAGGTGGGGCTGTATTTTATTTCCTCAGTATCCTCCCGAGTATCTCACAGTGCTCCACACGGGGTATGTCTCAGTAAATATTCCATGGCTTTATGGCTGTTCTTTTACTAACCAATGTAATCTGAGTATATGTGATTCGCCAGCACTGAGGGACCTCGAATGAATGGGATTTGATCCTTGCTCCTGGGAAATCACAGTTGCTGTCACTCGCCAGTTACAGTTGCTAGGGGCTGGGGGGCCGCAGGAGATGGGGACAAGACTAATCAGAGGAGTCAGAGAGGCTGCTAAGAGGAGAGGCTGCTGGAGCTGGATCTTGGCGTGTGAGTAGCTGAGCACCAGTAAATGGAGACGGGTTTAGGCGTAAGGGTGGGGAAGGAGATTCCAGGCAGATAACACGGCGTGATCCAAGGCAGAGAGGGGAGAAGCAGGCTGTTGTGTCTAGAATGGCCACAAAATAATAAATGAGCCCTTATCCCAAACCGGAGATGGAGTCCTGCTGAATAAATACTCCAGGCTTTCTCAGCCTCCTCTCACTCAGGGTAGATGGGACCCAAGCCACAGCCCATACCACTTCTCAGAAAAAAGCTCTCGTTTATAAAACACAGGGAAAATCACAGTCACGTACTTCTGTGAGTAGAATATTTTATAACAAGTCAAAAAAGAAATATCTGGGCTGGAGGAGCAGAATAATGCAGAGCCCAGTCCAACCTGCACTAGCAAAGCCCAGAGGAGGAGGGGAGGCCGTCGGGTTTTCTGAAAGGCACACTTTTTAGGGCATGCATGAGGGTCACGTGGACGGGCAGCCCTCATTTACCTTCAAACACCTCCTGCGGCGGCGTGCCTGTCTGTCTCTCTGCCTCGTGCACTACGGGGAACTAAATGTGCCTTTAATATTTATCTGTGCTGTGAAAACTGCTTCTTCATGCATCCCTTTGAAGGAAATAGCCAAGATCAATGCAGGACTGGCATACACTAAATGAGGAAACAAACAGAAATATTTATTTCTCTGTCCGCAGACCACAGTGCCTCCTGAGGGTGAGAACGCATTGGCAGCAGCCATGTGGCTCTCCAAGCGGGCACCGCTTGTCTCCACCAAGGCAGGGCTGCAAGGGCTCTTTGTCTTTCTTTCCTCACATGAGCAAGATCTATGCTAAAACACAATACAATAAAAATGATATTTTAAATATAATTTCTGCATGAGTGTCCTGAGATTAGAACGTCTTGAATCTTATTTTGTTTGGGGTTTTAATAAGCAGTACTATTGACTACCAGGTGCTTTAAATACTTTACCCCATTACACTCAGACTCCCCTAATTTAAATATCATTATTGACATCTCACACATTATGAAACGAGCAACGAGAGGAGACAGTACCTTGCCTGAGGTCCTCAGTAGCAGCGGTTCAGTTTCATTTGAGCAAGATTCACAATTCCTCCGGCCCCAAACCCCAGGCTCTTTCTTGAGTGAACACTACTTTCCATGAGTTGGGACGTAGCTGAATGTATAAATATGTAACATATAAACATGAATACTGTATGTCTTAGGTGAGTTTCCTCTGAAGCAACTCAGAGACAAGAATCATAAGCAAATTACTTATTAAGGATGCACTAGTGAGAGAGAGAGGTCATTTCAGACAATCCTCCCATACAGGTAGGCTCAGCCGGTCCTGCAGAGGACATCAGGAGTTGTAGATAATCTCAGAGCTGTGTCACCCAGGTAAAGGGTGGGCTGCCATGGTCCTGTGTGTCAGTCGCCGGCCAAGGGCTGCCCTGAGAATGTGGACTCTCAGGTACTCTGACTGTTTGCAGGAATCCTCCATTGGCCCAAAAACAATCCTCAAAATAAAGCAAGAACTCACCAAATTTGCAGAGAATTGTATAGAAACATTAAAATGGATCTGAGAGGATGCACGCCGACGCTGACAGAGTACACTGAACTCTTTCAAAGCAAATGCTCACAACCAAGGATATGAGCACAGGTTCACTCTCCAACAGGTAGAACCACCAACGGTGCCAATCCCAGCCCCTCCCCAATTAACCTGCAAGCAGGGGGTGTGACTGCAGGCTCCTGGCTCTGCGCCTGCCCCTGCCTCCCCTGGCCGCTGCGTCGGTCCAGCAGAGGCAACAGTTCGTCCTTAGACTTAGTGTCATCAGCTGCTGGAGGTGAGACTGGGGATCCTTCCTTAAGCTTGGTGCTCAGGGCACCTGCAGTCTATCCCCTGCACCCCCCTGTGCCCTCTAAGCCTCAGCCCAGTCATCACCACGCCTGCCCCGTCTCCTCCGTGCTTTGGCAGGTCTGGAGCCTTTGGTTCTTGTCATCCCCCCTCTAGGAAGCACAACCCGACTCCTGGTCGCCAGGAAGGAGAGGTGCACATGTAAGGTTATCAAGGTTAGAGCAACACCAGTTTGCAACCTGCCTCTGCCATTTACTGGCTGAATTTGGGCAAGTGGCCTAACTCCCCTGAGTTTTCTCACTTGTTAAATGGAGAACAAGAAGACTAACCCAGGAGTTCTTGTGAGGATGAAATGAGGTAATATATAAAACAGATATGGAACAATGGATAGCTGCCATTTTCTTTATTATTGTTATTTTAGTTTAATTTGTTCTCTTGGAACCATGAATTCCTGATGTAGCCATGGCAGCCCAGATTGAGTTCAAGTTCATAATTCTCTATAAGGAGGTCTATCCCTAAAGTCATAGTAGATCACCAGAGTTGTTCTTCCTTATTTTACTCAGATCATTGAGATTTCAATTTTCAAGGAAATAGAACCTACTCAAGTTATGACAGTGTTAACCTTGACAACAGCAGCAGTAATTCATATAGATCAGCCCTGTAACTAGCTATAACCTATAACTACAGGCTTACATTACAGAGAGAGGTGATGATGACACCTGTCACTTAGCTTCCTCATGCATAACCTGGATTTCTGGCTTGCAGGGGTTGGGGTATAGAGCAGAAATGAACCCGTTAAAAGCAACAGCAGATCCCAGCAGTGTTCTTGAGAGAGTTAAGCCCTAATACCTCAAGGCATCCATTGTATGGAATGGATTAATTTCTGTCCCAGGCATTTAGAATGGCACAACTTATATACCATCCTTGAGAGAGTTGAAAAATAGTCACTCAAATCATTTTCTGTGTTCTATAATTCATATGAGGAGCCCTAGTTGAGAAAGGCTAATCTAAACTAATGCTTCATTAATGGATATGCAAACTGAATTTATAGAGTATAAATGACTTGCTCCATCTATGCATATGGCAAAGCTAAAGACAGGAAAGTTCTCTGCTAAATAGCTCCTAGTCTTATTACATAAACCCATCTCTGGGAACCATCTTAAATAAATCCGTTTAAACTCTTCCTCCCTCCCTCACAATTCAGAGAGAGAGAGAGAGAGAGGGAGGGAAGGTGGTGGAGAGAATTTCCTCGAATGAGGGCTGAGGCAGACCTATGCCACACCACACACACAGAGTGACAGTGTTAGGTAAGGGACACCAGAGTCCTTTAACAGTTAAGAACAAAGGAGCTCCGGAGTTATTCACAACTGGATAACTCCTCGTTTAATGGGGGTAGTGGTCCCTCTCCTCTGTGATTCTGTGGTAGCTTGTGCTGACATCCTCCTAGAATTTACCCCATGCATCTTGACTACGTGCTTTTGCATCCGTCTTCCTACTGAATCATGACACCAGGTAAACACGTTTGCCCTTCTAATCTCTGTCCCCAGCAGCATCTGTCACATAAAAGGCAACAGTGTATAAGTAAATGAATAAAGAAACTGTAGAGAAGGAAAAACTTTTCCTCTCTTCCCTTAGGTTCTTTGACGGGGGCCTGTGAATTAAACTGACTAAAGTCAGATCAACAGGAGAAAAGCATACAAATGTTATCTGATGTTAGTATTATTATATACATAAGGGGTTTCACAGAAAAGAAGTGAAACCCCAAAGGAGCAGTTAGATTTGGGGGCTTATATACCATTCTCACAAAGGATGACAAACTGTAGAGACTAGACAAAAGAAAGGGAAGTTTGGTTTTCTAGGGGCAGTAAACTGTGGGAACATAAACATGTAGGGGAAACTAAGGTGAGAAACTAAGGTTATTTAGTAAAGTTTGTTTATGCAGACTCACCTCGGTGCCACCTCTGCCTCCAGTGATAGAGATTATTCTTCTCCTGGTACAAGAAGGGGACGGGGAGAGACCTTCACAAGGGGAATTTATGCCCTACTTTTAGGCAGAGGGAAATTTCAGAGAGCTCTTCCTGTGTTTCCTTTTTCTCAATAGCCTTCACCTCAAAATAATCCTTATGCTAAGGTGGCATATTTTAGGGTGGCATATTCCAGACCCCTTCAAAACCAACTCCTGAAGGCCATTTCAGAGATTAGTGCACAGGGCGTTCAGATGGCTGGGCTAAGATGTGAGATATGTACTGTAAAATTGAGTCAACATATCAATTTTTTACAATACTTTGACATTGGAAAATATAGCAACATGTATTTCTTAACTCTATCAGAACCACATACATTTCATTTTTACATATCAAAAATGATTTAAGTAAATTTTTACAGTATTTAAAACAATCTAGCACACAGAAGACAACTTGATTTTCTCATCTTGAAACATGTTTATGGATGAGACACATGGTGTTGTATCAAAAGAAGACTCAGCTGTAATAATTTATATGATAAATAAATCCTGTGGATATGTGATTGCAAACTGGATTGTGTATAAGTCTTGCTCAGGTCGTTTAAATCAATAAAGTGATTACTCAGGTAATTTAAGTCAATAATAAGTCAATAAATGGAATAGCTACAACTATTCCTGGGCCAGGTTTTCAAAAGGAACCAGACATGTGGATGTGCATGTGAAACCTCCCAGTGTTTCAGTGGGAGCCAACAGTGTGTGCACCAGACAAAATTGGCTCATGGGCTGCATTTGGCCTGAGGGGTGAGGGTCCAAACGACTGTAAGAGCGAAACAATCAAAAGTTGTGAGGTGTGCAACATCTACACAGGACCAAAGTGGGACAACCAGAAGATTTCTGCTTCCATTTTTTTTTAAGTCTTTGTTCCGCCCCCAGGCACTTAGTCTAAATTTCTGCAAACAATGGGTATTTTAGACACAAATTTTACCTGCTGGAAGATTACAGTTTGGAACAAGGCAGGTTATAAATAAACAAACCACATAGAAAGCATAATTGACTATTTCTATTTTTTGTGCCCAAATTGTACGTGTTCTTCTATCATAACCCTTGGAACTCTCTTGGCATTTTTAAGTTTAACTTTTACAATTTCAATTACATAGTATCAGACACAAAGGTCAAGGACATACAGAAAATTGTCTTTATGCTGAGGTATAAATGTAAAATGCAAATGTTGTGAGGTCAATGTAACTAGGGAGACATACCATCCCACAGCGCAGCCGTGCATCTCAACACAAACTCATGTTTTGCTGTTCTCCTAACTATTACACACATGCCCCTCCAATATTCCTGTTCGAACTTAACCACCAATGTGATCGTACAAAGTGACGGGGCCTTTAGGAAGCAGTTAAGTCATGACTGTGGAGCCATCACGGCTAGGATTGGTGACCCTATGAAAGAGGTGCGAGGGACCTGCTGGCCCCTTGCGCTGTGTGAGGCGCAGCAGGAGGTGTTATCTACGAAGCAGCGAGCAAGCCTTCACCAGGAACTGAATTTGCTAGTGTTTTGATCTCGGACTTCCCAGACTCCAGAACTGTGAAAAAATAGATTTCTATTATTTATAAATTACCCAGTCTAAAGTATTTTGTTATAGCAGCCTGAATAGACTAAGACATCATGCAATATATTTTATGAAGAGTTGAAAACATTAATTATTAAAAAAAAGAAATGAAAAGAAAGAAAGAAAGCTACCACTAGCTCTTAATACATGCAGATATAAAAGCCAACTTTTGGGGCTAGCAAAAAGTGGGAAGAGTGAAGTCTGCACCGTAAGTCCACCTCTCGGCAGCATGTCAAAGTTGAACGTTTCCTCCTTGAAGCGTTTTTCTTCACTCGGCATTCAGGAGCCCATTTTCTCCCTACTGTCCCTGTATTGATATCTTACTATTCATTCCTGCTCAGTCCCCTTTCCAAATTCCTGCTCATCTTCCCAACATCTACACTTGAGAGTGGTCCAGGGCTCAGTCCTCACCCCCGTCCTGTCTCCGACTCCTCAGGGAGCCTCAGCCTGCCCAGGGCTACACAGAATACCCACACGCTGCGGCTACGATCCGCATCCTCCCACTCCACTCCAAACTCGACTCAAATCCAACTGCCGCTCACCATATCTGCTTGTTTCCTATTCTAAATGCAAGCCCAAATCCTCCCCTCACTCCTCCCCAGCCCCTACCCCAAACACACCGTGCCCTTCCCCCTCCCCACTCAGTGAATGCCTGTTCTTGCCCACCAGTCGCTCAGGACAACAGCCAGCATCATCGTCCTTTGCAGTCTCGTGCCACATCACAACCCGTCATTCAATCCTGTTGGCTCTCCCTGCACCGTAGATCTAGAATCTGCCCTTCTCCCCATCTCCATTCTAGTCCCAGCTACCGTCTGCCACCAAAACTGCTTCCTGCTTTGCCTAGTATTTAATACAAATCCTCCCCAGGGCCTGTGTGAGCACACACCCACACACGGCCACTGTCTCTTCTGCCCCCATCCCCTGCTTCTGCTTTTCCTTCCGCAGCCAAGCCGGCTCCGGACAGTCCTTGAATGTGCTCGGCTCATTCCTGCCTCAAACCCTCTGAACTTGCTGTTTCCCCAGACATCTGTACGGCTCATCCGTCTGTATTCAATGTCACCTTACCAAAGGGGCCTTTCCTGATCATGGCAAAGAGCTCTCTTCCCGGTCTGTCTCTAGTCCCTCAACCTACTTTTTTTCAGTTTTAGTTTATTGCATGTTATGGTCGGCTATGAAATCAACCTCAGAAGCTTCAATATGGCTTCTCTTGTGAATGACAAGATCTACTGCCTGTCTTTCCTCCCAGACTTGGAGCTCCTTGAGAAAGCCTTAGTCACCCCTATATCCCAGGACTAGCAAAACAACTTTCCCACAATAGACACCTGATAAAATATTATTGAATAATTAAGTAGAAGATGGTCAGCTCATACTTTAATCCATTGAAATCAAGCAAAAGGAACTTAAATGATTACGCATCCCCTTTGATACTGTTTGCAAAAGGAGAAAGAAGAAACTATTTAAAATATATTTTTTTCCTAAGATAAACAGCTGTGTTAGTAGATGCTGAACTTAGAATGCAAAAGCAGGCTTTGTGTCTCCCTAAACAGGTGGTTTGAAGGCATTTCCATCTACCCGCTCTTCACAGAGGGACGAAGGAAGGAAGTAGGAAGACAGAGAAGCAAATGGAGTTTTACGGGCTGGGCCTGGCGACACGATGCCAGGTGCCCGCATTCCCCACTGACGCGTGATAATGAGATATTAAATGACACGATGGAGGGACGTCCCTGGGCTGTGCCCCCGTGTGCCCATCTTCTTCCAGGCACACATGCTTCTCTTTCAAGAACCAGATGAACATTTCATAATTTGAAAACTAAAATCCTAACAGTGTGCCTTCTCCAACTTCAGCCTCCCGAGTTGTGTGGCCAACGCAGGCGAAGGGATGTGTGTGATCACACAGGCCCGTCTGCTGGTCTCCCTGCTGTTCCCATCCGGCAGAACGGAGGCCTGTGGGTAAATGGAAATTACTGCCCGTGCGGCAGCTGCAATTGTGCCTTCCCCGCAGACCTCATCGCCTCGGCTCTCCTAACTACTCGCTGTCTCACTCCCCACCACGCCCTCTGCCCTCCTTCTGTCAGGTGATTAATTGTGGGTCTTAAAAGGGACCCCCAGCTTGGCATTCAGAGCAGCGGAGAGAAACGGGAAATGTTCATTTGGTGTTAATGTGGAAAAATGTGCAATCAGCAGGCAGTTTGTCAACACAACGCTCACTTTTCTTTAAACTTAGCTCTTAACACTGTGATGACTGTTCCCATTGAGGTGCACACCTCACAGACTACAGCCACGGCACCCTTGCTGCTCCTCCACTTCCTGTGAATTTCTATAGCAAAGGGCCTGTTATGGAGAAAATAGTCACACGGAATTGGCTCCACGAGGATCCAGGTTAACGGGCATAGTCCACACTCGACCACCTGGGTTTGGGATCCCCTTCTCCCCCGTGTCCTGTAGGAGCCTCTGTACTACCCAGTGCTTCTCAGTCTTCCTGCCTTTCCCATCTGGGGTCATGGTGGGGTCTGAACTCCCGGCTGTCATTTTTCAGGCTTGTATAACTGCATGTGCTATCATTAGGGCCAAGATCCTTCACCTTTCCTACCTTTTCTCGGTGCCGTTTATGGAACTTCAGCACACGTCTTACTTTGACATGAGGATGACGGATGTTGGGATAAACGCATGTAGATTTCAGTGGCACCGAGATACTCAAAGTACATGCAAACATCCATCTGAGACCTGTCTCTGGCCTCTTCAGCAGGTTGCACACACCTTCATTCACCAAGAGCCTTCGAGAAAGTACAAATGGGGACCAGATGGGAGGCTCAAAGAACTCATTAGAAATACCCCTCAGACGGTCTTCACAATGCCCTTTTTATCACGGATTGCGGCTTACAAGGAGGTTAGAAAGTGGCCGAATGTGTGTGGCAAATGACACTGAGCTAGGGGTGGAAGTGCAATGGCTTTAATATTCCCTAAATGTTTGTTCCTCCAGCTGGACTTAAAATAATAGTTTCTGGTCTCACAATGCTGGTGATGGCTCTGAAAGCCGTTCCAGGCCTCGTCTTCTCGGAATTACTCTGGTGATTCCGGGGGTCCATGGCTCTCATGGCGCAGAGGGAGGGGAACAGTTCCAAGCCAAGTACCAAAGTATATAGCAAAGTATGAGAGTAATTTCATGTTTGACAGCCATCTGAAGTTCAAAAGATGCTGTTCAAATACACCCATACACATGCATGCACATACATACATATATATTTTACAGGCCTTTGTTATTCTATCATAAACTATAGTCCGCCTTCTTTCTGGCTACTAAAGAGCAATTTCTTTTACTTTATCCTGCAGTTTCCTTCGTGCCCCAAGAGCATTTCTGATTATGTTCAAGTAACTCTTGCTCACATTTTCTTAATCAATTGAATTCCCTCCCACCCTACTTATCTCATACCTCCTTCATTTTTAAGATTCATTTAAAGTACCATCTACTTACAACATCCTTGATTTGGTTCTTTTGTTTTATTCTATTTATTTCCTCTTACAAACACTTGTATAGGTTTTATGGAGTGCCTGGACAGTTCTGAGTGGCTACAAGTACCAACTCAATGAAGTTGTCATTGACGATTCTGCCCCTCTGTTCTGAAGTCCTATAGCAGCCAGTAGTTTAACCTCGTGATTCTCCACCCCCTGAGGAATCTCTTAAAGGCCTTTAAGAGAAGGAAAAACAAGCTACAAACTGGGAGAAAATATTTTCAAACTACATATCTGAGGAAGAACTTGTATTGAAAATATGCAAAGAACTATTAAAATTTGACAATAAGGAAACAAATAACTCAATCAAAAAGTGGGCAAAAGATCTAAGCAGACCTCTCACCAAAGAAGATACATAGATAACAAATAAGCATACGAAAAGATGCCCAATATCAGACACCGTTTGGTAACTGCAAGTTAAAAACAACAATAGCTATGATGACACAACTACTAAAATAACTAAATTCCAAAACCCTGACAATAGCAATGTTGGTAAGGATGTGAAGCAACAGAAACCCTCATCCATTGCTTATAGAAATGCAAAACGATACGGTGATTTTGTAAGCAGTTTGGCAGTTTCTTATAAGGCTAAAAATATTCTTATCATATGATCCAGAAATTGTGCTCCTAGGTATTCCCTCAAATGAGTTGAAACTTACATGTACACAGAAACCTATACACAAGTGTTTATAGCAGCCTTAGTCACAATTGCCAAAGATTATCCTGAGATAAGAAGAAATGAGTTATTATCTCTTCTTGGAGGAAATAAATGCATATTTCTAAGTGAAAGAAGCCACTTTGAATGGGCCACATAATCATGTGATTTCAACTATATGACATTCTGGAAAAGGCGAAACTATGGACATAGGAAAAATATCAACGGTTGCCAGGGGCTGGGGGTGGTAGGGAGAGGAGGTGAACAGGTGGAGCACAGGGCATTTTGGGGACAGTGAATCTATTCTGTATATGCTGCAGTGGTGAATATGTGACATTATGCTTTTGTCAAAACCCATAGAATGTATAATGCTAAGAGAGTGTGAATGAAAATAAAAGCTTAAGCCCCCCAAGCTGACTGAATGGGCCCCCTGTCTGCCAATGTGACTCCAGAAATACCCTAAAGCTGAGTTGCTGGCCATGAGCAGGGAGGTCAGACACGCCTCATCATGCCTCCCTCCCTTCTTGGAGACAGATACCCTTCCTAACTCATTAACAGGCCTAAGGCTACGCAAGACAAAGCTTGAACCACACCTGCAGGTCCCCAATTTACTTAACAGATCACTTGAGTCTGGGTATATGTCCGGTGTCTTGTCTCTGATTAACAGGCTTCCTTATCTTAACTTAAAACGGTCCAAGCCTTTAAACAAAGCTTCATTTCTTTAACCAATTACAAATCAAAGAATCTTTAAACCCACCTGAAACCTGTAAGCCCCCTCACTTCAAGATGTCCTACTTTTTGAGGCCAAACCAATGTATACCTTCCATGTAGTGATTTATGATTTTATATGTATTTCTGTCTCCCTGAAATGTATACAACCAGCTGTAGCCCAACCGTGGCAAGTCCACTTGCTCAAGGCTTCTTGGGCATGGCTCCGGGCCCTAGTCCTCAAACTTGGCTCAGAATTAACCTCTTTAAATCATTTTGCAAAGTTTGGGTTCTTTTCCGTTGACAAGAGAAAGAATGTAAACTATGTACTTTAGTTAATAATTACGTATCAATATTAGCTCACCAATTTTAATAAGAGAATCACCAATGCAAGATGTTAATAATAGAGGAAACAGAGAGGGGGAGGAGGGATATGGGAACTCTACTTTTTACTTATTTTTTCTGACAATTTAAGACTGCTCTAAAAAATAAAATCTATCAATTTTTAAAAGCAATAACAAAAAAATCCAGATGCCTGAGTTCAACCTCCTAGATACTCACCTTGAGCAGGGCTGGAACAGTCTGTGAATCTGCATTGTAACAAGCTCCCAGGTGATGCCGACGCGGGTGCAGGTACTCAGCTCTGGCAGTGAGGCGTTCACTTTAGTATTTGGTCTGCCAGGCGTAGCTCACTGCCGATTCTCAGGTGCTTGCCCACTTCCCCCAGATCTTTATAAACTCTTGGGAACAGCGCCCGTGTCTCCATCTCCTGCTGTCTGCCCCACAGTGGCTCAGGCAGGGATGGCGGTGGAGTGTCCACCGATGAGTAGTTTCTGGCTGATTTTCCCAGATGCCTTGCTAGACAGAGCAAATAAAAACCACCGGCTTGCCATGCCTTTTGTTGCCAGAGCGCCTGGGTCCCAGCTTAGCGTGTTCTGTACAGGAACTATTCCCTAGGCACCGAGACGGAGGAAGCAGGGGACTTGGAGAACAGAGCCGGAAGCAGAACTGAGCTAGGGTCAAGAAACCAAGAGCCAGGAGGCCAAAGGAGCTGACAGCCACCTGCCAGGTCTGCTTCACAGCCCAGTCCCTAGGGATGGACACGGAGCCAGGGATCAAGATACAAATTAAGTGTATAGTAAAAATGGGGGTCAGGCCCAGTACGGTGGCACACAGAGCAAGATGGGGCACTTGCTCCAAGTGGATGCAGCCCTGCAGGTGCCCACAAATAATGAGCTGGGTGTTGCTGGGCACGTGAGGCTCCTCCCTGGACCCCACAGAAACCTCCAACCAGACATCCTTGGGGGAGGGAGGATGGGGATAGGACGGCCTTCATCACACAGCCCTGTCAGGAAAGACCACCCCTACCTGACGTCTGAATTATGAGGAAGGTGAAAAAAGAGAGCTCCAGAGGGAACAGCCACTGCACAGGCCCCCGAGGCCACTGGGACCAGGAACAAGGGAAGAAGTGGGACAAGGCACAGGGAGGTGACAGGGACAGGCAAGGCTGGGCTGGTGGCCCTGGAGCCCCGGTGTGGCATTTGGATTTTATTCTAAGTGTGATGGGTCCCTGGAGGGATTGAAGCAAAGGAGAGATGTGTTTTGACTTGAGACACTAAATATTCATGAAGTTCTTGGTTCTGAAATAAGTGTTGGTGGAGACAGCTTCCCACATACACACCTTTTATGAAGTAGAAAGCTGTCCCCTCTCTGGGCCAATGTCAGAGGGACACTGAGTAAGAAGGGACACTCCCTCCAAGTGGACGCAGCCCTGCGCACCCACAAACGAAGCACGAGCTGTGTGTCGCTGGGCGCACAAGGCTCCGCACACGTGTGGGCTCCCCTGCCTGGAAAGGCTCGCTCTGCGACCCCCCACCCTGCGAGCGACACCGCGCTGCCAGGTCCTGCCTGGACCCCACAGCCCTGGAAGCTTCCAGAGCCAGAGAACAGGCCCAGATCGGGCTCTGCCTGTGATCCCTGCCCTGCTGAGACCCTGGCACTGCCAACCAGGTGTGTGCTCAGCTCCCCGAGCCCCAGGGTCCTCGTGCGTAAAGTGTCTGGTAGCAACACTGGACTTCGGGGTCAGAGACTGAGGCTGTGAAAGCTGTCAGAATCAGAATGGAGTCACCTGTGTTAAAACAAAACAAAACAAAATAAAACGCTGACAAGTAGAGCCAGGGAAGGCCATGAAGAGAAGGTTCTCATGCTCATATTCCCTGATAACAAAAACTATCACAGAAAACCCCAAAAAACCACAACCTTGTGCAAAGGCCATTGCCACCTTACACAAAGGACATCAGCCCAGCAACTGCCTGTCCATACTGGGACTGGTGTCACCCTTGTTAGTGATCCTTGTAGCCAAGGATTATTACCTCAAAACAAGTATGTAACACTCCTCATTTTTCCTTAAAAACCTTTGTCTCCTTTTACCTCCCTGAATACACACATAGTTTATTATGGCCCATGTATTCCCATTGCAATGCCCTGCTCCCAAATAAATATTATTTTCTTTTAGAGAGTCTCTCTCTGTTATTTTGGTTGACAAAGCCAATGTATCTTCGGGAATTGGCTCATGTTGGTCTCCATGGATGAGCGTGTCACTACTACCTGAGCCAGCAGCTAGAGCCATAGAGGAGTCCTACAACAGAAGCATTGAGATTTAATCCATTTATTCTGGAAGTGCCTTTGTGGGATTGCTTCCTGTTGTAATTTTTGTTATTACTTCTTTCATTCACTTGTTCATTCAAAAAACACTCATTAAATACAAACTATATTCCAAATATATAGATATTTTTTAAGCCATGGATTTTTATATAACATTAACAAAATAAATGGCTATAGAACAGAAAGGTTTATAACAATAGAATGCAATTTCTGGAGAAGGAAGAGAATTTCAAAGGGCAGGGGTATGTGGAGTTAGCCAAGGCGAGGACACCCCTGCTCCCTGTGTGCGTTTGTGGGTGAGGCTGCCGAGCACCTGGCCTGGATCATGCTAGTTCCAAATTCTGCCTCTCACCCCTCCCACTGCCAGTGAGGAGACATCATCCCCTGGCAGGAAACAGGAGGCTGCTGGTTCAGACCATGGGCCCGTGCTGAGAGCAAGCATCACCAGCCTCTGACACCACTCTAGTGGCCCCATCTGGACCTCAGAAAGGAGTCAGGTCCTCTTCACATGTCTCTGCCCTGTGGCCACATCAATGTGAGCACAGGACAGAAGCAAGTGCTCTCTGTCCACCTTCACCGCAGCCGCTCTGCAGACGCTGGCCCTCCCAAAGACTTACTAGCGCACCATTTGCAAAGAGCTGCTCCAACTGAGGCACCGAGGAATGAAGCAGAGGAAGAGTAAGGAATCCGGAGCCAGAGAGGATCTCTGGGCTCACCCCTGGGGGCGCATCTCCCCCCTTTCCTTGGGTCCCTGCGCTTCTCTCTGTGTTCTTGCATGTCATCTACTCTGACACTCCCCTCTCCCCTGTCCCAGAATCTGGAATGTTCCCTTTGAGGTTCCCCATTAGAGGTCAGGTGGAGATAGGGATTTAGGACACTACAATTCTAAATCTCTCTTCCAGTGCCTCCCCTTTGAGAAGGCTAAGGTTCAGGCACTTTCCTCCCATCTGGGATTATCAAGAACATTATAAATATTGGGGGAAAGTGGGGTCTGGAAAAGGGTCCAACCTGTCAAAGGGCAGTGGTGGCTGGAGACAGCCTTGTCCCATGTCCCCAGCTGAGAAAAGCAGTAGGTGTGACAAGGGCAGCTAACTGAGCCTCCCAGGATTGCAGGTGGCCTCCTGGAGGATTTCTTAAATCATTTTCATTCTGAAAGCACAAAGTAAAACAAATTATTTTCAAGTATTCACATGGGCACACAGAAACACGTTTGGTTCCAGCCGCTGTGCCCGGCCGAGCTCAGCAGAAACATCGAGTCACTTCTAATCTACGATTTCCTGCTGATGCTGACAAAGGCGACCCACTTGGGGCTGGAGAGGAAATACTGTATTTACTCACACGATTCCCCTCTTCTTCAAACGACCCGACTGCTCCAGAAAGCAGTTAGAAGGGGAGGGGCATGCAGGCCCTTGTGGCTGGGAGCACCGAGGGGGGAGAAGGGAATGAATGGGTATCACTCAGACTCCAAGCTACTAATTAACGTAACTGTTGACCGCCTAAGTGCGGAAAGTCCCTGGTGGTTATGGTGGGCGATCAGCCTGCACAGAGCAGTAACTGCCATGAAGTGCAACTGGGCAACTCCTCCTGGCCCTGACATTTCTCCTGAAACAGCAGCACGAGAAGGTCTCTGGGATCCTGGCTCCTTAAATCACCTGGCTGCCAAAAAGAACTAGGACTTTTAGACTTTGCTTTTATTCTTGCAGCATTTTAAACTCTCCAGTTAAGGAGAAATTGAAAAGATTTAGAGTCACATGGTCCTGGGTTCCAGTTTTGTAGTGTACTAACTCATTATTCTGAAACTTGGTACATAAAGAGTCTGAATCAAGTATTTAGCCTTCCTATTGGTTATGAGCCATATTTCAGAGGAACCAAATAATTAATGAAGGAAAAATTCTTAGTACAGAGGAGTGCTACCTAATAAATGTGGCAGGAATGATAGCATTTAGAAATCGACAGTTTGTGACACCTAATGAAATAATCGACTGGCCAGTGTTATCGATGGCTTAAAAAACATCAGTAAAAGGTTTATAGGGACTTTACCAAGTATGGCTCAGATTAGGAACACCTGATCCCAGTTATCAGCAGTGACATCTGTAGAAAAAAGATGGCTGGATATTCTGTGCTACCTCAGGTGATACACTAGGAAGTGCACAGCACCACCTGCGAGTGAAAAATCTCAAAAGAAGACACACTGATCTGAATCCAATGATGCCACTAGATTAACCTGCCAGTTTATAGAAAATACGAGGATAGAGAACCATGCCAAGCCAAATCAAGTGGAAATGATCAACCCAATTCAGAATGTGGGAAATTCTTCAGAAGAAACAACCAAATATCTTCAACAAGTAATTGGCATGGGAGAAAGGGGAGGAGGGGAAAATCGTTAAAGATAAAAAGAGCCTTAATTGTTATATTAACCAATTGCAGTGTGGGACTATTTTAAATCTAATTGTTAAAAAAAAACAAAAAAAAACCTCCAAAAAGACAATCAGAAGAAAGTGAGGCCAAGTTGAGTATCAGACACTATTAAGTAATTTTTAAGGGAAGTCGTTAATTTTGTTTGTTGTGATAATAATGTTGTGCTTACGTTTTTTAAAAGTTCACATCTATTACAGATACATACTGAAATGCATACAGGGGAAGAGATATGGCATTTTGGATTTGCTTAAAATACTTCTGTTATGAAAAAAAAGAAAGTGGGGAGTGATGATGGAGGCAGAATGGCAAGATGTTGATAACTGTTGGAAACAGGTGATGGGAACTAACTTTGGGTTTGAAAATGTTCATAATATGCAAAAAAACACCTTTGCAACTTAATTATTAGCTGTGTTATGTTGGACATGTTCTAACTTTTCTGAGTTCTGGTTTTGTCATTACTGAAACAGGGATAAAAATGTTTTCTCTCCCATGATTGCTTTGGAGATTAATGAGTGTAATAGGCCTGAGTAATGCCAGGCTCCTAGTAAGTGCTTAATAATGCAAGAATCCCTTGTAGACATCACAGAAAATCCTTAACACTTTCTTGATACTCTTCCTTTTAAGTGGCTGGATTCCATCTCAGCACAGCTTCAGTCTTCCTTTTGAGTCCAGGCTTAAACATAAGCTTTCCTTATGGATGTTCCTTGAGGACGTGGATTCTGTCTCATTCTTGTCCGGATTCCCAGCACCATAACACAGCACCGGCCATGCAGTGCGGCTGTGAGTGTGCGTTGGCGGGCCAACTGAATGAATGAATGCTGCTTGATAATCTAGCACGTTTAAAGCGTGGTCGGTATCCAAGTGGATGAAAATGGAAGGCACTGACTACCAGAACTGGGGTGAAAAGGAGCAGAGAGTTGATGAGAAGAATGAATATAATCTCTGGATTAAAATGGACAGTGGAGAAGAAAAAAAGTGCAACTGTAAGCCTTGTAGCAGGAGCCAGCAGAGCAGTGGCAAGACGCATATGAGATAAGCACAAAGAAAGAGGTCAAGAGACTTTGGGAAAGTTATAAAAGACAGAGAGGGAGTGCAAGAGTGCAAATGCAATCCTGCTCAAAGCCAGAGAAACACCTTCTCAACATTCCTGAGACCTCCAGAGCATTGGTTCAGGTTGAGACTTTATAAAGTGCAGACTAAGAAGTACTTACATCTTTGTTCAAGACTAAGAACATCCCCTTATAAGTTCAGTCTATTCAAAAGTTTTGCAAAAGTTATTTTTAGATATTTGCATCTCCTAAAACAAGAAACGTGTCATTAAATACAGATAATGACAAACTATATCTGAGTGAGGCATTAAAATGAAAGGGAAGAGTTTAGTAGAAAGGCATAAAGGTTAGATTTAGGGAGGGAATACTTGGAATCAGTCAGAAATGTGGAAAGATGGGTAGGAGGTAGAAAAAGATCGATTAAGTACATCACTTGGGGTTTTGAAGAACTAGAACCAGCACAACAGGGCTTGTTAACTCAACCACTCAGCAAAAGAATCTCAATTTGTTCCAAGCCAAAAATGGATACTTCAAGTTGAGTTCCATTAAAGGAAAATGGCAGTGTAACAGAAAATGTGTTACAGACAACATATCTCATTATAGAAAAGAGAAAATCTTTTTTGAAAGCAATATCAAAATCAGAAATGATGTGATAAGAAATTAAAGAAACTGGAAAGTCATCTATTGTATATTTCAATTTTTTAAATACTGTATTTTAACGGGATCCTATTGGTAAATGATAGATTGATAATAAAGTCAAGTTTAAGGCAATCAGTTTACCTTGAATAGCAGGGAAATCATTTGTAACCCAGTAAATGTCCCCATGCCTCAAGAAGTATGCTGGCGTATAGATAGGAATGAATGAGGCTATTTTTCTTTGCATATCGTGTCAAAAACAGTGTTGATAAATGTGGTTGCAATTTTGAACTGTCTGAGGCTTTCATAAGTTGGAAGCCTTTTAAGAGATCTGATTAATTTAACATGTCAAACCTAATGGTGAATGAGTTCAATTTCTCCAAAGAGCAATTAGTCAACAGAATAAATTAACATGAGATATTGTCAAATGCAAAGACTGTGCTCATTGCCAAAGATAAAACACTTTTATTGCTACTGTTGAACTTGCTTCTTTGTTCTATGAAGGGCTTCTGTGGCATGATTCCCTCACTGACCCAAATGCTGCCGTCATTCCTCACCTGGCCCACTGCAAAAGCCTCCTAATTTGTCTCTCCTTAGCCACACTCATCCACCTTCTGTCTGCTCTTTGTGTACTATCCAAGTGATATTTCAAAACCACACAACTCTCTTTTGAAAATCGTTCAATAGCATCCCATTGGGTTTGAGATAGACAAATAAGATCAGCATGTCTTGCAAAGCTGGGGTCTCTGAGGACTCCTCACTCCCCCATCCCACTTCATGCCACTTTCCCATATTCCCTGCCCTTCTTTTGTTTTTTTGCACTTCACTTGCTGTCTCTGAGTTTCCTCACATCCTCTTCCCTCTTACTGAATCATTCTTCCCCCTCCTCAACTTCTCACATAATTGTAATTAACTCCTCATCCTTTAGACCTCAGGTCAGACCTTAGAGCTACTTCCTCAGGGGCACCTTCCTGACTTCCCTGACGACGCCATGTCCCTCTAGTATGTTCTCGCTGCCTCCTGGGCTCTGGTATAGCACCAATCACAGTCCTCATGCTCCTCCTTCAAGCACTTTCATTCATGCTTCCAAAGCCACCAGTCTGACAAAATTGCTCTTTCCAACTCAACCATGACTCTCCATGTTGTCAAATGCCCCTTCTCTGCCACTTGACCTCTCATCAGCATTTGACACAACTGAGAACATCCTTCTTCTTAGAATAGTCATTCCTCCCAAGATTAGGACATCACAAGCACGCAGTCTTCCTTCCACCCCATTGGCCACCAGTTCTTGGTATTAGTTGTCTCATCTCTTCCCTGACCCTGGAGCACACTGAGCTAAGCGTGGGCTCTCTAGTCTTCTCCATCTGCACTATCTCTCTGAGTGTTCCCAGCCAGGATCTCATGACTTTAAGTACCACCTGCATGACAATGGCACTCACATTTGTGCATCCAGACCCAGAATCATCATGAGCTCCTTGATACTTTCTTCAGCTATGTACATGACATCTCCTCTTGGAAGTCAATAGTCATCTCACATTTACTCAATCAGAACAAAATTCTTGGTTTCTGCCCCCTCCCCTTCTCAATAACTTCCATACACCCACCCCCATCTTGGCCATCTCAACAAATGGTTCTACAACCCATCCAGGTTCTCCAGCCAAAACCTGGGAGGCATCTGTCATTCCTCTCTCCTTTCCTCCTAAAGCCTGGGAATAAATCCATCATGATGCTCTGTTGGTTCTTCCTTGAAAACATGGCCCACATCTGACCATTTCTCTACAACTCCATGGCAACCACATCGGCTAAAGCCACCATCATGTGCCCCCAGTGGATGCCCACTGCGTTCAGGATAAATCCCAGACTCTTCAACAGAGTCCTCAGGGCCCTACACACCTGCCCTTCTGGCCTCGTCCTCTCGTGTCTCTCTCTCACTTCTTTGCTAAGCTCCAGACAGAGTAGCTGAGAGGGAAACCTTGAGCTAAACACTATCAGGAAGATCAGGGAGAAAAATGGGGGGATGAATTAAAACTATAATGAAATCCATATCCCCTTTGACAGAAAATTAATAGATCAGACTAAAATTGAAAAGTCAAGAAGTAACATTTAAGTCTGTTATTTGGAAGGATGAAGGAAAATACTAGCATAATCCACAAAATATATTGAAAATGGTTATCCATGGAAGCAAGAATTAGGGATGGTAAGGTGAGGATTGGTACAGTAGAAAAATTCCTATTTTTTATTAGAAATCTTTAGTACAATTTGACTTTCAAAGAACACACATCTATTATTTTGAAAAAAATGAAATAAAATTTTGAAAGAAAGAATCGGGGAAAAGGCAATGAGATCTTGTGAAGAGACAGACAAAACAGGGGATGTTTTACAATTTTCAAAAACAAAAGAAAAAAAGAGTGAAGAGCATCATCAGTATTTGACTGAGGAAAGTTACATTTTGGGTAAAGGATAAACTGTGCTTGCACCACTCTCGGTTTCCTTGGCAACTGGACTCCCTACTAATTACAATGAGTTTTGTAATGTAAAGTGCACGTGCAAATTAAGTAAATAGTGATCAGGGGCAAAGCAACACAGAGCATTGACAGGCTGCACTTTGGCAGAGGGTCTAGGGCAGGGTTGTTTCAAGTCAAAGGATGAGATATGAAGTGAAGAATTAAGGAACTAAATTGAGTCTGCTTTCCAGGAACTTCCTGAATATTGCAGATATACTGCATCTCTCTCTATTTTGGTAAAGCCAGACTACGTAATGAAGTAAATATGTCATGGCTCTATCCCGCCTCCTCTACTTGATGATAGTGATCACTGCCCATTGAGACACCCCTGGAGAAGTAGGGTGGGTGAATCTGAACTCACTCCTCACCTTCACACCTGCCCCGCCAGATCCTGTCATTTGTTGGTTGAGCAACAAATATGTGTTGAACAAATGAAGGAATGATGGATGAATGAACAAAAGTTCTTCAAGAAATGTGGCGCAGCCAGGAGCTCCCTCTGTGCCTGGGGTTTAAAAGCTTCAAAAGGGAATTTTTCTCCCCTGCCTGGATGTGCTCACTGAAGTCTGGAGTCTGTCTTGAGGGTGGGGCTTATCTGGGCTTTTTGCCATTGAAACTTGATAGAGCCTCTCAAAGTTTGAAAGAGCTATAATTCTCCTTGTGGAAAAATCAAAACTTAAACCACATAGACAACTTCCGCAAATACACAGGCATATAACTTACGCATATCTATGGAGGCATTCAGGCACTCCCACATAGGAGCAGCCCTAGCCCTGCCCATGAGTGAGGCAGGCCTTGGTCTATGGTGTAATTTGAAGGACACAAAACGCCCTTCCAGCCCAAATGTGCCCCCCTTTCCAAATAGCCAGCCATATATCTGAAACATCTTTACCATATTTGTCACTAAAATTAATATTATTTTTAGAAAGCCCCATCTGAAATTCAAACACATTGTGTAAAAAGGAAATAACATCAATCCAACAAGGGGAGAAGGTGATAGGGGAGAAAAAAGATCTCATTGGTATGAAATCTAATGTGGTAGGTCCACCGTGAACTAGCTGAGTTATCTTATGAAAGTTAATCTCACTGAGTCTTCATTTGTAAAACTATAAAATACAGATTAAAATCCCAGTTTCACAGTATTATTATAAGAATAATAGAGTATTTGGCAAATTGTACATCAACATGTATATGGTAGTCTTATTAAATTTAGTTATCATTAACATCTTAGGCTAGTTGGGTTATAAATAAGTTAGCAGACATCAGAGCCTAATGGAACACAAAACAAGAAATTTTATGGACAGTGAGGATGAGATGCTGGAAAAAAGAGCAAAGAAAAATAAATTATGGAGACACTTTACCCATTTTCCTCCTTGAGTGACACATGTGCTCAAACAGGACCCTGCCCACACCCTGCCATGATTCTTCCTGACACTCCAGCCTCATAACCTGCACCTGAGTCCTCAGAGACCACACCATTGTTTTCCAGATGTGGGTAATGACCTACCTGCGAATTGTCATCAGTAAGTCATGACCAGCATTTTAATAAATGAAGTAGAATTGAAGAGACAAAAAAGAAACTATCAAAGCTCATTGTGTGTAGCAAAGATACATATTATTTTGTGAAGCCTTTGTTTTTTGTTGAAGTTGTATTTGAGTGTGCACATGTGGGTGCTGGATTATAATGTAAAGCATATTTGCTTACAAACAAAAAAATTTAAAAGCCTCTGCCATATGCCACTAACATGATAAGATACTTTTGGTTACCCAAATATGCAACATTGTTTCATATCTCCAGGCCTGTGCAAATGTCTTCCCTCCAGTGGAATATTCTTTTGCTCACTCTAGTCCATATGGGGGTCTCTTCTTGATGACACCCAGCCAAAGTTTAGTTACCTGCTCTGTAACCCAAACCCTCACCCAGACATTCCCTTTTGTCCTGCCTAGGGCAAAGATTGTGTTCTGCATGCACCTTGGTCTCATCTCATTGTGTTTAGATTCAATCATTTGTATCGTATTTTATTTACAGTTAATTGAACACTGTCTGCCTACTAAATTCTTGACTTCTTGAAGACAGAAACTTTCTCTCTCATCTTTTTACTCCAAGAACATGTTGCATTGTGGGCGTGTTTGAAATGTTTGCTGAACCAACACATAAAAGATAAGCTGGAAAATAGAAAAGCCATTTTTCCTGTTGAAAAGTGCTTCCTAAGCAGCCATCCAACTCTCAGAAGTGGGATTTGTTCAGTTATCACACACAAGACAGGACAAAAACCGCCACCTCGATGACCCTGCAAGGCTACCTTCGTCTGCCACTGAGGAAAGTCTGGCGCTGCTCATGAATGATTATTTTCAGAGCATAGACATCCAATTGATATGAGGACACCTTCAAATCTCAAATAAACGTACACATACTCGGGAAAAAACAAGAGATGGTCCACCAGGCCAATATCCTTGACTCGAAATGTCAGCAAAAGTTGTCCCTTCAAAAGATAATAATATGTTTTCTATGAGACACGGAACACTTTAGATCAATATATATTATATTAAAACTTGCTTTTAAAGGGTGTTTTTTTTTTAATAAAACATCAAAAGAGGAAAGAAAAGTATTGTGTTCGGCCTCCTGCATCCCTGGGGAGACACAAGCCTTTACATTCTGCTGACACTGGCACAGGAGAGAATCCTGGACAGAGAAATGAAATCAGGCTGCTGTTCTCCCACCAGAGTGGGAGTTCCAGCCGGTTTCCCTGGAGACAGCAGCTGCCACTCAGGCTGCGGCCAATCAAGGCTGGCACAGCCATGAAATAAGGTGCACCAGGGAGACAGAATCAGTCATTGCCATTCAATCCCATCCCTCAGTTAGTCACAAGGAAGTTTTATTGAACTGGCCCATGTTAGCCCATAGGTTCCCTTTCATTAGCACAGAAGCTAGAATAAACTTCCTAGAATTATTCAAATTAGGGGTTTGATCTGTTCTGGCTCAGCTCTTCTCAAACTTCAATGGGCATTTGAATCTTCCGGGGATCTTCCTAAAACACACATTTCTGATTGAAGGTGTTTGAGATCCTGCCTTTCTCAGAAGCTCCCAAGTGGCTCTGGTTCCTCCGGTCCCTGGAGTCTGATACTAAGTCTTCATTGACTCATTCTTTCCTACTCAGGGAAATAGCAGATAACCAAGGAGTAAGAATCACATGTGACTTGATCCTTTTCTTATATAAGAAACTGTCATCATTAGGCCTCTTTTAAAATGAAAATAAGAGAAAATCTTTTCTGAAAATATGGAAAGAGAGCAGTCCTCTATGTAGGTCCTACTGTGTGACTTTCAGAGTGAAAAGTGCTCTTTTGTCTAATCCCAGTAGAACACAAGTTATGATTCTCATTTTATCAAAAAGCAAACTAAGCCTCATATATTAACATTTCCAACATCAGCCAGGCAATAAATAGTCAACGTGGGATTTGAACCCAGTTGTCTCTGACACCAAAGTTTATGAGCTTTCTATTATTTCTGTTTCCCTGGTTATTAGTTAACAATACTTTCATTTTAGTTCAGTTCAATAGGTATGCAGAAAGAAACAGAGATCAAGTGTGTGTGTGCTTGTGCACATGTGTGGTATGTACAAAGAAAGAAGGAGAGAGGACGTTCAGAAGAAAAGGACAAGTCCAAGCCCTCCAGGAGTGCACAGCCCAGCAGAAGAAAGACACGTGAAAGGGTCACTCTACGTAATGTGCCCAACACTGTGATAGACACATTTTTAGCTCAGAATGCAGCTCTTGGAACAGTTGACACCTCAGCAGGTTTTGAAGAGTGAAACAGAGTTTATTTGCAGAAGAAAGGTGGACATGTTGTCGGGTAGAGGAGATTGCTGAAGAAAAGTCATGGAACCATGTTATAAATAGTATGTTATTTAACGAGACTTTTTTGGCTAATGACCATGACAGATTCCTTCACTTGTAACTTCCAAAGTTAATTCATAAATAATTCTTTTTAAAGGTTCTGAATGATAAGAAAGTGCCACATCAGTTAGATGAGATTTGTTTTGTGTTTTTTTTGTATTTTTTTTTCCAAAATCCCTCCATTTGTCTATCCAGGATACCATAAGATAAAAGTCCTTTTTTACCCATAATAATTTCTCAGCCTCCAGCTGATAAGGCAGACAGAAAGAAATTGATCCACACTCAAGCACCCTGGGCTCGACCCAGCCCCTGCCTTCCCTCCTATGCCTGAGATGATTGACAGTGATGACAGCCAATGATACCTTTATCTTTGTCATTTCAGTCCCTGAGAGATAGGTTTCTCCTATTATCTATTCAAGAGCTATTACAAAACAGCAAGCACACAGAATTCAGATGACATCATACAAAATAAAAAGCCTGGAGAATATCAAGCTAATGATTATAACTTAAATAATATAAATCAATAAGCAGTTCCTAGGTACAGGTTACAGAATCAAGTGAAGAAAATCCTTCAAATGGCAAATTGTTAAAAAAGCCTCACTGCCCAAGGTGCTCTGGCACATCTGTGTAAGGGACTAATGTCCTGTTCTACTTCCCAGCAGTGACATCCTGAGCTGGAGGCTCCTGTGCCTCCTTCTATCCATCACACTCTGGGCCGAGACTATAGGAGGCCCTCCCACCCCTCACTAGCTTGGGTCTTCCCTCTCTTGACAAGACCTACATCCTAGGAGGCCTGACTTTTCCAAAATCTTATAGCTGCCAGCCAAGTCTAAATCACCCCTGGGTAGTAACGTAGACGGTAAGCTCGCTAGCCGTGTGTCTTCTTGCCTTGTTCCTGTTTACATAATGCTTCAAATATTCTGGGTTATCTGGTTATCCTTATGGAAATTAAAATAAAATTGGATCCCTTAACTAGTCCACAAGCCATAATCAATCACAGGCAGATCAAAGACTTAAATCCAAAAAAAAAAGAAAAAAAAACCCTCTAAAACAGTTGGTAGATTGGAATAAAACAGTGGAGACTATTTTATGACCTCACTTAAGAAAGGATTTCTTAATAAGACAGGACAAGGGAAAACTTAAAGAAAGCAATTAATACCTTCAACTACATACTAATTTTAAACTGCTCTTTATCAAAAGAAACCATTTGAGGAGTGAGTGCAAAAAAATCTGTAAGAAAATGAGAAGACAATATCTGCAACGCATAGAACCCTCCAAAGCATTTCTTCCCGAGATGTGTAAGGCAATCTACAATTCAACGAGAAAGACATGGACAAGGATGTTCACAGCAAGTTCTCTAATTACAAGTGTCTGGAAACAGCCCAAATGCATACCAAGAGGGAAATGGATAAATAAACTGAGGTCTGTTCAGCCATTTTAGTATAAAACAACAGCTTGAAGGAATGAACTAGAACTATAATCTGTAAACATGCATGAATATCATAAACATAATGCTAACTTTTTAAAAAAGCAAAGTTGCAAAGGATGTATACATTATCATCTGTTTATGTAATACTTAAAAATGGGAAGCAATGTCACACGTGTAGTAAATGTAAAGACATTCATGGAAATGATAAAATTCCCAAAATTATTTAAAATTATGCAATATTCCCCCAAAATGCAAAACTGTGATTCCCTCTGGTTAGAGAGAAGGGTGGTGATTGAGGAAGGGAACACTAGAGACTTCAAATATTTTGGTTCTATTCTATGCCTTAAGCCAAACATATGTAAATACTTATTTTATTATTCTGTGCATCCTTTAATATGTTGAAAAACTTCACAATAAATATATTTTTAAAAAGGAATAAAAAAAATGAAATGGAAGGTTGAACTGACCTTCAAGATAAACACTACAGAAAGATAAAATGAAAGGTTAAGAAGGAGAGAGATAGGTGAGATACATATATTCTAAGAACCCTTTAATAAAAGCTCCCAAAGCAGAAAATAGAAGGGAGAAATATGCAGATCAATAGTAGGAGAAACATCTGAGAATTTTAAGAGGACATGAAACCTCAGATAGGGCCAAACGGTGCCAAATGAAGACCCATACACATATGTCATGATGAACTCCAAAGAAAAAGAGAAGAAACAGATTACTTACAAAGAAAACATAACTAAATTGATATGACTCCCTATTGACAGCATTAAATGCAGAAAGACAATAAAATACTTTCTTCAAGGATCTGAGGTAAATATTTATTGATCCATAATTTTCTATTCAAGCTATTTATTATTCGAGAGTGAGGGAAAAATAAGAATATTTACAATTAAGGAAGACGGTAAGTTTACTCTTTACAGATTAACCCAGAGGAGCTACCAGAAGATGCAGTCTGACAAAACAAAAACAAAAGTGCATCTGAGAGAGAATAATAGATGTGACAATAATTATGAGAAAAAGTAAGGATTAAGACTTATTACTAAGTCCAATAAGGGACAAAAATAAAAAGAACTAGTAATAATAATGTAATTAAAACCCTACATTATATCAAGAAGGGTAGCTGGGTAGAGGAAAAGGCAAGAAGATAAAACAAGATATGATTCTTGCTTATTCCAAGCAAGGATATAGCTTCTGATTAATTCTAGAATTTAATTTAAAATAAACATATATGTATAAATATTTAGCATATCCCTTAATTTAAGAGAAACTACTGAAAGAACAGCGTCATTCAAATCTATTTTCAGGTCTATTCTTTAAAGCCATTAGAAATAATTCAACAAAAGGCAAGAAAAGAGAAAAAAAAATAACAGAATACATTAAGTAGAAACTGCAAAATAAAAAGACAAAATTAAGTCCAAATGTATTTTTAAGTCACTATAAATGTGAATTGAAACTCAGATTGAAAAATCGGTTGTGTTTCTATACACCCACAGTGAACAATGGGAAAGGAAATAAGAAAGAAATCCCATTTATGACAGCATCTAAAAGAATAAAATGTCTAGGAATAAATTGAACCAAGGAGGTTTTCAACTCTGCTGTACAACAAAAACTACAAAACATTGCTGGAGAAATTAAAGAAGGCCTAAGTGAATGGAAAGACATCTCATGTTCGTGGGTGGGAAGACAGTATTGTGAACAGTGGATATTACTCAGAGCAATGTACACATTCAACACAATCCTTATCAAAATTTTAACATCCTTTTTTGCAGAAATGGAGAAGTCAATCCTCAAGTTTATATGGAATTGCAAGGGGCTCCAAAAAGCCAAAACAATCTTGAAGAAAGAAGAAAAAAGGACTGACACTTCCAGAATTCAAACTTACCTCAAAGCTATACTAATCAAAACAGATAGATATATAAACCAGTGGAACAGAATCGGGAGTCCAGAAATAAATCCATACATACACCTACGGCCAAATGATTTTTGACAAGTGTGCAAAGTCCATGGAATGGAGAAAGAACAGTCTCTTGAAGAAAACGGTGCTGCGACAACTGGACTACCACATGTGAAAGAATAAAATTGGGCCCTTACAACACACCATATAAAAAATTAACTCAAAATTCATAAACAATCTAAATATAATAGCTAAAACCATAAAACTCTTAGAAGCAAACATAGGGTCAATCTTTTTGACCTTGGATTTGGCAATGCAGTCTTAGATATGACATCAAACCATGAGCAACAAAAGGAAAAATAGGTTAGATTGGACTTCACAAAATTAAAAACTTTTGTGCATCCATGGACGATATCAAGAAAGTAAAAAAACAACATACACAATAGGAGAAGATATTTCCAAATCATATATCTGCTAAAGGTTTAATATGCAGAATATATAAAGAACTACAACTCAACAAGAAAAAGACAAATAACCCAATTTTATTTATTTTATTTTATTTTATTTTATTGTTGTACATATTTGGGGGGTACATGTGATGATATTTTGATATATGTATACAATGTATAGTGATCAAATCAGGGTAATTGGGATATCACCTCAAACACTTACCTTTGTGTTGAGAACATTACAAATCCCCTCTTGTAGCTATTTTGAAATATACAATAAATTATTGTTAACTATAATTCCCCTACTGTGCTATCAGACATTCACATTAATTCCTTCTATCTCACTGTATTTCGTACCCCCAAAAGAACTTCTCTTCTTCTCCCTCTCCCCGCTTTCCCTCCCAGCCTCTCATAACCACCACTGTACTCTCTACCTCCATGAGATCCACTTCTTTAGCTCCCAAATATGAGTGAGAACATGTGATGTGTATCTTTCTGTGCCTGGCTCACAACCCAATTTTAAAATGGGCAAATAACTTGAAAAGATATTTCTCCAATGGAGATATACAAATGGCCAATGAGCACATGAATGATGTTCAGCATCACTTATATTAGGTAAATGCAAATCAAAACCACAAAGAGGTATCACTTCACACCTACTAGGGTGGCTCTAATAAAAAAAAACATAAACAATAGAAAATACAATACTCCTCCTTTATCCCCAGTTTCACTTTTGTGGTTTGTTATTCACAGTCAACCCTAGTCCGAAAATAGGTGGGTACAGTACAATGAGAATTTTGGGAGAGAAAGAGAGACCACAGTCACATAACTTTTATTAGAGTATATTGTTATAATTGTTCTATTTTATTACTAGTCATTGTTGTTAACATCTTACTATTCCTAATTTATAAGTTAAACTTTATCATAGGTATGTATGTGTGGGAAAAAACATAGTATAAATATAATTCAGTACTATCCATGGTTTCAGGCATCCACAGGGGGTTTGGAACGTGTCCCCTGCAGAGAAGGGGAACTGCTGTAACAGTTGGCAAGTGCTGGCAAGGACGCGGAGAAATTGGGACCCTTGTGCATTGCTGTGGGAATGTAAAAACTGTTTTTCAGTTTCTCAAAAAGTTAAAAGTAGAATTACCATATAACCCAGCAATACTACTCCTAGGTAAAACTGAAAGGAGAAACCCAAAAGAATTCAAAATAGAGACTCAAACAGATATGTGTATGCTAAGATCCAACTGATGAATGGCTAAACAACGTGATATGTTCACACGATGGATTGTTACTCAGCCATAAAAAGGAGTCAAGAGTTACAACATGGATAAACCTTTAAAACACTATGCTAAGTGAAATAAGCCAGCACAAAAGGACAAATATTGTATGAGTCCACTTATATTAAGTATTGAGAATAGCTGGCAAATTCATAGAGGCAGAGGTAGATTAGAGGTTAGCAGGGCCTGGAGAGAAGGAAGAATGGGAAGTTATTGCTTAGTGGTTATAGATTATATTCAGAATGATGAAATAGTGGTGATATTTGCACATTAAAAAATATAATTAATATAATGAAATTGTACACTTAAAATGGTTTAAATTGTACGTGTTATGTTATATGTATATTTATCATAATAAAAACAGAGTAATTAATTTAAAAACTTTAAAAAAATAAATTCAGATGAAATAACAAATAAAAACCAGTTATTTGTTGTATAGAAAAGACACGCCTATAACAGAAACATCAAAAGAAAATTGAAAAAAAGATGAAAACATATACATAATGCAAATTCTAATAAAAGAAATAAAATGTAGCACCATAATACTAACAATAAATGTTAACAGAATTCAAATCAGAAAGCTTTAGGAAAGAGAAAAGCAAGATACTTCATACTGTAGAAAATAAACAGTCCAATCAGCAATGAAAATATGGCTTAACATTTACTTACGTGCCTGGCCACATAGATTAGAAATATATGAAACAAAATCTATTGGAAATATAGGAGAAATTGATATTCAAAATCATGGAAGTAGATTTAAATACAACCTTTTCAAAGGTTAGTTAGTATAAAAAGGAAAAAATAGATGGTGCTTGAATAATAAAATTTTAAAAGCTTGATCTAGTATCTACCTATCTATAGAAATTTGTCTCTAACAGGACAACAGTTTCTTTTCAAACATACATGGAACATTGACAACACCAATTATGTGTTCGGCCACAAATGAAATCTCACCAAATTCCAAAAACCAAAATCAAAGAAGGCACATTCACAGACACAAATGGGATCAAAGCTGACAGCAGCAACAAAAGGCTATCAAAAAGAAAATCCATATGCCTGGATGTTAAAAACATTCTCCTAATTAATTACTCAGTTAAAGAGAAAACCCAAATTACAGTGTTAACGAAACATTAATGACAGTTTACATATAAACTGAGGGATCTAACAAAAGCAATAATGAGAGGAAACATATAAAAGGCCTTTATTAGAAAATAAGATAAATGAAAAAATAACTGTGTTTCTAAAATCCACAAAAATATACTCAATAAACCAAAGAGGAAAGGATTGATATAGATTAAAGCATAAATTTTGAAAAATGAAATATGAAACTAGAGTTGTTAATAAAATAAATGATAATTTGGAAAAAAATTAGTGAGAAAGGCAAAAATAAGAATAATCAGAAAAATTAAACATTTGAATAAACACTATTGGGAAGTAGTTTTTACATACAGATGAAGAGAAAAATGTTAAAGTTATAGGAGAGTAATATGTACAGCCTTTAAACCGTATCTGAAAACTTAGAAGGAATAGAAATTTCTCTAAGGAAAATTCACATTATCAAAATTAACTCCATAAAAAGTTACTCCAGTAACTAAAATTGTAATTATAAGATAGGATCTAGAGCAAATCATTTTTCTGAGGAATTCTAACAAACCTTTAAGAGACGACTCCATGATTTCTTCCAGAGCATGGAAAATGTGGGAAAGCCCAATTTCTTTTATTCATCAGACATAAGTATGATACTAAACTGGACAAAAAACAAATGAACAATAGAAAGCTATTAGCAAATTGAATACAACAGAGTCAAAGAAAACAAAGAAAAACAAAAATAAGAAGAACTACAAAACAACCCCATGACCATAGGATTTAGATCAGGAGCGTGAGCATGCTTCAACATGGAAAAAAAAAAAAAATCTCAGGGTGATTCACTACTATACTACACGAAATTACATTATATTTGAGACAAAGTAAAGGATAAAAATCATTTAGATAAATTCTGAAAAAACAGTTGATAAAACATAACCTCATTTCCAGTTTTTTAGAAAAAGACAGCCATCTAGGCTTAAATGAAAGCTTCCTTAATTTGAAAAATGTATCTCTCAAAGAGATACATTAAACATAGTGGTGTCAAATTAAAAGTAGCCACTGTCAGTGGTATGCTTCAGCATTGTACAAGGTCTTGGCCAATGCTAGAAGAAAAAAAATGCTATTTTTCTTATTGTTGGTATGCAAGATGCTCTGCTAGCTAGAAAACAAAAGAATCATTAATCTATTATTAAAATTAATTGAGTTTGAGAAGACAATTAGAAGTGACTTATAAAAATCAGCTTATAAAAATCAACAAATTTTCACATGCACCCTGAGGGCAGGAATTAGTAAATATGAAACATACAAAAAGTAAATAGGAAACATACAAGAAGTTGTGTATAACACACAATTGTCTTATCCTAATAGGATACATTTGCTTTTGAGTTTCATAAGTGTTACATTTATGTGAATATTATATTTCCTTGTTCAGTATATATAGTTGCTTCTAATCTATAAATTGGCACTATTTTCATCTGCATGAGCAAGAAGGAATAAATGTGAGCAGCTGCAAGTATGCCAAGCAATCTCGGAAAAAACGCTGTGAGGACTGGTCAGCAGCGTTGTTTACACAAAATAAGGCAGAATGAAGCTCTAATCATTAGTCGATACAGTGATCACATACAATAACCAGGGAGACAGTTCATCAGTGGTTTCTCAAATGTTAAATTAGTCAATTTTCCCAATGAAGAGAACAGACGACACAGACACGATCCCTCTTCAGCTAGATGAATATCCTGGCTGGCTCTACCAATTATAACAAAAGAATCCTAGGGGGACACACAAGTTTTAACAATGTTAATAGATCAGGTTAATCCATCACCACACCGGAACAGTGGGTTACATAACAATTTGCAGTGAGATTTAAAAGTACATAATTTGGAAGATAAACACGTTGCAGGAAATAGAGGAAAGGAAGAGGAACAAAGGGGTGGACTTAAAAAGTCTTTTTGATGTAAGAAGAAAATTTTTATCTCTCAAAAGAAAGAAGCCGGGGCAGCTGGTGAGTGACTCGGGTTAGAATTTTCTTCTGGGAAGCAGCAAAGTCCAGTGCTCTAACTAAAAATCAGTTTGTTGCTAACTCAGATGCTGTAACTCCACAGTTGGAAGTCACACTTTTTCTTTTAGACCTGGAGAGAATACTGTCACTATGGAGAGGATTGATTTTGCCCCAAGGGTTGTTAGGAACTATATTAAATAATGACATAAAATAAATGTTAATTCAGTAATATAGCTCTTGGTCAGGCCAACAAATCACAAAATGAGCTCTTAGCAAACTTGCTCTAACATTTTTTGAGCATACTCATCACTCTACTATTTCTGGAACAAGAAGAAAGTACTAAGTCTTGTCTCACTATACAAGATGTCACAAACCCATTGCAATGGAGAATTCACACTTGTTTTGACCCCTGTTCTCTGTGAGACAATCTCTGAACGAGGATGGTAACTACAATAATTCCAACTGAGCTTACAGCCGAGCAGCCCTCCCTCCTCTCTCCTGGCCCAGCATCATGCAGCCCCTGGGTTATCCCAGAAGCAACAATTTCAAGGTCTCACGTGCCCACTTACCTTCTCTAAAGGACTAATTTATTATGGTTGCTGTGATTGTTATTACTACTGCTACTACTCCCGATTGTTCACACTGGAAACAATACACCGATAGTTCAGTTATTGACAAAAAGAACTGTGAGCACCTCCCCGCACACTGAAGGCCACCAGGGACCTCCCCGCACTCCCTCCTCCTCCCGTTTAGTATCCAACGGCCGCAGCTTGCCCAGGCACGTCCTGTTGTTTCACCCTTCTGGGCCATCTCTGCAGACCAGGCTGTGCTCTTCCTGCCTGCACCCCCACCGCCCCTCCGCTGGCTCCCTCTCACTCTTTACCCGGATGGAGCTCAGCCACACACCACCTCTTCTGGAAATCTCTGGGGCTCCTCAAGGCTCCCAGGGCACCTGGGACCACTCCACTCTTACACCCACCACACTGTTGGCACTGCCTGTGACTGTGTGCCTGTGACTACGTACCTCTCACCACGTGAGGACACGATGGCCACGAGACCCTGGAAGGCAAAGGCTGGGTGGTACCCATCTTTAAGTGACATCATCTAGTATAATCCCTCATTTACAATAAACATTCTGTGATTATTTATTGAGCTGAGATAAACTGAAAAATGAATAGTAATCTAAAAAACGAATACTCTGCGTTAGCTACATCCTACTCACGCTAACGGTTCACCAAAATTTAGTTAGCATCTGGAGATGCCACCCCCACCCCAAGTAATTCAAACATAGGTGAACAAAGTGACCAGTAGGCTTGAAACACCGCCCCCAATACCAGACACATAGAAGATGCCTGATAACTTGGTGACTCTCATGACCTTCTGGCCACTTAAACGTGAACTGTCCCCCCATGCACCACAGCATGTTCTAGATTCTCTCTGAGCTCACTTCCTATTTCTCCTGACCCCTGGTTCCTCCCTGTCCACCTGAATTCTCTGGCTCAAGTCAGCACAGATTAACTGCTTCCAAGTCCTCATTTCTGGCTGTGCATTCTGATTTCCCTCTCTGATTTATTCCTTTCTTTCCATGTTCAGCTCTTGGCTCTGTTCCGCCTTCTGGTTTCAGCATTTGGTCCCAGCCCTAAGGAAGTTTCCTCCGCAGGGTAAACCTCCACCTCCTGAAAATAAGACATTCTACTGCATAATGGGAAGCAAAATGGGAGTGAAGAAGGCTCTCGATGCAGTCAGCACCTCTTTCCCTCACAGTGAGTGGTTTTAGCAGGCTCGGTTGCCGCGGGGAGAGGTGAAGCCACAGAGGAGACAGAAAGAACAGCCACCTGAGCCACCTGAGATTTGCAGGCAGCAGCTAATGATGCACGTCACTGGGGACCACAGTAGATCCTTCTAGATCAAAGTCTGGTACAGGTAGAAATGCCACATTCTACCCTATAGAATCTGGCAATATCTAGCAAATATATACATGCATTCACCCTTAACTTTAAAAATTCTCCTTACCCTAATACACATTTCAAATAATACAACCAACCATATACGCTATATTCTTTGTTGAAGTATTGTTTAACTTTACAAAACATTAATTTGGAAACTACCAAAAAGTCCAGGTATAGAGAGACTTGTCTAAACTATTACATACATAAATTAGATTACAACACAACTATGAAAAATAATGAGGAAGACATCTATTAACTGATGTGGAGTGATTTCTGGAAGACATTGTAAAGTTTTTAAACAGACAAACAAGAAGCAAAGTGAAAAACAGCACCTATATATGCTACCTCTCAAAAAGAAATAAAGCGAAATAAGAAAACATGCCTATATATCCTTATCACCACCAACAGGAACACAAGAAGGGTAAACTGGAAAATATGATGTTAGTTATCTACAGGAGGTGGGGAGGAATGAGGTGGAAGGGGCATAAGAGGCAGTACAACCTATTGTATAATTTTGACTTTTAGAATGTGTTCTTCAGAAATACCCATGTCATAAGAGACAAAAAAGGCTATGAAAACAATACTAAATGCAATAACTGATCCTGGCTGAGTCCTTTACACTTTTTGGTGAAAATGCCATGAAAAATTATTGGGTCAACTGATAAATTCAGAATATGGAAGGCAGACTAGAGAAAAGCATCACATTGGTGTTAAATTTACTGAAGTGGAGAACTGCATTGTTTTTATGGGCAAGAATGCTCATATTCTTAGGAAAAATTTAATAAAATGTTTAGGGTTAAAGGGCCATGGTATGAATAGAGGCAAGATGGCAGACAAGAAACACCTCCAGCCAGAGTGTCTCTGCAGGAAGGAAAGATATTAAATGAAAGTGAAAAAAACAAATAGGCAGGAAAACATAGATCGGATGAGGGTCTGAAGGAAGGGTGCCTGAACCTACAGAAGACTTCATGGGAAGAGGTTGCAGAGCAGAACTGGAAGGAGAAAGGCATTGGCAGGGCCTAAGCCCCGAGAGGCTTGGAGACCAGCAACAAGGGTAGGTGTAGCGGTTAAATTTCCCCTCCCTTGCATCATGGACTGCTGGTGGGCTCCCAAGCTGCTGGAGAGGCCTGCCGACAGGAGCCCAGAGATTGCTGCCACCAGTGAGCAAAGAGCCTCTTGCGGACAGGGCACCAGTCTCCCAGCTCCCTTAAGACACCTCCTGCCCCACAGACCCGAGCCCATCTGCAGGTGCCGCATTGCGTCATTCTCCCATTCCCCTCCCCTACCCGTGGTTGCTGAGAGAGACAATTTAGCCACCACCAGGGGGCATCCACAGGGAATGGGACCTTTCCTTTTGGAGCCCTGCAGTGGACTGAGGGGTACTCGGACTGTGAGCTCCCTACCCGTGGCCCTTCCTGGTGCCACTTGACCAGTGACTCCAGCAGAGCAGGGCCAACCCCAAAGCAGAGACACATTGATCCAGCTTGGACACCCTGTGGGTGACTTGGGACCACCATTTTTCTCCCTGGCGTGGTCAGGGATAGATCTATGGTGCCCGGGGGACAGGCCTGCAGGCCAGATCCCATACACCCAGGTCTCAATAGCATTGCCTAGGAGCACAGAAGGGATATGGGTGAACTAGTCTTCTGAGGTGTGTGTGCCTTAGGAGCAGATCAGAGTGGGTCCTAGCTGCAGCTTCCTTGAAGAGCATCCCTCCTCCCACAGGAGGGCTGTGCTCCCAGCTCAGGCCATGACCCTGGGCAGGGAAACCTCCTGGCCCACATAGCAGTCAGGGGGAGCTCTGCTGGCTTGAGGTCCTGCCTATTGGTAGAGGCCCAGGAGAAACCACAGAATAGGGGAGGGTGGAAAGAAGCAAGGCCTGCTCTAGACTGCCAGACTGTGGGTCTCAGAGAGCCCTGCCTCCACATGCACACTTTCTAGTTGAGTGGGACCATTTCAGCTTCTCCCTGGCAGCTTTGCCCAGAGGCAGGGAACAGACCTTTGACCCCTGCTAACATCATTTGTGGAGCTTGAGGGCAGGCTTACCCAACCCAGGCCTGCCCAGCCTCACTCCCCACCCACACCTGCTGAAGTGGAGAATAAGGACCCACCTGGAAGTCCCAGGGCCCCACCCACCACCTGAGACACTAGAGTGCCTCTCCGGAAGAACTAGAGCTGGTTATAGGACCCCAAAACAACATTGCAGCTTACTCCTTTTAGCAAGTACCACCTACTGACAGGGAGGTCAATTTGCATGCCCTTGTACTGCATGTACTGACTCATGATACAGGGTGTGGTCGATTCTCATCCACAAGCACTACCTACTGGCTCAGAGAGTAAACTGGGATGTCATTATCTAGATGAAAATCCAGAGGTAAGAAGCAACAGGTGCTCCAGTTGGGAAGGAATCATCAAAAGAACTCTGGAGGTATGAAGAATCAAACTGAAAGGACATCCCCAAAGGGGAACACCAGCTCTCTAGCAATGAATACCAACCAAACACAGAACACTAAAATGACAGAAGAATTTCAAACAAGGATTGTAAGAAAACTGAATGAAATGCAAGATAAAATGGATACCCAACACAAAAAAAACTACAAAAAAAAAATCCAGGACTTAGAAGAAAAATTCACTAAAGAAATTGAAATATTAATGAAAAATCAAACAGAACTTCTGGAAATGAAAAATTTATTCAAGGAATTATAAAACACAGTGGAAAGCCTCAAGAATAGGGTAGATCAAACAAGAAAGAATATCAGGGGTTGAAGATTACACCTTTCAATTAAATAAGTCAGTTGCAGAGAAATAAGAGAAAAGAGCAAAGCCTGCAAGAAATGTGGGATTATGTGAAAAGGCCTAATGTGAGAATTATAGGCATCCCTGAGGGTGAAGAAAATACACAAGGGTTGGATAAACTATTTGAGGATATAATGGAGGAAAATTTCCCTGGCCTTGCTAGAAATCTAGATATCCAGATACAAGAAGGATTGCAACATTGCAAAAAGGAAGACACCACGATGCATAGTCATCAGACTGGCCACAATAAACATGAAAGAGGCCCTCCTATGGGCCGTAAGGTAAAAGCACCAGGTAACCTACAAAGGAAAACCCATCAGACTAACTGCAGACTTCTGAACTGAGACCTTACAAGCCAGAAGAGACTGAGGCCCCATTCTCAGCCTTCTCAAACACAATAATGCCCACACTAGAATTCTGTACCCTGCAAAACTAAGTTTCTTATATGAAGGAGAAACAAAGACCTTCTCAGACAAGCAAAGACTGAGGGAATTCATTAAGACAATACCTGCCCTCCAGGAAGTACTCAGAACAGCATTACACACAGATTAGCACAATAGACACTCACCAGTGTAAAATCATCAAAAAGCTAAATGTCAAAGGCCAGATACCACAATGGCTCAAGAAAGAAAACAAAGCAACAAAGTTCAACTCAACAGGATGACCAGAAGTCTGTCCCATTTATCAATTCTTTCACTAAATGTGAATGGCTTGAACTGCCTACTGAAGAGATATAGGCTGGCCGAATGTATAAATATACACAAGCCAAGTATCTTCTGTCTTTAGGAAACACATCTAACCCACATGGATGCATTCAGATTCAAGGTGAAGGGATAGAAAACAATATTCCATGCAAATGGAAACCAAAAGAGAGCTGGCATAGCAGTTCTGATTTCAGATAACTTAGTCTTCAATTCACCAAAGGTAATGAAAGACAAAGATGGACACTGCATGATGGTGAAGGGTACAATTCAACAGGAAGACATAACAATTCTAAATATTTATGCACCAAACTGAGGTGTACCCACATTCATAAAGAAAATCCTACTTGATCTAAACAAAATGATAAACAGCAGCACCCTAATAGCCAGGGAATTCAACACCCCTCTGACAGAACAAGACAGATCCTCCAAACAGAAAATAAACAAGAAACAATGGACTTAAACAGAACTCTAGAAAAAGGGCCTAACAGACATTTACAGAACATTCTACCCAAAAACCATTGAACATACATTCTTCACATCAACTTATAGGGCATTCTCCAAGATTGACCATATCCTAGGCCACAAAACATGTCTCAACAAATTTAAAAAAATAGAAATTATACCATGCATATTCTCAGACCACAGTGGAATAAAATTAGAAATGAGTTCCAAAAGAAATTCTCATCTCTACACAAAGTCATGGAAACAAAACAATCTTCTACTGAACAATTATTCGGTTAAGGTGGAAATTAAGAAGTAAATCAAAAGATTCTTTGAACTAAATGACAAAGGAGATAGGCCAGGTGCGGTGGCTCATGCCTGTAATCCTAGCACTCTGGGAGGCTGAGGCGGGTGGATCGTTCAAGGTCAGGAGTTTGAGACCAGCCTGAGCAAGAGCGAGACCCCATCTCTACTAAAAAAATAGAAACAAATTATCTGGCCAACTAAACATATATATATATAAAATTAGCCAGGCATGGTGGTGCATGCCTGTAGTCCCAGCTACTCGGGAGGCTGAGGCAGAAGGATCACTTGAGCCCAGGAGTTTGAGGTGGCTGTGAGCTAGGCTGATGCCACAGCACTCACTCTAGCCCAGGCAACAGAGTGAGACTCTGTCTCAAAAAAAAAAAAAAAAATGACAAAGGAGACACAAGTTATCAAAATCAGTGGGACATAGCTAAAGCAGTCCTGAGAGGAAAATTTATATCCATAAATGCCTACATCCAAAAGACAGAAAGATCACAAATCAAAAATCTAATGAGTTATCTCAAAGAACTGAAAAAGGATGAGCAAACTGACCCCAAACCCAGCAGAAGAAAAGACATAACAAAGATTATAGCAGAAGTAAATGAAATCTATAATAAAAAAATTATACAGAAGATTAATAAAACAAAAAGTTGGCTCTTTGAAAAAATAAAATTGAAATGCCTCTTGCTAGATTAACAAGGAGCAGAAAAGAAAGGACTCTAATAAGCTCAGTCAAGAATGAAAAAGGAGAAATTACAACTGATACCACAGAAACACAAAATATCTACAAATACAATAAAAACTTCTATGCACATAAACTGGAAATGTACAAATTCTTAGAAACATACAGCCTCCCTAGGCACAATCAGGAAGAAATAGAATTCCTGAACAGACCAATAACAAGTACCAAAATTAAAGCAGCAATAAAAAAAACATCCTAAAAAAAAAAAGTCCGGACCTGATGGTTTCACACCCGAATCTTACCAGACCTACATAGAGGAACTGGTGTCTATCTTGCAGAAATTATTCCACACATTGAGAAGAAAGAAATCCTCCCCAACACGTTCTAGGAAGCCAACATTACCCTGAAACTAAAGCCAGGAAAGGACACAACAAAAGAAGAAAACTACAGACCGATATCCCTTATGAATATAGATGCAAAAATTCTCAAGAAAATCCTAGCAAACTGAATTCAGGTGCTTTTCAAAAAAAATAATCCATCACAACCAAGTAGGCTTCATCCCAGGGATGCAGGGATGGTTCGACATATGTAAATCTATAAATGTAATTCACCACATAAATAGAAGCAAAAACAAAGACCATATGATCCTCTCAATAGATGCAGAAAAAGCACTCAACAAAATTCAGCATGCTTTCATGATAAGAACCCTTAACAAAATACGTATAGACGGGACTTACCTGAAAATTATACAAGCCATATATGACAAACCCCTAGCCAGCATCATACTGAATGTGGAAACATTGAAAGAATTCTCACTTAGAACTGGAACCAGACAAGGTTGCTGTCTGTCACCACTTCAATTCAACATAGTGCTGGAAGTCCTAGGCAGACAAATCAGACAAGAGAGGAAAATCAAGGGCATCAAAATAGGGGCAGAAGAGGTCAAACTATCATTCTTTGCTCACGATATGTTCTTATATCTAGAAAACCCCAAATATACTGCCATGAGACTACTGGAATTGATAAACAAAGCCAGCAAAGTCTCAGGTTACAAAATTAATGCAAGAAATCAGTAGCATTCCTATACACCAGCAACAGTCAAACTGAGAACCAAAGCAGACTCAATACCCTTCACAATAGCAATAAAGAAAATAAAATACCTAGGAATATATTTAACTAAGGAGGTGAAAGACCTCTATAAGGAGAATTACGAAACACGAGGAAGGAAATTGCAGAGGACATAAACAGGTCGAAAACCATATCATGCTCATGGGTCAGCAGAATCAACATTGTTAAAATGTCTATACTACCTAAAGTGATCTACAGATTCGATGCAATCCCTATTCAAATACCAACAACATTTTGCATACATCTAGAAAAAATAATTCTACGCTTCGTATAGAACCAGACAAGATCCCATATAGCCAAAGCAATCTTAAGCAAAAAGAACAAATTGGGAGACATCAATTTACCAGACTTCAAGCTATACTACAAGGCTATAGTCACCAAAACAGCATTGTACTGGCACAAGAACAGAGACATAGACCATGGAACAGAACTGAGAACCCAGATATAAAACCATCCTCATATAGCCATCTAATCTTTGACAAAAACATACACTGGGAAAAAAATCCTTATTCAATAAATGGTGCTGGGAAAATTGGATACATGTAGAACACTGAAACAGGATCCTCACTTCTCACCTTTCACAAAAATCAATTCACAGTGGATAACACCCTTAAACCTAAGGCATGAAATTATAAGAATTCTAGAAGAAAATTTTGGAAACACTCTTATAGACATTGGCCTAGGCAAAGAATTTATGAAGAAGACCCAGGAAATCCCAGCAACAACAAAAATAAATAGGACCTGATTAAATTAAAAAACTTCTGCACAGTCAAGGAAACTATCACGAGAGCAAACAGACAAGCTACAGAATGGGAGAAAATATTCACATGCTACACATCTGATAAAGACCTGATAACTAGAATCTATATAGAACTCAGGAAAATCAGCAAGAAAAAATCAAACAACTCCATTAAAAAGTGGGCAAAGGACATGAACAGAAACTTTTCAAAAGAAGATAGACTAATAGCCAACAAACATATGAAAAAATGCTCAATATCTCTAATCATCAGGGAAATGCAAATCAAAACCACAATGAGATATCACTTAACTCCAGTGAGAATGGCTTTTATCAAAAAGTCCCAAAACAATAAATGTTGGCATGGATGCAGAGAGATAGGAGCACTCATACACTGCTAGTGAGACTGCAAAGTAGTGCAACCTCTGTGAAAAGTAATATGGAGATATCTCAAAGAGCTACAAGTAGAACTACCATTTGATCCAACAATCCCATTACTGGGCATCTACCCAAAGGAAAAAAAGACATTCTATAAAAAAGACATTTTTTCTCGAATGCTTATAGCAGCACAATTCACAATTACAAAGATGTGTAAACAACCCAAGTGCCCATCAATACATGAGTGGATTAATAAAATGTGGTACATGCGTACCATGGAGTTCTGCTTAGCTACAAAAGGCAATGGTGATCTAGCACCTCTTATATTATCCTGGATAGAGCTGGAGCCCATTCTACCAAGTGAAGTATCACAAGAATGGAAAAACAAGCACCATATGTACTCACTATCAAATTGGTATTAATTGATCAACACTCATGTGCACATATAGTAGTAACATTTATAGGTTATAGGGCAGATGGGAGAGGGGAGGAGGGAATGTGTGTATTCACACCTAATGGCTGCGGTGTGCATTTTCTGGGGGATGGACCCACTTGAAGCTCTGACTCAGTCAGGGCAAAGACAATATATGTAGCCAAAACATTTGTACCCCCATAATATCCTGAAATTAAAAAAAGGTAAAGGGTCATTGTATGTGGGACATATTCCATATTGGTTCAGGAAGAGAGAGAGAGAGAGACAGAGACAGAGACAGAGAACAAATAAAAAATAGATGAATCTGGGTAAAGCATGTACGGCCTTTCTTTGTACTATTTTTATTCTTGCCATTTTCCTAAAGTTTAACATTATTTCTTCATTTCCAAGTAAATCAAAAGAAAAGGGAATCTGTGAGGTTGTTTTGTTTTGTTTCGTTCTAAGACAGAGTCTCCCACTGATGCCCAGGCTGGAGTGCAGTAGTGTCATCATAGCTCACTGCAACCTCAAACTCCTGGGATCAAGCAATCCTCCTGCCTCAGCCTCCTAAGTATATGGAACTATAGGCATGAGCCACTGCACCTGGCTAATTTTTCTTTTTTTTTTTTTTTTTCAGTAGAGATGGGGTCACACTCCTGGCCTCAAACAATCCTCCTGCCTCTGCCTCCCAGAGTGCTAGGATTATAGTCGTGAACCACCACGGCTGGCCTTTCTTTTTTTTTTTTTTTTTTTTTTTGGTGGAAGAACCTACTCTCAAATAAATACTCTTAGAATAATAATAGCTACAAATTGTTATGTACCTACTATGTACCAGACCCTGAACTAGTGATTTTATACATATTTTCATTGGTACTCCTAGCAACCATGTAATGCAGGCTTCCTATTTTCTGCAATATTTTCCATTACCTTTATATCGTCTTCCAATGACTGGAACAAACACAGCTACCTTCACATTAAAAACTTAATTCTAATCACAGATATGTAGATGTGCCCCCAAACTATTAAAATAAAAAATTATTGCAACTCATTAGCTGATTCTTGATAAGCTGCAATAGATAACAGTATAACTAAACTATTATTTTTTCCTCTGCCATCCCCAACTTCTAAGCCTATGTCAAGCACTATTTTTTTTTTTTTGTTAAAACCTTTCATTTTAACTGTACACATTAAAAACTCAGAGATAACCATGTTTTCTATCCATGGTTTTCTTGCTCTAATCTCCAGGAAGTTATTAGAAACCGTATCAGTATTACCTTGCATTCAATCATTCTATTACACTAAAATATCTCCTTTCAAAAATCAGAAGCTGCATTCTACTCCTTTCTAGAAAATTGCAAATGAAGCCAGTCATTTGAAAAGCTCAACATGAAAGACATCTGGATAAATGTGCTGTCAGGAAAAAAGAAAAAGATGGCTCTAGCAGAAGCCAAATATATTGTATCATCTAGTTTCCTCTTTCTACACAGGACTACAACTTAATACAAATCTTTTAAAAACCTCTAAAACTGACCACTTCCCACTTCCATAGTTATCTTTTAGCCAGGCTCTAAGTGTATCTGCAAAAAAAAAAAAAAAAAAGAGCTTTAATGAATACTTTTACCTCCTTGGTTTAGGAGATTAAGTCAATTTCCTCCACTTTAACATAGCTTTTAAATAACTGATTATGTGATTCATTATTTATGTAGCTGATAATGTAATTCATTATTTGACCACAAAATTATCACTCGATGATCAGTGATGAATATAGAAGTGAAATCTCTGGTTTCAAAGACATTTTATTATATTAGCAATAAGGATAATGAGTTTAACTCTCTGACCCCATAAGACAGAAAATTTCAAATAAAATATATCGTGAAATAATAAATATTAGGATTCCATCTACCACTGAGCTTTGCAGTCATCTTGCTAGATGAGAATCCCCTACTTTACAGAGGAGGATGCCAGGGCACAGAGAAAAACCGTGACACCTTGAGTCCTTCAAGGAGGTACTGTCAGAGTTACCTCTGCTTGGGGGCTGCAGCTGACCACCAGCCCCTCTGCCTCTTATGCCCGGAGTCATGACACTCCACGGAGAACATTTACACTTGCTGCTCATCATGCAAAATCTTCATGAAGTGACATTTTCTCTTCCTGCATTATATTAATATTTTCTGTTCTAACATGTTCTCTACTTTTTTTAAAAAAATGCTAGGGTAGACCCACAACTTTAATTTTAATTTAGATGAACTAGTGGATTGCAACTCCTGATTTATTCTAACCCAGTGACAAGACTCAGCTCAGGTTTTCCTTTCTCCAAGGGGATTTTCTAACCACATGCTCTTCCACCTTGTTAGTTGTTACTCAGTGTGTGCTTGGTGAAAGAATGAATGAAAAATGAGTGAATGGTCTGGGGAACACTACCAAAGACAGTCCAATCATCCTGGGAAATCCTCTTCCTAATCCAGGAATTCCAGGCTTATGGTTTGTTTTCTCTGACCCTATCCCCCTGCAGGGACCCTTGCTAGGGACAGCTGTGGACAAGTGGCTATGGTCTCCACCAGAGGAGGCTGCAAACCCTTCCAGGTGAAGCTGACAAGCATAAGCTGCATCTGTCCACCTGAGCAAGTGACCTCAGGTTGGTAGATCATTGGACCAACCCCAGGAGAAGAAAGGCACCAGGGGCCTTAGAACAGCATGCTAGTCTAATGCCACCTCCTTTACAGCCCTGGAGGTCCCTTCATCCTTTCCACCTGCTGATCTAGTTCATATCTATGTTCTTTTTGAAGGGCTCTTCTCACTCCCTGGACTAGTTTGCTCTCCATCTGAAACCAAGTGAAGATGTCATTATTTGAGGCTAACCCTATACTTTACCTTCTGTGTGAAGCTCTCCCCAATTCCCCTGAGATATTAGAAAGAGAAGATGCTTTCCTTTCCTCCCACAGTGATTAGTACCTGCACCCTGCATCATAAATGTGTTGTGGTCTGCCATTTGCCCAAACTTCTAACTCTTTACATAGAGGACAGAAATGGAATCTTACCCAACCTCCTCTGGCTGAGAACATGCACCCTCCCCCAAATGCTCTCGGACTCGATACTACACACTGTTCGAGAGGCTTGTCTCACAAAGGATGATCAACCTTCTCCCCAGAGAGCAACAGGTGGAAGCCCACAATGCCCTACTCTCCTCTGACCTCAGTCCCCATAAGGAGCCTAACTCATCCCGGGGACTCATGCCCTCAAAGCCTGACCCATCGCTAACCTGACACAAACTCCCACCTTTCCTTGATCCCCCAACTTGATGACAAATCATGAGTTGGAGAAGACAAAGTCTTCCCTATCCTCACACTCACTCTAAGCATTCCTTGAACTTTATTCTAACCGGAGGCCATCTCTACCTGATGGTTCTGTACCCCCAGTAACCCTCTCAAGTGGCACCTATGTTTCTCTCACAGCCAGTCCCATGGAATGGGTTCCCTCTTGCACCTTGTCGTTGCTTCCACACCATGTCCTTCCCTCCTCTGTGACACCCATCCCCTCTGAAGCACATCCTATCAGACTATAACCCATCCCCCTCCTTGTGGACTCCCACCCCCTCCTGGTCACGTCCCCTCATTCACTGAAGAGTCTGGTCCCTGGACCACTGTCTTTCTCTCCACCATTACTGCTACCATGACTCTTGGTGATTCCCAAGCCCTTGATCCATCCATCCAATATCTGGCCTCTCAGTTCCTTTACCTTCTCACTGCCAATGCATTTGTCTTCTACTCCTTGTCAACCCTCCATCCCCAGTGATCTTTAAACCAGTGTGACAGTTGATTAGCTGGTCATGAAATCAATTTGCATATTACATAAAATAGAAGGGAAAATATCAGAGGGTACTGCCTGTAATAATGATAAGAATTGTTTCATGAAATTTTGTTTCAATTATATACATGTGTACGGGGTCAAAATATAAAATGTATCTCTCTTGTGTTGAGCAATGGTCAAAAAAGTTTGAAAGCCACTGCTGTAAACACACTGGTTCCCAGTAATTGCACGCCATCCAGTGTTCCTATTGCCAGCGTCCCAGCCCCTGGCCATCACCTGCTGTCTTCGTGCTCACTCTCCCCAGTTTCCCAGCTCCAGCAGTCCTCAGCCACACCAAGCCTCCCACCCCATTACCCCTGGCCCTCTCCCAGCCCTTCCCGCTCAGGTGCTCGCGTCCCGCTTGCCTGGCCGTGAGTCTGCGGTCAGCCGTCACAGCAGCCCCCGACATGATGAAATCTTCGAGGACAGAAGCCACATCCCAGTTAGCTTTTTATCTCTGGCATCAACACTATGCCTGGCACAAAATAGTTGTTCAGAACATTTTTGTTAAATTAAAAAGGCTGTTAACTTTGCAGGACTGAGTCTTACTGAGCAGGCTGATAAGAGCCTCTATCATTTGCGTTTAATTTTGTTTATCGCTGGACCCACACGCCAGCTAATCTCCTCCATCATTACCCCTCTAATTTCTGCTTTGCAGAGTTTTATTCCCATGATTTAATTCAATAAAGTAAGGATGGCAGAGAGAGATGTCCTCAATATTCCACTATGCTATGAGGAAAATTTCAGCAGGCAATTTTAGCCATAACTCTCCAATCATACACCTAGACTGAGAAAAAGAAAATCCTCAACGTATGTCGAAAGATTAATAAGTTTTTATATACAGTTCAAAGTTGTCAGGTATAGTTCATTAGAATAATAAATCTATTAAATCTTGGAAAGAGGACATCTCATTATCTCACTCTTGTTATAAGAATGAAGGTTTTATTATCTCGATGACTTTAAATAACTCTTACATGGAATGCATTTTCTACTCCTCATCTTCCAGCCCCCATAGTTTAGGCTTTGATATAATTTTTTTGTAAGTTGGGCATTATCATTTAAAGAGAGCATCAGAATGTCAATCCTGTATATGAGAGACTGATGAAAGGCTTCATTATTTTTTAATTTTTTTTTTTATTTTTTAAAGAGACAGAGTCTCACTCTGTCACCGAGGCTGGAGTGCAGTGGTGCAATCATAGCTCACTGCAGCCTCAAACTCCTGGGATCAAGTGATCCTCCTACCTCAGTCTCCCCAGTAGCTGAAACTAGAGGCACATGCCACTATGCCCAACTAATTTTTTTATTTTTTTGTAGAAACAAGGTCTCGCTCTGTTGCCCAGGCTGATCTCAAACTCCTGGCCTCAAGTGATTCTCTAGCCTTGCCCTCCCAAAGTGCTGGGATTACAGGTTGGAGGCACTACACCTGGCCTATTTTAAATGGTTCCTAACATTTGTTCATTTGTGGTTGTACATTTCTTTCCTAAATGCCTTTACTATCACATTTGGCATTTAATCTCTCAAAGCTCAAACCAAGATGCAGAATACAGCAGTGGAAAAGAGCACTGGATTAGGAGTCCAGAAGCCCCTGGCTGGAGGTCTCTCTCCATTGCTGACTCAGGGCAGCCTGGCCAATTCCCTGCCAGGAATGTGCCTTTGCCTCATTCAAAGCTGAGCACCAGCAGCTCCCCCATGGAAGCCTTCCTCAGTCCTTCCGGTACAGTGGTTTCTTTTTATCACATTCTCCTGCAACTTTTTTTTTCACTCATTTTAGTGCCTGGCACATAGTAGATTCTCAACAAATATTTGTTGAATTTGCACCAATAAATTTGTCTTTCCTAATTGACTCTGATATATAGTAGGTATTCAGTACATGTATTGATTTCAATGAAAAATTTGGGATAGAATTTTCATTTCTGTTCCAGTTGAGAAATCTAGGGCTCTGGGTGGTTCAATAACTCATTCCAGGCCATAGAGGTAACAAGTCCTGGAGCTGGAATTTGAACATGGGCCTGCCTTGCTTCAAGCATCTACCCGCTCCACTACATTAGCCTGCCTCTGTGTGAGCCTCTGAGGTCTCCTCGGCGTCATCAGAGGTGGCTTAAACGTATTGCCTGGCTGGTTGGCTGCCTCACCAACCCACTGGAATGTCTGCAGGAGCCCCAGTTGTGCACGCCAGATGAGGCAAAGTATCTGCTGCTGCTCTTTGGCTGGACAACTGACTACTGAGTACAAACCCTTCCGTAGGACATCTCAGAATGTCCTAAAAAGGTGGCAGGACACTCTCTTCCCTTAGGAAATGCTTACAGTGTAGATAAGAAGCCATCGAAAGAAAGAAGACAGACACTCTGCTCATGGTGCTATCTCACCACGATTCCCTCCCACAGGTATCAAGAACAGAACCCTTAATGGCGCTTCTAATGACTTCTTGGATCCCAGAGATGGGCTGCTCAATCAATGTTGCTGAAGCCATCACACGTTTATTAAAAAGATAACATCATTTCATTCTACCTTGTCAGGTAATTTTATATCTAACACAAAGAGGGTGTGGAAACAATAACAAACAGCTGGAGAGGGGAAAAAATGGCCATGTCGCTCTATTGCATAACATCCTAACGACAAAGCCAATCTCCAAAACAGACTGCAGACTCGGCTTGAAAAGCCGCTGGTTCATCCAATTGACTGATTTTCTTTGTTTGTTTCATTTTGTTCAGACTTGATAAAGGCCTCATCAATTCAACGCCCCCCCCCACCCAAACTCTGTCCTTCCAGATCACACACAGGTTTGCCCAGCACAGGCAATGGATGGGCACCGTGTCCTCAGAAATAATGTCCCTTCCTTTAGGTTGGCTTCTTTGAAGCAAGGTGTTTATTCTCTTTGAGGTTGATCTAGTCACACTCTTATAATTCCTGCACACCTCTCCTCTGAGTTTGATATTGAGTTTTAATTAAGATACTTTGGAGAGTTTTACTCTTTTCTTCCAAATAGCAGCCTAGCCTGATATAATCCTCCAACCACAGGCATAGAGTAGTAGGACAGGACATCTTTCCAGATATTGGCTTCATTCTTTTCCATTTGTAAATGATACATGATAAGTCCACACCTATGCAACTAATTGTTAATAATAAAATTATTACATAATAAATAAAATTATCTGGTGGAAAAGTTTAGAAAAATCAAATAAGACCTTTGAGACAACCTAAGTACTTGACCTCAGCAATATTACTTTATTTTTACCAAATAGCTTTAATATCAATTAGATTTCTTTTTTAATCTGAATTTTTTAAAATAGTTAATGTGGCTCTTCCAATTAAAGATGATGTAATAAAGCTTTTCTACTCCAATTTCCTCTCTGAAAGCAACAGAAAACAAAAGAAAATGAAAATTGAAGAAAGAACTCTATCCCTGGTGATACATGAAGAAACAGTGTAAATATACAAACCCAGCTGTTAAAAGAAGAAGTTATTTGCTTTATTTTTCTCTAACAATTAAAACCCCACCCAATGAAGCAGTGAAAAATTAGTCTATACAGACGGCAAATAAGCATATGAAAAGATGCTCCACACAATGTGGCATCAGGGAAATGCGTAGAAAATAATGAGAATCCACTTCACACCCAGTAGAATGGCTAAAATCCAGAACACCGACAGCGCCAAGTGCTGGCAAGGATGGGGAGCAACAGGAGCTCCCATTCTTTGCTGGTGAGAGTGCAAAATGATACAGCCACTTTGTAAAACAGTTTGGCAATTTCTTACAAAATTAAACATACTCTTCTCATATTATCCAGCAATTATGCTCCTTGGTATTTACCCAAAGGAGTCAAAAACTTATAGCTATACCAAAACTTGCACACAGATGCTTATAGCAGCTTTATTTATAATTGCCAAAACTGGGAAGCAACCAAGAGGTCCTTCAATAGTGAATAGATAAATAAACTGTAGTGCATCCAGACAATGCAATGTTATTTAGGCCTAAAAAGAAACACACTCTCAAGTCATGAAAAGACATGGAAGAAATTTATATGCATATTTCTAAGTGAAAAAAGCCAGTCTGAAAAGGCTACATGCTATGTGATTCCAACTATATGACATTCTGGAAAAAGTGAAATTACAGAGAAAATAAAAAGATCAGTGGTTGCCAGGAGTTGCAGTGATGGAGGGATGAGCAGACAGAGCACAGAGGATTTTTAGGGCAGTGAAACTACCTTGTCTGATATTATACTAGTGAATACCTGTCATTATACATTTGCCCGAACCCACAGAAGGTACAGCACCAAGAATGAACCCTAATAGACACCATGGACTTTGGGTGATAATGATGTGCCAACGTAGGTTCACCATTAACAAATTACCCCTCTGGTGGGGGATGCTGATGTGGGGGAGTCTTGGGGGGAGGCCAGGAGGTATGTGGGAAATCTCTGAACCTTCTGCTTAATTTTGCCATGAACTTAAAACTGCTCTAAAAAAAGCCTTCTTTTTAAAAAGAAATTATCATTCTCTTTATTTTTATCTAACAATTAAAATCCCAGCAATGAAGTGGTGGAAAATCAATCTCAGTTGATTCTGGTTTCCCTCAGGCTTCCCCTAAGACTTTGTCCAAGTTCCCAAGTGTGTGTAGCTCAAGGAGATGAACTTGCACCTTGTTGTACGCAGAGGAGGGAGGATGTGGGGGAGCCATCTAGACCTGGATCCGTCTGCCCACAGAGGGAAGTTTTACGTCCATGCCTCAGAGATCCACAGTCATCCGTGTGCACAGGGCGCTGCTGTGAGAGTGGCCCTGCGCCCATTTGCACGTCCCTTCTGGCTCCCTCTGACACTCTAGTGAGAGACCCGGGGGGATGGCCACGATGCCGCGGTCACATCGGCCACTGTGAGATGCGCGTGCAGCATGCCCTCTCGGTCCGTCACTTTCCTCTGGTCTGTGTGTGAAATGGGTGCATATTCTCTATGCTCTGGAGCTGTCCAGAGCTCCCTGGGTCTTGCCGTGTGCTCAGAACTCTGGTGAGGAAACAGGGCACAGAGCCTTTTTCTCTAGAATGTCCAATCTCCTTACTCTCGTCCACTCCTCTCAGCCCTGTCAGTTCCCAACTCATGGGGAAAGGGTTTCTAGTCTGGAGAGACGGCAGGAGAGCCTGGAGCACATTGGCATGCCTTCCTTAAGCATTTCCTGTGATGCTTTAGGCTCCTGGAACACAAAAGCCAAGGTCTTCCAGATAGAATTATAAAATTTCTATTATTATACAAATAATTTCTAATAACACAAATAACAGAATAGATAATATATGATGTTTTTCAAGGTTCATCCATGTTGTAACATGTATCTGTACTTCATTTCCTTTAATGGCTGAGTAACAGTCCCTTGTGTGGTTGTACCGCATTTTGTTTGTCCACTTACCAGCTCATAGAAATTTAGGTTGTTTTCACCTTTTGGCTATTGAGCTATTTATGCTGCTGCTATAAACACTTATGTGCAAGTTTGTTTGAGAATCTGTTTTCAATTCTTTTGTGTATGTACCTAGGCATGGAATTGCCAGGTCATATAGTCAGTAAAAGAAACCAGACACAAAAAGTTACATATTGTATGATTTCACTTAAATGAAACGTCCAGAATTGGCAAATCCATAGAGGCAGAAAGCAGATCAGTGGCTGCCAGGGCCTGGGAGTGAGGGGTGCTGGAGAGTGACTGCTCTGGGCGTGAGCAAATGTTGTGGCTCTAGGCAGTGGTGAGGGCTGCACAACACTGTGAATGTCCACAATGCCATTAAATTGTGCACTTAAAATGGTTAAAATAGTAAACTCTATCTTATGTGTATTTTACCACAATCAAAAAATAAATAAAAGAGAGTGTTTTACATAATATATACTTTTATATGATATAAAATATACTGTATATACTATAAAATGTATAAAATACTTACATAATATAAAACTATGCAAAGCTTTATACCTATATAAATTATAATTTTTATTCTAATAATATACACACATATAATGTATATATGTAAAAAATAGCCCCTAAAACAAGTATAACCCCAACCCACAGTCTATAAAAGCTAGGTGTAACAATTTGGTGAAATTTGGGTGCAATTATGAGAGGACACTGAAAGTGCACATGCTAATTCAGCTTTTGGAAGAAAGTAACAGAACAGATAAGTTGTTGGTTAGCCCATTTCTCATACCATGGACTCAATGGGTAATACTGATACCCAAAAAATAGAAGTTTGAGTATATTACATGAAGTACAAATATAATCATACATGGACTTATGGTCAGGTTACAGCCCCTGGGGTACTTGCAAAGAGGCAGAAGTTGGGAGGTAAGGGATAGGGGTGGAGTTCCTCTAGAGGGTAGGAAGGAAGCAGGTCAAAAGTCAGAAGTTAGAAAAGCAAATGGCAGTAAGAGGAAATATACCTGCATTAATTCTTTCATCTTTTAGAGTGGGACATCAACAGATACTGACAGAGTTTCATAAATCAAGGAATATAGGGTGAAGAGTACTATTATAGTTATCAGAAAAAACAACAAAACAATAACAATATTAAACAACAAAAACTGAAAATAAAGTACAAACTTTCCAGGTTCTCAGAAAAAAATACAAGCACATGCACAAAGCAAAGCAAACACAAAACATGTACCAAAGTGCAGAAAACGAACTAAAAATAGAGGTTAAAAGAAGAACGCCTCAAATATAACTGTCATATAAATAAATGTTAATAAGATGAACTCATCTTTTAAAAGAAAATAATTCTCAGACTTCATAAAACATAAAATCCCTCCACATGCTGTACACAAGAGGCACAAATAAATGACTCAAATTTTGAAAGAAAAGTGATAGTCAATAGTATATAATACAAGCAAATGGAAACAAAAAGAAATCAGGAGTCAACTATTACTATGAGTCCTAGCTGAATGCAAAGTGTAAAGCAGTAAATGAAGTGCGTGTGCTTAGCAGTGATAGAAGGCACAGTCCACAACGATGGTCTGTCGTAAATCTTCACACAAGGAAACGTCAACATTTACGAAGCAAGAATAAGATAGAAAGGTGCAAACACAGAACCAGTAAGTTGTACTTACTCATTGGTCTCTGGCCATCGAAAATAAAATAGAACAAAATAAATCATTACAGCTCTAAATTACTTGATTCATACGTTAGATTTAACAGACATATCAAACTCTGCATCATGAAACTAGAGCATGTAATCTTTGCAGATGCCTGAGGAGCATTATTTTAATTGGCCACATATTTTGCCCCAAGAAAGCTCCAATATACCCCACAAATTAGCAGATATTCTCTGATCTAACAACATTATAAAAATTTAGAAGTTAATAGTGCAAATAGACAACAAAAATATCAAACCACACATATTTTCTGAAAACTTTTGTTAAAAATAATCTTGAGCTGAAAGGGAAAATCAGAGGTCAAATTGTGAAATATCTAGAAAATACCAATATCGATAGCACTGAGAATTTAGTGCTACAGCTAGCTAACAGTATTGATGGCAAAATTCATAGCTTTAAATATCAAATTTCTAAATAGAAAGTAATTAAAATAATTGAGTTTATCATTAAAATTAAAAAGATGAAGAAATAAACAGCAAAATAATCCAAAGAAAGCAGTTTGTAGAAAGTAATTTGGAAAAATTAAAGCAACAAATTAATAGAACAAAAAAATGATTAAACAAGTAAACAAGAGCTTTTTTTCCTTGGGGGAAAAATATGCATAAAGAAACAAAAAAAGAAAAGAATAAATCTACAGCATTAAAAATGAGAATTGAGAAATAGTCATATATACAGAAGAGAAAAATTATAAGAATCATAAACAGAGGTTTTGTCTGTCCCCACAAAAATGTTTGGAGAATGAATACAGTAAGTGTTAACCTAAGAAACTATTAATATAAATTAAACAATTCTCCCTGAAAAATACGGAACATCTAGTAGACCAATTACTTTAGAAAAATTTGAAAAAGTTGTCATAAAACCATCCCCCCAAAAGAAATAGAATTATTTATAACAAATGAAAGAATGCATAATTTCATTCCAAATTAAAATAATAAAATTTAAGTTTAAAATGAAATATAATTTCCAAATATCAGAAAGCAGAGATCAAACTATTTGCTAATCTAATGTAGAAGGCATTCTGATATCCTGATGTAAAGTATGAAAGTGATACAACCTCTTTGGAGTGTAACATGGCAATGATTATAATTTAAAATGCCCATTTTCCCTTTGACTCCACAATTTTGCTCCTATTAAATTATCCTACATATACAACCCCCAAAATACAAGAAAATACATACAAAGGTGCTACATGCAGCATTGTTTGTAACAACAAAAACAAATCACTAAGTTCCCATGCATCAGGAAATGGCTTAACAAATTAAGGCCCATTCAAACAATGGAATATTACAAGGCAACTAAAAAAACACTGTGGGTATTGATAGCAAGTGGGCATGAGGGCACGCTGGCAAGACTGGTTCTTGGTCTGGATGCTGGTGATCCGGGTATGTTCTGTTTATTAGAGTCCATCAAGCTGTACACCTCCGTGCACTTTTTTATACATCATGTCCCAAATCATATCATATCATATTGTACTTCACCCTTGAACAACACAGGTTGGAACTGCTCAGGTCCACTTATATGTGTATTTTTTCAACCCAATGTGCAGTATGCAAAACCCACATACACTGAGGGTCTACTCTCCGTACCCCCAGGTTCCCCAGTGCCCACTGGGAAATGTGAGCATGCATGAAATTTGGTATATGGGAACGATGGTGTCCTGGAACCAGGCATGAGGGAGGACTGTATGTTGCAGGGATCAGCAGTTTCTTAAAAGTCCAGACAGTAAACATTTCAGGCTTGTGAGTCACACAGTCTCTCTCTGTCACAACTACTTAACCCTGCCATTATAGTGGGAAAGCAGCCACAGAAACACATAAATAAATGGATGTAGCTGTGTTCCAATAAAACTTTATTGAGAAAAACAGGTAATGGGTCTGTAGCCATAATTTGACAACCCATTATACAATATATACAATATACATAGTTTATACTATATAATCATATTATAATTTTTTCAAAAAGCATGATGTGCAACTAATATTTGTTCATAATTTTTTATCTCTGTCCTCAAAAGGAGAACATATAAAATACATACTTGTGTGTTTGTATGTGCACATGCAGAGACTATTTCTGGGTGTTCCCCAGAAATAGTCCCACTCCAAGCGGTCACTTTTGAGTGGGACTAGGCACTGAGCTTGCAGAGAAGCTAAATTTTCATGGCACCTGTGCAGGAATTACTTTCCTGTATAATTATCTTAAGTCTTAGAATGAGGTAGAATCATAAATTTCATAATATTTCAATCAGTTTGATCATATATGTAGATTTATCCACCCAACATTTAGTTTGCTAAAAATGATCACTTCTTTCCCTGTGAAAATTAGAACAAAACAACAATCTAGGATTATCCCATCTTTGTGTATGTGTATGCAAACTCCTATATCATGTAAACAGGGAACAAAAATACTTTGAAATTAGGTTCCTAACAGCTCTTTGTTTCATGAACTTATTTTCTCCTTTGTTTATTATAAAAATTAAAATTTCATTATCTCTAAGAAAACCAATATCATTTTTTCCCATTAATGTTTGGTATTTCCATGGAGAGATGTGAAAATAAAGTAAAAAAAGGATAAGAGTAAAATGAAAAAAGGGGATACAGTGTCCATTAACAGCTATTTTTAGCAAACCACCAAAAGGAATTATATATTTTGCGTGTTATGGTCTTCAATTTCAAAGCTATCAGGATTCATCCCATTATAAAAAACAAGCTATCTCTTACACCATTGACATATGATAAACTTCAATTATACATTCCAGCAATCACCACTGAATGGAAAATCCTCTCAATCTCTGTGGGCCCTTCAGCACCAGACAGACCTATATGTTGACAAGGGGAGGAGTCCGGGCAGAGGGCAGCGCAGAAAACAGACTACAATGTAAGTTCTATGAGTCTAACAGATTAAAAATATGAGGATCAAAACCTACAGTTTGGGGGCCGGTTGTTTTTTCCTCGATAAAGGGTTAGTAGAAGGCTTAAGGGAAGGTGCAGGGACATAGAGTCCACCTCTCCTGGGGATAAGGACAGTACAGACCAAGGTCAATGTCGGGAACATGTGCTCAGTGACAGCAATAGGTAGATCCGAGGATTGGTAGGAGCAAACAAGGCCGTATGTTCATCTTTGCGAATACAGAATGTCTCTTTTCTTAAATATTTTTGCTGTCACAGCATTCTTAAAGTCTCCCAGGGATTTACTAAAAATGCTAAACAATTAAACATAGGAATAGAGACCATTTTTTAAAAAATTAAAGATGTTAGTGAAGTTGCCTTCTACTCCGTAGGCTTTCCCCTTTTGTCACTTCATCCATGGGCTCCTCATGTCCTGAAATGCTTGTGGGACTCCCAGGCGTTGTAGTCCTTCACTAGGTTCTGTGGGAGGAAGTTAAATATATAGTTATAAACTACAGAGATTAAATTGAAGATATCCATGAAACATTTTCTCCAGTGAGTACTAATCTTTTTATCTTTAACTTTAATGAGAACGCATCCTGTCTGAACTCTCAAGGGAGGAGACTCATGTACAGGAGTTCCTGATGATTCTGGCAGGATTGCAGAAGTCAAGAATGCCAGCAAGACGCTGATTGTCTTGGCTTGATTTTTCTCTGCATTAGGAGCCCATCTCGACTTCAGCCTTGGCTCACTGAAGTGTCACCCTTGGTGTATTAAGCCAACTTAATTTTTTAGGTAGTGAAAGTTGTGTGTTTCTAATCAATCAGTTCTTAGATTCCCTCTGTCATTGACAAACCAAATCTTTATATCTCATAAAACATCCAAATATTTCCTTTCTAATATGAAAGACATTGGATAGAGGCAGAGATCACAATATCTTGATATTTTTCAGTTTGAGTACAATAATAAAAAGTTAAATTTAATAGCTGTCCATCTCTCTTATTGGCCAGTTATCTCCTAAAATGCTCCAAGGCACAAAGACTAGCCTACATTATCAGGGTAGACTCTTCTAACTTCCTATTATTGCCCAAATCCCTCTAACGCAGATTAAGAATGCTTAAAATAACAAAAGTCTATTGAGCACTCCTAACTCTACCTGCTCCGAGTGGATTACGTTTAATCCCAACTGCAGCCTTATGGAATCCGTGCTGTGATCACCCTCACTGAGCAGATGAAGAACTGCGGCACAGGCGGAGGTGGGGTGCGCAGCCAGCTAGGTCTAAGTGTGCTCAAAATTATAAAGGATTGTCAAATACTTTGGACTCTGGCTAAGCTTTGCCTTGCTAATGTATTCATTGTAAAGAAAAGGCTCTTTTTATTGGTAAGCATTATTTAAAAGATCAAATCAATTTTGCACATAAATACAATCACTTAGGTATCTTATGCAATTTTAACTTGCCCCTGTAATTTAGTTAATACTCTGTATTTACCAAGCAAACATTTTCTTAATTATTATAACTGCAACTTATTGATTACCTACTATGTCACCTTTTTTTCCTACATTATCTCTAACCACAAGGGATTTATGCTCCTTTAACAAATATGGAAACTGCAGCTCAGAGAGGGCAAACGACCCCTCTCGCCTCCCAGAAATGGTAAGATTTCGGTTCGCCCTAGCCAGCTTCAAAGCCTGAGCTCATTCCACTGCCCACGCAGACCCCTCTTTAAAAATTAACCATCCCCTTTCCCTTGACCAATTTGTCCCAAAATTTCCATTACACAAGTCTGATGTCCTGAGAGTGTAACTAGGTTCCTTTTAAGTTATAAAAGAGACTGTGGCCACCTAAAAGAGATATGTCCTAAGAATTAATATAGGAACAATGCATCTCAGCTTCATACAGAACACAAAAAGGTCAACATTAATTTTCAGGCTGGCTTTGCTGCTTTCCCCTCTCTGATATCCATGAGTACAAGGTAGCTGGGACTGGCGGGGACTCGGACCACAGAGGATTGGGTCATCAGAAATTTCCCTGTGGCAACTTTAACAAAAACTATCTTCTGGTATTTTCTTAAGTTGAAATAACCCTGACCCGTCTTCAGAGAAGAACTCTCTATCCCACTGAAATTGGTGAATGTGTTTACACCAAAAAAAACCCCAAATTGTTCTGCTATTGCATGGCAAAAGGAATTCCTGTTTCCGGTGCTTAAAACCTGACCAGATATTTACAGCTATTGCTCCATTCTTCTGATTTAAATGAGCCATTAGTGCTCTGCCAGGTTCCACTTGGACTCATTTTGATTGAAAACTGCAAGAGTTCACAGGCCAAAAGGAAACTTTCGATTTTGAAAATCTTTGCTCATTGCACCAGCCAAGTTCTCTGTAAATTCTTGTTCATTTCTCACAACAGAATTTTTCATCTGACACACACACAGTTTAATGTATTAGGCATGGTGTAGTATGACATGTTTCAATTTTCCATGGAAACTACTCAGTTGGAATCATATTCTACATTGCATTGCTCTGCCCCCACCAATCAGTATTCATGAAGTTAGGAGGAAGTACAGACAGTAAATTACAGTTTATAATAATACGTCACTCCATGTATTAACACCCAAGGCTATGGAATCCCGAGACCATTATATGTGCTGATAGCTTCATACATGCATGGAGAATTGGAACTGAACCTCCCTCTGTAACTCCAGAGATGGACCCGACCCTGTAACCTAAAGCAAGATAATTTCTGTAGGTGTTCTCCCCTGCAGAAATGTACCTCTCCTCGTTACTACTTATGCTGAGAGTGAGGCAGTAAGGCTTCGGAGCTGGATCAACGAGCATCTATGTGGCCTTTCAAAGGCAATTAAATCTGAAACTCTGGGCTTAGATCTGATGATATCCTGAAATTCCTTTCTGCCTAAGGACTGTTATATTTTATGAGACGCCAATTCATTTGACAAGGAGAAAGTGTATCTCAAACTTGGAGAAAAGAAAAAAATGAAAACCAAGGGGAAGAGATAAGAAGGAAGGAGAAAACCAGAGGAGGGAGTGAACTGAAGAGGGCGGGGCGGGGGGGGGTGTGGAGGGATGTCAGTGACAGTCACTTACATGCACAAAACATATGTTCATTTCAGGTTCATTATGGAAAATATTTCAACATTTCTTATCTATTCCTTTTCAACACACTAATATTTGTTTTCCAGGAGTTAACTAAAAAATAACTTTGGCTTGAGACATGGTTAAAGCAGAACAAAATAAGCAAGTTCAGATTTTGGCAATTTATGTACCTTAGTCCCAACTTCTCCAACTTTCCTTTTTGTTTGGAGTGTTAATTGCACATGCCTGGCATCATCATACCCACTCATGTACACATGCTATCATACATGACCAGAGGGAAGCCTTATAAATTGTACCCAACCTGTTCTGAAAAGGAATACCCAGAGGTCTTTTGCTGCACTTCTGATATTCTCTGAGAGAAGATTTAAGAACCAGACCACTTATGCAACCACTAGAAGATTCCACTATTTCAAATACAGTTAAACATTATTGTGGAGAGTTTTTATGGCCTATGTACTATTAGCAAGCCTGTGGAGCTTCCATTTCACATATAAAAAGGTTGACAATACCACATAATAAATGGCACACCATGATTACTTTCTTTGGTGTTTATTGTAATGGAATAAACCATGACGAATCCTTAAGTTCTCATGCACAATTCCACAGCATTTCCATTGTGATTTACCAGGAAATAATGCACAGCACCTTTACAACTTTGCCACCTTGCAGAGGAGCCAGAGGAGAGGCATTTTAATGGGTAATAGCTTTTCGGTCTAGCCTGAAGCGCAGCCATGACTGTATTTCACCCTGCGCGTGTGGTCTCCGGTCTTCTGTGTGGCCCCCATGACACTGCATTTTATTGGCTTAATCCCCTTCTAATTCCCTGTACCCGAAGGTAAAGCATTTACGGTTTACCCAAAGAAAGCATTCGTGAAGGCTATGTTCCTCCTCAGTATTGAGCAGTCTTTCACTCCAACCGTCAGCCTACATTAAGCACCTACTCTGAAAATTGCTGCTTATTGGGGTATGGCGCTTACAAAGAAGAAAGAGGTGTTTGCTTCAGGAAGCTTATGGAGCACAGTGAAGGTGAAGGACCCGGCTGATGGGACACCTTCCCGTAGTGCCAGAAACTTAACAGGAGCTCAGCCATGTCCACGTCCTCCTGCTCCGCATTAAAGCTTGCAATCCTTACGAAGACTATGATATTACATAGATATCATTATCTGATTATATCTGCATAAAATCGTATTATGAGGAAGAAATGGGGATTTAAAGTCAATAAAATAAATCACCATGCTAAGACAGCTAGTGAGTGCCAGAGCTGAGATGTGGACCCAGGTGTCTCTGACACACCAGCACTGTGATTCCCGAATGAGTGAGAGAAAATAATTCATAATACATATAACATGAACCATATGTAAATAATTAGAAAATTCAGTCAGTGTACAATTAGTTGACAAACATGCTCATGAAAAGCGAGAACTCTGTGGTGAGTTAGTCTGAGAAGACAAGTTGGGTATAAAAATACATAGAGAATTTATTGCATTTAAGTTATGTTGATCATATAAGTGCTCCACTTTTTCAGAATATGAAACAAAAGTTGCAAGAATATGTGGGTGAAATAATTAAAATAATTAAAAAATTCAAATGTTGCACCCTGCTTATTTTACAGTAAAAGGCACAGAATTTTAGGGTTAGAAATTTAAGACACTTTTTGTCCCAAAATCTTTATTTAAGATGAGAATTTTGAAGTCCAGGGGGTAAAACAGTTTTGCTTCTCTGTGCAGAAGCCAGGTCTGTAATTCTCAGACCAACTTTTTCACTACATTATAATGAATATTTTCCAGTTCCCTTAACTGACTGACTAGTTATTTATCAAACAGCCATAGAAACCAAAACGACAATAAATCCAAATGCCACTTCAGGTGGTGATTTAACCCTTAATTTAATCACTCATCTTCTGCAAGAAATAGAGCAGGCTGCTCGGGAGCAGCCTCATCTTTCCTTTGTAATTTCTCATGCTTCCTCTCAGTCAGGGATGTTGGTACTTTGTGGGCTCACGCTCACCCAGGTGTGGTGCATTGACACAGGACAGATACAATCCGTCCATTTCAACAACGGTGTTCGATAAGCATCCAATGTGCATCACGCTCAAGCATGAATTCTAAGAAATCAGTGTTGCCTAATGAGGAAAGAGATGTGAAAATAGGGAAACAGAGTAATTAGATGATGGCAATACTTTCATTTCATTAATTCAGTAATGACTAATGAACCACCACTATGTGCCAAGCATGGCGTTAAATCATGAACAAAAGTAGACATAATTCCCACCCTACTGAAGGAGGCAAAAGTTAATCAGATCACCGAAACATAAGTATAAAATTGCCCCCAGGACAAGTAATAGGAGACAGAGGTGCAAGGTGTGACAAAAGTAAGTCACAGAAGGAGTGGATTGAAGCCAGAAAGGCCAGGGACAGCATCACAAAGGAAGTGATCTCCATATTTAGGGGAAAAAAAATATGTTTGTGCGTGTCTGTGTAGGTGTGCATGCACACGTTATAGTGAGCTACAACATATATTAAACATTTGAAGTTGGTAAGAAAACCGTCACAAGAAAAAATGAGGAATGGAATGGTTAGAGGGAAAAGCTGGGGGTGGGGAGGAAAAGACTGAATGAAGTCTGAATGAAGTGGGTTTGTGCACAGCACACCTGCCTGGAGCCCGTGACTTGGAGCACAGGTGAGTCCAACCAGATCAACCGTACCCAGGGACACATTTTGATGTAAAGTTATCACTTTCATGAATGCTTTACCTTTGCTCAATTTACTAAAACTTACTTTAGGGTCTTATAATCATTTTCTGTAGGAATACATTATATATCCTGTAAAACCTCACCAAAAGAACTTCGACAATTTTGGAATACTACTTGCATAATTTCCTAGGAATAAAATACTGTAGATCACTTCTGCCCTTGCAAACATACAGCGTCTTTCTCTTGAATAAAAGAAATACAACATAAAATAGTAATGTTTTTGAACCTAGAGGTACTAGACCAATAGAACCTAATATTAGCACCAAAAGAAAGGTTGGAAGAACAAGAATTAAACAAATTTCCACTAGTCACAGTTCTGCTCCAGGGCCAGCCGCCCAGCCCAGGAATGTCCCTTAGACAGTAGGAGCTCTGAGGACGTTGCCGTGGGAGACTGGAGGAGGGGAGAGCAAACCTCGTCTACTCGTTCATTCAACAGACTTTACTAGTTGTTTGCCATGAGTGAGACAGTGCACCAGAAAAAGGTTATTACTTGAAAATTT
>CM052439.1:85303293-85326107 GCA_028533085.1 Varecia variegata | reverse complement strand
CTCCCCAAGTCTGGAAATGTAGGGAAGTAGGACTACATGCCCTGGCCACTTCCCACAGGATGATCTGGCTCAAAGAGTGCCTGACCCGGGGTCGAGGAGGCTGCCTTCGAGTCCACACCTGCAACTGGCTGGCTTGGTGATTTTTAAGCAAATCAAGCATTTGCTTTATGTCTCCAGGTCTTCACCCATAACAGAGAGATTCGAGTGCACGTATAAGGTGAGACCCAAACTCACACAGAAGACCTTTTGAGACCCCAACCAGAAGCTGTGCATTAGAATGAGGGCTATCCCACTCTACTTCCTCCAAGGATGAAATTGTCACTACCGTTTGTAGGCCTCATCAGTTGCTACTGTCCTACAGGACAACACCTGCCAGGAAAGCAACCCAGGCTATATGGGCAATGGGGCCGAGTTTTAATTCCAACCCTGTCAGCTGTGCAACTATAAGCAAGTCACTTAACCTCTCTGAGATGCCATTGCATTGTCTATAACATACGAACAGCAGTATCCACCTAATGGTGGTGTTGTGAGTATTAAAAAGCCACAAATAGCGCAGTGACTTCTGTGCAGTAGACAATAAATGGTGAGTTCTTCCTTCCCATCTGAGTTCATTTGCAACTTGCGCAGAGAAATGGCCTCGTAATACCTGCCCAACACATCAGCCAGGCTGGCCAGGAGGATCTGAGCGGACAGATGTGAAGACTCCTTTATCCCACAGACGTTCTCTAAGTGTTTGTATATATGAGATACTGTCATTTGTGCCGATAAGTATATTATTTGGATGTAATAATCATTATGCTAACATTGGGGAAAGGAAGAGGGCTTTTCTCTGCTCTCCTCGTCTTGCAACCTTGGTCCATAAAGAAGGCAACGTATACCCCCCGTCCCCCATGGAGAAGTGTCCTCTCTCCTCATCCTCATTTGCTCTTCTCCCTTAGAAGAGTAATAGTAAAACCGTGGACCTTTTCCAGAACTTACTTTTTTTGGGGCATTCTTTAAGGGCTTCACATACCTTAACTGATTTCGTCCTCACAATTGCCTTCAGCAGATGTCATTATTATTATTCCCATTCATAGATGAAGAAATCAAAGCAGAGGTCTATCATGTCACCTCTCAGCAGATCCTAAGGCCAGTAAGTGGCCAAGCCAAGAAGTACGCAGGGGGAGAAACAGCCGTGTTTGTTTTGTAGACCCCAAGGACACTTGTCCAAGCCAGCCTTTGGGCACAGGGACGGAGGCAAGAGGTGGTGGCGGGCCCAGTGGGAAGAGCTGAGTGACGGTGCGTCTAGCAGGTGAGCCCAGGAGCATGCACACCTGGCAGCAGAGAGCACACGGAGGGCCACGCAGAGTACAAATGAGGAGGGTGAGAGGGGGACCCTGCCTTTAGGGCTCTGCAATCCTGCCTCTCAGTACACGATGTGGCTTGCAGAGAGCCCAGACTCCGGACAACCAGGTTAGCACTCACTATTGGAGGGCAGGCCCCAGTGGCTGAACTGTAGTCTCCGCCTGCGTTCAGATCCAGCTCTGTCCCTCACCAACCACCAAACGGCCGGATTCAGGTGCGACCTGGGAGCTACGCTTTGCTCAACCCTAGACCATGGTCTCCAACAAGACTTCACCTGAGCTTTACTTTAAGGTTTCTTGAACTTGCCCCAGTTAATAGAGCTGATGTCATTTTCCTTTTCACTGTGTAACACCCTAAGCCCATAACACGAAACAGTCCGGGGCCTAACAGAGAGGACACTGAGTTTCATAATAATCGCTCACAGGCGCAGTGGTTCTCAACGTGGGACCCTCACACCAGTGGCATCGGCATCACCTGGGGCTCTCCCTGGCCCCACTCCAGACCTACTGGGAGAGAAACTTGGGCCCGGAGCCCAGCAATCTGTTCCACAGCAAGCCCTGCAGATAGTTCTGATGCGCTTGAGTTTGAGACCTAATCGCAGGGACTATCACTCAGCCAATAAACTTTACCGGCCTACCAGGTACTAAAAACGAAGCCTTGACACACTTTCTAGGGTACAGCCTCCCGTCCCTACCTCAGCACATACATACATCAATTTCCTTATATGGGAACCAGAGTGGGTTTTGCTAACACAAACATGGCAACCAGCTCAACAAGCTGCCATGAGAAAAAATGTCCCAATGGTGTTTTCTCATTACTTGGGATTGCTCCATCACAATTTCTAACAAAAACATCATTTTTTAGAAGAGAAAATACAAGCAGGAAGCATTGCAGCTAAAATAAATGATTGTGCTTCCTCACCTCTTCCCACCTATCTTACCCTAAGTGTGTGTGCACATGCACCCAAGCACACACACACTACACACCACACACACACAAACACACACATCACACACACACACGACACTCTGCTGGGACAAGGCCCCAGTCCTATCAGTTAAGATAAACCCAGCAGCAGTGAGATCCCAGGGCTAGAATGTAAAAGGAACTCATGCTCAAGTTAGGACGAACAAGAATGACAGTGCTATTACACACACAACATATTCAATTTTAAAGGACATGTAAATTCCAGCCAGTGGCTTTTTAAGGCCTGAAGAAGACAACGCAAGGCAGCACCCACAGATGGATTCCCTGCGTTTGCACGCCGGTCTTCTACCTCGCCCTGGGCACCTCGCGCACACAGAGGAAGTGGTGGCCGAGTGCCCGGTGCACCTGGCCTGGCCCCACATCTTCGCTGTGGCTCCTCCAGGGCCAGAAGCTCCTCTTCTGCACACTGCTGTTCCACAGAGACCCTGCGCCACCTCGCACACAAGCCTCTGTCACCTTGGCCTGCAGAGCTTTCTTATTCTCAAGGCCAGCATGCTCAGATGTCTCCTTGTCCTTTCAACCTGGAAACTCAGCCTACTTTCCCCTTTTGGCCACTGTCACTGTCTCCACCCACTCCACCCACCGGGAGTGTGGGCCCCCAGCCATGCTGAGATCAGCCTCAAGGTCTCCCCAGCTCCTGGCTATTCCCCAAATGAGCCAGAGCACTAAATACAATGAGAAAACTGACCACAAAGGCCACCAGCAGAGAGCTTGAGACACACTTGAGACTTCTGCCTCCTGCTTCCAGTCCTGAGAGTGCCACTATTCCTCTTGTCCTCCTGACATCCTCCTTCAAAGAGGGCCACATGGACCTCTTCTTAGTAGCCATGTCTCAGCTTAATGACGGGTCTACTGTTCCTCATCTGCTCTATGGCAGACAGCGTGCCAGCATTTAATAGCTATTACCCATGTAGTCCTTGTGACAACACTGTGAGAAAGATGTTATTGCTCCTGTTTAACAGATGAGGAAACCGAGGCCCAAAGAGGTGAAGGGACTTCCGCAGCTCAGAAGGGCCTAACACAGTTCACTCTCTACTCAGCTCTCTTGCCCCTTCCTTGCTGCAGACGCGGGTCAGGGCCCTGCAGGAGCTCTTGCCTCAAGTCTCTCCGCCCGGCAGCCCCAGCCTGGGGCCGTCTGTGCCTGAGGCTCTGTTCCTTCCAGGAAGGCTCACCTTAGGCTCTGCTCAGTAGGGCCACTGCGATGGCCCTGCCCAGAGGTAGCCAAGGCCGCTGAGCCTGGCCCTCCACACTCTCTGAACTCGGTGGTTCTACACGCCCTTTGCTGATGACTCTGACTAACCTCAACTGCTGCATCTCCTCATCTCCCCGGCTGCTCGTCCGAAATGCAGAGACAGGAGTGCTTTCCTATCCACTTCACAGGCAGGTAGAGGCCCAGATAGAAAAGGTGTATGTATTAATAACAAAACCATATGTGTATCCTTTAAATTTATACATGTTCCCCAAAAAAGAAAAGATTGAAAATATTATATAATGCAAATAAGTGTTAAAGGTTTTGAAAGAATGTCAACCTACAATAGATATCAGATTCCAAAATCAAGATGTGATACAGTCTTCAATGTGGAAACTTCAAACCAGGTGATGAGAACCAGTTCAACGACCAGTTGTCAATGCAGATATGAAAGACCCAAGAGTGTGCACCATAAGAGACTGATTTTTGAATGACTCTTCCGTTAGAGATGGTCCCCCGGCACTGGGAATCCCGTCCCATCCACACGGGGACGGCAGGGAGAGGTGCCACCCACTGACCCCAACAGGCGAGAGGCGTTGATGTGCGCCCCCGCGGTAGAGATCACAGCCAGTTCGGCCTGCTGGGCCTGGGCAGGCTGAAGCCGACCGGGCAGCAGAGTCCAGTGCTGCGTCCGGGAACCACGTGCCCCTCATCTGAGAGCAGATCAAAGGCGGGCAAGTCTGCTGGCTGCAGTTGAGCCTTGATAGAAATGCTGACCCAAGGTTGTCCTAAAATTGATCTTGCCAGGGAGGGGCCTCGGCATGGAGACACAGGAGGACATGCGGGCAGAAGCAGAAACCAGATGAGATTGGGGCGCCGCCAAAGAATCCATGAAAGCGCCAGCGAGAGGCTTGGCCAGGCCGGCCGTGGGCAGAGCCAGCCCCGCAGCATGCATGGGTACAGACGCCCTCATCCCCGTCCTCCTCCACACCCACGTCTGTCCTGGGGGTCAGACACAGCAGCTGGACAGATGAGAGCCAGGGACAGAGAGAAGCTGAGCACACCCCTCCCCTGAACTCCCTCCCAGTGGCTGGGGTGGGACTCTACACCTGAATGAGGAGTGAGGTGCTCATTAACACAGGGGACTGGACACGCTACTTTTGTTAGCTGAGGCTGTGTTTTGTGACTTAAAATAACCAAGGATCTGGTATCTCCTAAGAGACCACAAAAGCCATGAGACCTGCCCAGTTTTCACTGCCCCTTAGCAGATTGAAAAGAATAGGGAGAGATAAAAATAAAGTTGCTTTCATGATTGCACTTTATTATTTCTCCTTTCTTAAAATGCCAGTTACAAGGAGCTATTTCTTATCCTGATAGAAGCCACCACCAGCTACCCAGGAGCCCAGCCGGAAGTCTTCACTCCTGTCCTCTCGCCTCCCCTAGTCAGCCCTCGCTGGCACTGGGTGCCGCGTCCCCCCGTGGCTCCCGGGGGCTGTTACTTCTCTCCATCGCCACTGCCCCTGCCCGGTGCAGACCACGTCAACTTCCACCTGCCCAGCACACCCTCTGTCTCTGTCTGGCCTCCCAGACTCTGAGCTGTCCCTCTCCCACCCACTCTCCTTATGGCAGCCAGAGCAAGGGTTTTGAAATGTAAAGCCGACATCTCTTTCATGTATAAAACCCTTCTGTTGGCCCCCTACTGCCTTCAGGATAAAGTCCAGCATCTTCACTAGTGTATGAGAATCGTCAGGACCCAGCCCTGCCTCCCTCCCAGCCTGATCTCCCCCCCGCCCCGTCCACTGCCTTCCACCTCCCCCTTCCGAACCGCTGCCCCGTGCGAGACCCACCTCAGGGGCTGCTTTCTCCTGATGTTCTTTGCTCCTTCTGTGCTCTAAGAACAACTTCTTGGGCTGCTCCTCCACACACTGGGACTGGGCCATCCGACAATCCAGGTGCCCCTTGTTTCCTAACTTCCAAAGCCCTAATCTCCAATTTGCCACTTTTGCACCAACCATTACTGTTTCAATAGCCCAGTACAAGCCAGAGAGTCTGGCTAAAGCCACACTCTGTAAGGAGAGAGGGGCAGGACTTTTGCCTGGCTAACCAATCAGGTCTCAGTCCAAATGTCACCTCCTCCAAGGGGCCTGCCTTGACATCCCAACACTGGCCTAAGCTGCCTTCCACATAGTTCCATAACATGGTCTCACGTCTGCATAAGCTTATCACCCTGTGTTTACTTGGCAACAAGCTCCTTCAGGACAGGGCTGTGTCCTATTCACAACCAGAGCCTTGACGCCTGTTACTCAACCTTCCAAAACCTCATCTATATAATAGGACAGTGGACTATCACTGTCCTATTATATAGATGAGCTATGATTATAAAATGAGAAAATTAATGTAAATCACTTAGCATGGTATCTGGTGTATAGGTAAATAATAAATGCTAGCTATTTATTTTTTGTTATTACTCAACACATTGTTGTTGAAGAGATGAGTCATGGAAAGATTACTGCCACGTGTCATATTGCGCTTGTGGGCAGAGGCGGGCTGCTGGCTGGCTGACTTGTCCAGGTCCTTTCTGTCCCAATCACTTTCTAGTTGTGAGGCCCATGAGTTACCCAGACATCATCAAGAGTGGAAAATTTAACTCCATCAAGTAGTTGTTGGCCACAGAAATTGACAGGAGATGGGAAATGCTGGCAGCAGAACTACACTTCTAATCAGCTAGGGACGTCGTCCTGTGTGCACGTGGACAAGGGTCTTCAGCTACACACCAGCCTTATCTGGTTCTCACAGGCCCTGGGTGGCCGGCCAAGTGCTGCTTTGCCCCTGCATTTCAATGAGAATCTCTTTTGTAAATTAGCTGATGTGCTCCAAAACGGAGCCTCTTCCTGGTGGACACTCGTCTTCTGCCCCCTTTCCTGTCTCTTTTCTGACTTTTCACCTTCAGCATGACTTGCTCTGTGGGCAGTGACTCATCTGCCAGCCTGTTCTCCCCTGCCTGGAAACAGGGCTGCCCAAGCCCTCGCTGATGCTGTGGGTGGAAGACAGATGGCTTGAGTGGTTCCGATAACAGTGGCAGGAAAAAAATTATCAAGTTCCTCTGGGGGACAAGAGGGGACTCACTAGATGAGAGCCAGCTCAGGATGGTGCATCTCACTGGTGCAGAAAGAAGCCTGGGTCGGGGACACGTGGGTGGGAAGAGCATCATTTTTTGATCTAAATCACAGCAGCCCAGGACAGGCGGCAGAGGGTGTACAGGAACACAAACTGGAGCCCTCACCGACCGGGGGTAAGTGTGGGGAACCCAAATAATACCTGGCATTTAATCATCCGTCGTTCGATGCTCATGACAGTCCGGCATGATCCCCACGTGCTGACGAGGAAATCGAGGCTGAAAGAGGGTGAACCCAAAGCCGAGCGGCGAACCAGCGCGCTCAGGGACCCCATGCCCGTCCCCTCCCACCAGAACACCATGCATCTGAGCCCCAGAGGAGGAACATCGCAAGACAAAAACTTCAAAACTACCCTCAGAAACTTCAGAATTGCCACGACTAACACAGTTGTGATGAGTTACCAAAGAAACTGCAAGTGTTTGGGGCATTCCTTACTCTTAAAATCAATATTAATGACATTGTTCATGTCTCCAATAACCTGTTGGGGCCACATTCATCTAGTGGCACTGGGCCCACGAGACCACCCCAGGTGTTCTTGGCTTCCTAACCTCTAAAGCCCACCCCCAACCTCCCATTACTATGCAAACCAATACTCCCATCTTGAAAGGAGCCAGAAAAGTCTGGTTAGTGCCACCACCGTCGGGGTGGGTTGGGACTGCTCCCGTGGCCTGACCCTCTCCCAGCACGTGAACCCAGAGAAGCCCTTACCCAAAGGACTCCTTTCTCTGGTTTGAGTTGAATATTCTGTGTCATGAGCCTATTTGGCCTCCCTGCTGCCTGCAATGGCAAAGGAAGGAGGTTGCAACTATCTCTTAGCAGAAAGGCGCCCTTGCTCACCGGGATCTGAGCTGCCGAGACGTGGATGCCCCTGTGCCGCCCTTCCATGCTCACTGTCATGGGAGCTACACGGACGGCTGCAAAACCAGTCGGACAGGCGGTGAGTCGTGTTTATCATGCTTTGGTGGATACAGTAGACAGCAAGTCACACTCAAACCTAAGCCGTGAGAGCAGAGAGTAAGCCGTCTACTCTCTCTCCTCAGGACACAGTTAACACTCATCAAGCATTTACTCTACACTGGATATGTGAAGACTATTACTTCTAATTCCACAATATCCCTGCAATAAAAATAGATACTGAACATGTATCAAGACATCATTTTTTATACCACAAATATACACAATGTTTATTGTCAATTTTAAAATATTACTTAATTAAAAAATAAAATTAAAAATAGGTATTACAGTTCCCATTTCACATATTAGGAAACTAAGGTTCATGGAGATTAGTTTATTTAAGGTCACCTATGGAAACTGGGCTTGGAGTCCAGGTGTCTCACATTCCAAAGCTGGTGGTTTTCCACTGCCTGACGTTAGCCTGCTCACCCAGTATATACTGAATAAATGACTAGCTTAATAGATAACAAGATACATGGGATCTCCGACTAATCATGGTCTCTCCCATGTAGTAGACACCCTCCCCAGAAAAGCCTAGTAAATGTGCAGGATAAAGATACATTCCTCAAAAAACAAAAGGTTAAAATAAAAGCACATTGACAGCTATTCCAGCGTTGGGATTTCAAGAGCAGGCTCTGCATTTATATCTCAGGTTTACGCCCACTCATGGTCTGTGTGACTCTATAAGTTACTTTACCTCTCTGTGCCTCCCTTTCCATAACTGTAAGATGGCAATAAAAATAGCACCTGCCTCCTTGGGTTTTTGTGAGGATTCAGTGAACTAGTGCAGGTGCAGCCACAGAACAAGGGCTGACACGCAGTGGGCCCTCCAAGGCTTTTGCTCCTGTCACTTTTGTGTGGGCCATGAAGGGCAGGGCAGAATGCGGACCCCTGAGGCCAAGAGCAGCATCCTCAGCCCACTGTTCCTAGGGGTGGTGACGTCCACCTCCTCCTCCGCCAAAGCCCTGGTTCCTTGGAGGAAGGGTGATTGGTGAGGACCCACGTCGTGTAGGAAGGATGGCCCTGCACACCTTGCTAACTGGAGTTTATTTGGGACATGGGATGATTCTGCACCCACACACTGCAAAATCCCAGCCCCTGGGCCATGCTGCAGGAGGTGAGAGCAGGACACAAGGCCAGGCAGTGCGCAGGGGCACACAGCACCGGGAGGTGCTGCACACTGCCCTTGGCACCGCAATCCCCCGGTGCTGCTGTGTGGAGGCAGAGTGCGATTCCCCCTTCCAATCCCTTTCCTCAGCTTTGCATGATCCTCTCTCAAACGCACCTCTTAACCTTGATTTTATTAGCTTCCAAGCTGAGAAAAACCTGATTACAATGGCATAATGATTATCATAACAACACTTTGAGACCATTATTTGTATTATCTGCCGAACCCAGGAGAACATGTTGCAGAGGATGAAGCTCTTGCATACGCATTAGCAAATCCCACAGCTGTGTTGGGGCAGAGGCAGGGCTAGTAGTACTAGGTAGTGTCCATATGTTACAGATGAGGGAAAAGGCACAAATACAGTCAGGCTCTTAAACTGACTTGCCCAAGACCAGCCGGTGACATTAGTTTAGCAGAACAAGCATCTGAGTCCAGTGTCGCAGAGCCCCCAGCACCCTTGCCAGCAACCGCAGGAAGGCTTCAGCTCCTGCCCACAGCGTCTGGAGGCTCTGAGTCCCAGGAGGCAGGAGACTGTCCTCCTCTGCAGTTACGGTGCCCAGGACGGGCTTTTCCACGTGGCAGGGACATGATAAGTCTTTGAGGAATGAACGAATGAATGAATGATGCCCTCGGATTTGCAAGTGATCCAGCTGAGATAAAGCTATCATGATGCAGCAACTGTGTCATTCCTCTACCTGTGGAGCCCACCGAGGAGGTCCATTTCATGTCCCTTTAAGATGATCAAAAGACCATTCCCTGGTTCTAATGTGGTTCCTTCAAATTTTATATGCACAATAATTGCTTTTAAAAATTTATTGCAGGTTACTTCCTCAGCCTTTCCCTTCCACAGCTCCTTTAAAAAAAAATACTGGGAGATTGGTCCCCAATTCACTGTCCCATGCAGTTTTCCATGCTCACTCCATAAATTCAGCTTCTGGTGGGAAAAAAATATGTCAAATTGGCCAACCAGAGTGAATCCCTGTGGGTTTGAAGATGCACCATGAAGCATTCCGCTGCAGGCACAAAATTTCTTTGCACTCTAGTGTTTTATCTTTTAATAATTCATGCAGATTTCCCATTTCAGTTCCTAATATATCTGTGTTTATTTAATATAAAAATAATGATATATAATGCTTGGCAATTAAATTGAGTTTCTCCTCCTCTTCCCCCACTCTCAAAAAATCAAGTCATTTGAGCCTCCAAGAAGACGTATTGTGTTAACGCAGTGCTTCACACCCTGCCACACCAGAAGAACTTAGCACCCAAGTTTAAGCAGCAGGGACACAGCCAAGTCCAGCCTCCTGTGCGTGACCCAATGGCCCTCTATTCTCTGAACCTCCCCACCTGGCCTCGTCTCTCATCCCTCCCAGCTTTGCACACTGCAATTTAATTAAACCAAGCTTCTTGCACTTTCCTGAGCACACGATTTCTGAGGCTGGCAGCCAGGGATACTTCAACAGAACTGGGCCCAGGCCTGAAGTCCATGGGTATGAGCAGTTCACCTTGGCCTGCAGTCCCCTCCCCACGTGAATAGTGCCACTGTGATGCTTAATATATATATATATGTATAAAATGTTTATATATAAATGGCAGATACCTAGAAGCTTTGTGCCTGTTCCAAGGAGGAACAGGGGTCCACTGGGAGCCTCTGATCTCCTACTTTCATGGGTCCAGGCTGTGCACACTACTGCCTCTGCCAGCCGGTGCCTATGGTTCTGATGTGAATCTTTGTCGCCATCATCTTCAATTCTGCACACTTTTCTGACCCTTACATTTACCCTTGTAATGCACAAATGAACATTTTGCATTACCATTCATTTTTTTCTATCATAAAAGCAATACATGCTCATCTTAGGATATTTAGAAAATACAAAAAAGTAGGAAGAACAATCACCTGCCATCCACCACACAGAGGCAGCCAGTATTAACATTTTGGAGCTTTCTTTTACATCTTTTTTCTCCATGTAACTTTTACTTAGCTTTAACCATTACACATGTATATTGTATATCCCTCCTTTTCACACCACTTTAGAGCATTAGCATTTCTACATAATAAAAAGTCCTAATTATTCCTAAACACAAGCAACAATTGCTATCTCATTTCTAAGCCCAAAATGGGAGTAAGAAAAAGGAGGTAAGTATTAAGGTGCTAAAACTATTTTTCATGACAACCAAGCAAACCTAGGAAAAGATTCTCTGACAGTGTGTCCCATTCTCTGCCTCCAGGAAGAGTTCCCTGGCATGGGTCATCTCTGCATGGAGATAAATCCATCCGCTGAAGGTCACCCTGACCATTCCTGAGGGGTAGAACAAGTATCCTGTCTACTCTTCTCATAGGTCCCTGAGCCCAGGTTCTAATCCTTTAAGTAGCTGTGTTGATTTGGTCTAAGTCTTTGAACTCACTTCAGCTACAGAGACCCACAAAGGAATGTAATATTCCCAGAATATACTTCCCATCTGCCCAGGGTATTTTTAGCAAAATCTAACATTAACAATGATTGTTCAGCTTGGATTCCCTAGGATTCTGTGATGGCTAATTTTATGTGTCAACTTGACTGGGCTAAAGGATGCCCAGATAGCTGGTAAAACACTATTTCTGGGTGTGTCTGTGATGGTGTTTCTGGAGGAGATTAGCATTGTAATTAGTGGACTGAATAAAGAAGATCCACCCACACCAATGTGAGCAGACACAATCTAGCCCATTGGAGGCCCGGATAGAACAAAAAGGCAGAAGAAGAGCAAATTTTCTCTCTTCTTGAGTGGGGATATCCTTCTTCTCCTACCCTTGGAGATCGAAGCTCCTGGTTTTGGGGCCTTCAGGACCTCAGGACTTACACCAGCATCCCCCCCCCACTCCCAGTTTCCGGGCCTTTGGCCTCAGACTGGGAGTTACACTATTGGCTTTTCAGGTTCTGAGGCTTTTGGACTTGGACTGAACTATGCCACTGGCTTTCGTGGTTCTCCAGCCTGCAGATGGCATATCATAGGACTTCCTGACCTCCATAATAACATGAGATAATTCCCATAAAATCTCCTCTTGCATATCTATGTCTAAAGCTATTTATCTATGCATTCTGTGGGTTCTGTTTCTCTAGAGAACCCTGACTAATACACCTTCCTTTTCTATTTGTGCAGAAGTATTCATTTCCATGATGCCGTTGAAATATCTCAAGGATAAGACTCAAGAAGTCAAGAACCAAATCTTGTCTTTACTGATATCTAATCCAGCTAATTCTAAAAAGGAGAGGCAGAAGAGAGAAAGAGTAATTATAATGATGATGATGATGATGATGATGATGGTGATTCAGCACACATGGAGTGATCACTACATGCCCAACCATGTTCTAAGTGCTTTACACACATTACCTTATTTAATCTTTACAACAACCTGTCAATGCCTTGCAGCCAAAACCACCAGGGACACACCTGCAGTTGAACAAAATGGGACTTATTCATCATTGCAGCACAGGAGAACATACACCATGGGGACCGTGGGGCACCTGCAGGTGAATGTTAGAAAGGATGGAGAGCAGGATTGTGATAGGAGATTTGCAGAAGGGTCCGAAAAGGGGGGCCTTGGCTCTAGATTGGATGCTTGCAGGAAGGAGGGGTAATTCTATAATTGGTTAACTTGATAATTCTTATCTAGACGGTGGAAAGAACAGATGGAGACTGAAGCTGTAATTAGCAAACAGACAGTGGTCACTGAGCCAGCGTGGGAGATGACTTGTCAATTTTGTGGTTTGGACCTTGTCCTTCTTTTGTCTGTATTTACACAGGATTGTGCAGTGATCTTGTCTTTTCCTTGCTCCATCATGGTCACAGAGTGGCCTTGTCTGATGTTGGCGTTTTCTGACATTGTTTATGTTCATCAGAAGGACACCAAGGCCCAGCTGTGAGTGCCAGGCAAGCTCCTGCCTCTCAGAGGCTGTTTTTTTCTTCCTGATCTTACTAATAGATGCTATTATTATATTTATATTGGATAGGCTAAGAAATTTGCCCAGGTTCACAGAGCTAAAAAGTGACAAAATTTGAACATAGATCTGACTCAAAGCCAAAATGCTATTAACAATCATACTGAACTTCATCTTCATGTCATGATTTTTATCCTGCTTTATTTTGGGGGGGATAGGTAATGCATGGAACATGGTACAAAATTCCAAGTGTGACAAGGACACCTAGTGGAAAGCGAGTTTCCCTCCCAATCCCAGCCTCTCTCCACACACCCCTTCCCCTCCCAGGAGGCCGCGTGGCCCACTTCATCAGGACTCGCATGCAGGGCAGGGTTTGCAGAGTGTGGATGGAGCACATCCATCTTGAAGATCCCACTGAGAGAAACAGCCGCTAACTCATGATTTAACAAATCGCTTGCTCTTTTCCTGCTCTTCCAAAAACTCTTTGACGAAGTTTCGGTAATTCAACAAATATTAACTAAACAAATAGTATTTTTGAAACACTGTGCTCAGCACCATGGAAACAAACAAGTTGCTTGCCCTGGTGGGGCTCCCAGGCCAGTGGAGAGGACGGCCTGGCTGACTGTGCCGTGGTCAGGAGGATGCAAAGGGACAGGTTGCCTTGCCACGGACAGCGGGAAAGGTCAATGGAGGAGGAAGCAGCCGCCCGATCCTGATGGCGCCAGGGATTTACCAGGTGGGCAGAGGGGAGCTGCAGAGAGAGGAGCCAGTGTGAGTGATGGCACGGAGGTCGTGGCGCACACCGGAGCTTGCCCAGGGCTCTGAGTGGCCGGAGCACAAGATGCTGGAGCAGGAGGCAGGAGAAGACCAAGGGTCTTGCCCTGAGGAGCCTCCTGCAGGAAACCAAAGAGAATGTTGTCAGAATTAAATAAGACAGACAATGGGGAAAGGATTTGAAAAGTTTAAAATACTCGGCGGATGTGATGAATTAAATGGGTCACTAGTTCCTGCTCTCTTGACTGTCATTGGTCATTGCCCTTCTCTGAAGATGCTGCTTCTAATGGCGGTTACCACTTGGGAGGGCACTGACCAAGGACAAAGGTTACAGAGGCCACTAAAAGAAAGATGGTGATCAGCGGTGCCCTTGACACCTCACTGAGACGCGCAGGACGCCCCCACCCAAGGGCCCCGTTAGCAAGCAACTCTCGGAATTCTCTGGCGTCCAGGCTCCATCAAAAGTGTATCTTGAATAAATTGTATTTGAGAAAGAAGGTCTAAGGGTCATATAATCCTTTCCCACCTCAAAGCATTCTGAGTGTGGCCTTTGTGACAAGTGAGACTGCTAGAATCTGTATTTCTGAACCACATTAGCAAGGCCCGTGCAGAACCTTCACCAGCTGGCCATGCTTGCTGCAGCGTTCTTAGCCGAATCTGGGGATCTGTCCAGGCATCAGGTGTGTTCAAAAGGCAGTTCTAGTGTGCATCCAGGGCTGAGTAGCTCCTTAAAGAACAAAATTTGGGGGTACTAATCAAGGTCTTAATGCAAACTACCATCTCTAAATTGATTCCTCCCTAGATTATAAAAATGTTATCCATGTAGCTTTGCAGCATAAAGATCCTTCTAAAACAGATTCTTATAACAAAACTCTATAACCCATCAAGGGTTTTCTATCCTGATTTCCAGGAAGCTAAATTTGACACCATAAGAGTACAGGCTAAGAGTCCGATAGTGCCACTTACTATCTAAGTGACCTTAGACAAGGGTTTACATCTCTCTGAGCCTCAGTTGGCTCATCCAAGAAAAGGGGATAATAATAAAAATGCCTGGTGTTATAGTCAGAACTACATGTAAATGTAAACATAAATGTGCAGAAGAGCCTGGTGCCTGACACATACAATCAATGTATTTTATTAATAAAAAGTAGTTGACTTGGCCTATTGATTTGATAGTAACTCGTTTGTAAAATAGAAATTATGCACAGCATTTTAAGCCTCAGTGCACAGTAAGTGCTCATAAATGTTCATTGTTGCCCAATAAATAATTTCCCCTTTTAATAGGCTTTCTTACTTTGAGGTCTCCTCTAAGTAGAAACAGATATAAAAAATTATACAAAGCTTTCAACGTCTTTACTGATTAGCTCTGATGTGTCAAATACTGTGTGACCGACTCAGGCTGATATGGATAAACAAGATCTCATTTCCACCCAAGGATCTTGTAGTTCAGAGGGAGAGACCGACCCGCAGACCCCTCACTGCAGGATCGTGTCCCACGGGTTCCCGGCAGAGCCACCATCAGGGACAGAATCCCACACCAGATGGACTGCGTGCCTGAGAGGTGGGGTCTCCTTATCAGGGAGTAGAGGGGACTGTTGGCCATAAAGACCCTCATATGAGAAGCTATCTGTAGTTGAAGCTCTAACACTTCAACACTCTTTCCTTCCTAAGAAAAACAAGTAACAATCTATTAAGGTTTACGTCCCTAGTTAGCTGCATGTCGCAGTCACCGCATGTCAGGGCTGGGGTGAACCTGGATATCCTAAGGCCAACCTCTTCGATGAAGGACTCAGGAAGGAAAAGTGATTTGTTGAAGGTCCCACAGCTGATCAGTGACCAAGTTGGCCCTTGAACTTGGGTCTCCTAACTCCCACAGCTATTTCTTACAAACCACAGGAAGGCCTCTAAGTCTAATTATCAGAGAATCCCTATTGCAGTGCTCAGCGTGCGACAGGGAATCAGTCAAAGGGAGATGCTCTGGGACCCAGGAGAGATGGCCCCGTGCCGGGAGATCAGACTCCAGCAGAAGCCCCGTGCAGCTGTGGGCGTCAGGAAGGAGGCCGGGCTGCGGAGAGGGGAGGGGAAGGGGAGTGTTCCCAGGAAAGTCAGGAAGTTTTGCTAATTGCATAATCAGGGGCCGGTGAGAACAGCCCCACCCCCAAGACAGCTTCCCCTTGTCACAGTCTTATGCAGGGACCACCGATTATCCATGAAAGCCACCCACACCATTGAAAGCCCCATGCCATGTGCAGTTTTAAGCAAAGGTGCCATAACACAGCACCACCAATGATACAGCTATTGGATTTTTACAATTATATCTCAGCCCTGCCTGTTGTCATAGTGTAAGGGTCAACTCCAGCGTGTGGGTCTAACCCAGGCTCCACCTTTTTTTGTAAATAAAGTTTTATTGGGACACAACCATGTCTATTCATCCACCTGTGGTGTACGACTGCTCTAGTTCCAACAGAGACCACAGGGCATGAAAAGCTGGAAATATTTACTATTTGGCCCTTTAAGAGAAAGTTTTCCAGCCCCTGGTATAGTACCCAGCGTGATCCTAGAGTAGGGGATTTCTAATAGAAAAGGCATTTGCTGTTGTCTAAAGCCCGTCTTTTCCTATGAATTCCAATCAAAGCTTCATTTCAAGTTGCCCAAATTCACCGAGCTTGGGCCTGATGGGGTCCCAGGAGTTTGGCGGGAGGTGTTGGGCTGCAGGCTTCAAGCTTGCCCCTGCTTCCTGGTGCGTCTCCGCCCCCTTCCCAGTCCCAGGCATCCAGGGAATGGCCCTACCTTCCAGGCCCAGCCAGACATCACCACTGTCCTGCAGCCTTGCCGTGTCCCACCCCCCGACACTCCTGCCAGAGTCAAGCGCTCCTCTAGCTGTGCGCGCAAAACGTGCAACACAGCACTGCCATAGCCCCTCCGTGCTGCATTGTTATGCATAGCCCCCATCTATAGCCACCTTTGGGAAAGGGACTGTGTCTTATCCATCATCTTTATGCCTAGCAGAGGTCCTGGCAAGTAGAAAATTAAGTTGAAGGCAGTTTGAAAGGAAAGGCATCTAGATATCATCCCATCAGCTGCTTTCATTTTACAAATGAGGAAACTGAGGCCCAATGTCACAAGACTGGCAGCAGCAGAGCCCTCTCGAGGGTCTCCCTCCACTAAGTCCGACACTCATTCTGGTGCACCACACGTGCATGGAAAACAGCAGTCATTCATGAACGGTGTCATTATTTTCAAGGTAGCAGCAACAGGAATCTTCTCCTAAAGTGACACATCCATCCCCAGTCCCAGCAACCAAATGGCAGCCCTGGTCTCCTGACAGCAATGACAAGAGACAACACAGTGCCACTACCCAAGTGCCTGTGCACATGATGGACCAGTGGGCTGCAAAATTAAACTCCTCTCTTTAGAGGCCATTTGTTTGTTAAGGAAGAGAATAAATAAGCTAACCTCATGGCCAGTTAAAAAAATGTGCCCAGACACAGACTTTATTTCACTCTTCCAGGCCAGTGGGGGAAAATGAGCTTTGTAATTGAAATTGTAATGGGATGAGTTGGCCATGGGGGCTGAGGACAGGATGTTCTCGGAGGTGGTGTCATGAGAGGTGATGTGCAATCATCATCGATGAGTTGGCAGCTCAGATGTCTCTGTGAAGGAGCAAGAGGAAAGCATTCTGGATACGGGGTGGGGGCTGGGGCACAGTGGGATTGTTTTGCATTAATTACAAGGTGTGACCGCCCTTTGTCACATCTTTGTCTGCATTCTCCATTCTTCTGGAGCCAGGCTGCATCTCTCCTGCCCCTCACGAGCCTGCCTGTATGCCTTACCTTGGCTCCTCCTGGGTACAAGGCTGTGAAGCCGGGGTCATGTTTACTCTCTGGCTACATGTTTATTAAGAGCTCTCTCTGTGCCTGGCACCAGGCTGGGGGTCCCACGGTCAGTGAGGCCGACAGTTTCTGCCGTCAGAGCATTTGTAAGGTGCAACCCCTACAGGCTCCTGTCAGTTCCAATGGAAGAATTTCAGGATCAGTTGGAGGCAGAGGACATTGTGGAAGAGGCCCCTCAAATTATCTGGCACAGGTGCCAGCCATGTAGCATAGACAGAGAACTTGCCCTAAAGGCCAAGAGGCATGAAAACCAGCGTCCTCCCACCAGCTCGCAGACCTCAGTTTACTCACATGGCAATGTCTTCCCTGAGAAATGCACGTAACAGCAACTTGGGAGCTGAAGGAGAGGACGAAAGCAGCTATACCATGTGCCGGAGCTCAGCGCAGAGCCTGAGCAGAGCACTGTTGCTCCATGGAGGCGGAGGGGTCCGAGAGAAGACCCTGCAGCACCTGCCACCCTGACGCATCAGTCGGGGAGACTGTGGGGGCAGGGACTGCAGCTTCATCAGCCTCTGCCCCTAGCACCTCGCAAGGGCTGGGCACACAGCACGCTCTCATTCCTTTTTGTTTATTTCGCATGAACTTGAGTGTTGAGGAGAATATAAATCCCTGCCTTTCCCCTCTTTTGAAAGACAACAGGCCCCCCACACATCGCGCCCTGCTCTCCAACTTCCCATCTCCCAGCACGGCCAGCCCCACCTCTCAGCATGGGCAGAAGGCACGTGAACTCTCCTTTCTTGGGTAAAATAAATTAATATGGGAAAACTCAGGCTTTAGAATCAGACCACCCTAGGTTTGAAGTCCCAGCTGTAGCACTTCCCTGACCCTAGATCTACATAACCTCCTTGTGCCTCAGTTGTCTCACCCACGAAATGCACATCACGACAGCGCCCGCTCTCACAGGGTCACTGCAATGACAAAATGACTTGATGTGTGTGAGATGCTTAGCATGTGTTTGGCACACAGTGACACTCAGCAAATGCTGCCCACTGATACTGCAGCGGCTGCCGTTGTCATCATTAGCTTTTTTTTCACTGTGAAATGACTAGTTCCACCTTCCCAGGGTGTTGTGATAAGCCAGCGGTATGTGAGGCCCCTCACACAGTGCTCCGTGCCTAGCAGGCGCTGGGTAAATGCTGGGTGCCCTCCTGCAAACAAGCACTATATAATCCCCAACATTCGCGTGCACTCTTGGTGGGAAATGCCAGGAGGAGTGTGGGTGTGCAGACATCAGTGCAGGCGGGCTGGCATCGGAGGGAGGACGTGCATACAGGCCTGGGATGTAATTTAATCGATTCAGCAGGGACCCCTGCTGCCTCTGGGCTTTCTTCCTGCCCTTCCTTCTCCTGCTCAGAGACCTGCGGAGCCTTCTCAGGCCCTACAGGACACAAATCCTGCCTCGTCTTCAGCCCCTGTCCTTGGCCACCCCTAACACCTTGGCCAACTGTCCCTGCTCCCTGCAAATGGGGCAGGAACAGCCGAATCATTGCAATCAGTAATTGGCTTATTCACTCTTTACTTGTTTGTTTAGGGAATAAAGCACAATTGTCCAGGCCTTGTTTGTAAATGCAACCCTCGCCTTTATTTGTATCTACTTTAGCCTTCACTTGCCAAACTTTTCTTCTCCTAAATAAATAATACAATAGTAAACACAGTATCACTTATTTGTATTTGTCATGTACCAAGCACTGTGCACCCATTATGTCATTAAACTCTCATAAGAAGCCAATAAGTAAATATTATACCATCTCTTTGGGGAGATAGGAACTGACACACAGAGAGGTTAAGTGGCTTGCCCAAGTTCACACAGCTACCAAGTCAGTGGAGGAGCCGAAATTTCAACCTGAACACTCTGACTCCAGGAATCTCTCACCTAGAGGCTCTCTGCCTTTGTAATGAGGAAACTGAGGCTTTGCCCTTCCTGCTACCACCTGCCAAGTCATGCAGGGGTAAGTGGTGGAGCTGGGACGCACACTCAGGGCCGCGCACTCCAACCCCACCCTCTTTACACGCAGCCTCATGAATCCGTGATATTCCTGGCAGCTCCAGGCGGGCTGCAAGGCAGCAGAGGCGCATTCCGAGGTGGACATACGGACGTGTGACACTTCTCCTTTTACCACCCAGTCCATGAGGCTGGTGGCTGTGCCAGGGGAGGTACTGCTTTGGGTTTATATCCAGGCGAGGAGGAGGATGTTCCAGGACTTCCACCTAGCCCTTCTGGCCATAGCAGCCCCACTCCACAGGCCGGGGGCCAACGTGGAGATTCTGATAATATCTATTCACATGATACACCGGGAACCGAGGAATAAGCACAGGGTAGGTCCATGAGTCTTACTGGTAGACCAGTGTTTTGGGGTCGCAGGAATTAGCATCCATAAAGAACCAGCACTGAGTAATCCTCAATAGGTCTGGGCATTTCCTTTCCCATTTACCTGTGCAGCCACCCTCGTGAACGGACACAGGACCCTTTGGCGACAACTTCGAGGAAGATTCACAGGATGTACTCGTGGCGATGCTGAGAGATCCTTCCTCGATAAGACTCAACCTCTTCTTCAGTCAAGGGGCTGGGGAGCTGTGAACCGACGTAGGTCTGAAAATCGGGTGAAAAGCAGTGACTCTGCGTTGTGGTGACTCGAGTTAGGTTTCTGGCCAACAGACCCGGAGTTTCCCCTGCTGTGTAGATCGAGCACGATCTCAGGAGCTGCCCATCCCCTGCTTTCCTAGGGACAACATCACTGCTAAAGGTCACCCCAGGCCAACACATCCAGGTTCCCAGCTGGTTCCTGCTGCCCGTTTGACAAATGCACTCACCTGGGCTCTGCACAGCCGTGCCATGTGGCTGAGCTACTCCTGGATCCCATTTTCCCCACTGAAGTCAGGGTTTCTGTCCAGGTGGTGGCACCTTCACCATCATCCCGGGCTCTGGAGGCAGCCACCACGGAGCTTCCCGAGGCTACTGATGCATTTCCCAAGGCCTCCGTGAAAGGGTTGTCCCCTGGGCCCCCTCAGGGGCCATAGGGGAGGGACAGGGGGTTGCAGCGAGCTCACGATAAACCCATTCCAACATCCCAGCCTCCCTAAGCCTTTGGATTACTTCCTGCATCCTGCCGGAACGGTTCTGGCATCTCAGCCTCACTTAAATAGGCAACACTGTGTATAGTTTTCAGTTTTACTCAACCAATCGTGCAAGGTATTAGATCCACTTCCAGGTGCACAAGCTACTAATAACACATTAAATCTAAAATCTCTAATAAGTACACTCCCATATCAATAAATTCCCCCCAACCTGTCATTAAACGTCTTTCCCCTTTGTCTAAAATCTTTAGACGTCATTTCCACATATTCCCAGGTTTCTACTGGATATAGATTAGCCAGATTTTGCGATGACTTTGGAATATAAGCTATCTTCTGCTTGCTCAGACTCCATGGCTGCTGCCTTCATACTGAGATCTGACCCTAATTACACATGTGTATTGGTTTCTATCGCCGCCATAACAAATTAGCACAAACCTGTAGCTTAAACTAACACAAAGTTATTACCTTTCAGTTTAGTAGGTCAGAATCCAGCACAGGTCTCCCTGAGCTAAAATCAAGGTATCAGCAGGAGTCCTTTCTGGAGTCCCTAGGGGAGAATCCATAGTATTCGCTGGCCAGGAGCCGCCAGGAGCCGCCTGGGTGCCTGGACCCAGGCCCCTGCCCGCATGCTCAGAGCAGCGGCACTGCATCCCTCTAACCAATCTTCCCCGGTGCGCCTCTCTCTGACGCTCTTCTGCCTTTTTCTTCCTCTTTTAAGGACACTTGTGATTACACTGGGCCCACCCAGGAGGTCCAAGATCACCTCCCCATCTCAGGTCCTTAACGTAATCATATTTGCCATGTTCCTCTTGTCATGCAAAGTAACACACTCACAGATTATGCAGACGAGGACGTAGACCTCTCTGAAGGGCACTATTCTGCCCACCATGGTGCAGACCACCTCCGAGCAATGAATGGACGCTGATGTGGGACTTGAGGGGAATGAGGCTTCCGCTCGGATGGTACCTGGACCAGGAGAGGTCCTTGCAGGTCCCCATGCAAAGGGACACCAGTCCCCTCAGGCCAGCCAGGGAGGCTCTGGGATCCCGGGGTTCAGAATTCTCAGCTTTGTCTGAGTCCCCAAGCAAGATGGATCCTGCAAATATACGAAATAAGGTATTATTTTAAGGCTTCCATGACTGCTCTCCGGTTTCTGACCCTGACCTGAGCAGAGGGTGTAGAGTCCTGAGCTTGTTGGCTTCCGACAGCACACTCAGAAGCAGCCACCGTACCCAGCCCTTGCAGTCATCACTGCTGCCAAAGCCATCGAGCGCAGCGGCCGCGTGACACCCGGGCTTCACAGGTGCCTCAACAGAACCAACACAGGGGGCAATTCAGGTGTCAGCACTACATTGAGGTGAAGGACACCACCAAACCAATTCCGAGATCTCCTACTTGAGAATCTGTTTCCCAGGACAGCTCTTGAGACCACATCCCATATCAGTCAGGCTCAGGTCAGAAAAACAGAAATCACACTGTGGATTTCAACAGAGAGAATGTAATAGCATGTAAGTCATTACTTATAAGAGTGTTGGAGAACTAAAAATGTAAAAAGAGATGTTGGGGTCCTGAGGCTGCCCCCCAGGTTTGGTGACTCACCAGGAGGACTCACAGGATGCAAATATAACTGGCAAAGGGAAAGGTGCCCAGGGCAAAGGCTGGGGAAACGGACAAGAGCTCCCAGGGTCTTTCCCTGGTGGAGTCACACAGGATGAATTTACCTCCCAAGCATCAAGCTGTGGCAACACACGTGCAATGTTGTCCACCAGGGAAGCCTGTTAGAGACGCAGTGCCAGGGTCTCTGTTGAGTGCTAGTCACCTTCCATCTAGCACATCCCAGAACTCCAGGAGGAAAGCAGCTGCTCAGCATAAGCCATATGGTTTGCACAAAGAGCTCCGGCACAATGAGCCACTGCATTTGGGTAATGACAGAGACCCTCCTGAAATCCCAGTTCCCAGACACTAGCCAAGAGCCAACTTTGCAAGCAGGCCTTTCTAACAAGAGCAGCCAGGCGTGCTGTGTTAACTCTTTCCTGCCCAAAAGGGAATGCAGATGCAGACAGAGCACAGACCAGTAACTGCAGGAAGCAGCTATCACCTCTAGAGCTGGATAAGCAAAAGAAAGAGGTTGAAGTCATCAGAACCTAGCAGTACGGAAGAAAAGTCCCCACCAAGCTGAGACCCATCCCGCAGAGGGGAGGGAGCTGTCCAGCTGCTGGTGGCTGTGAGGGGCCAGGCGAGGCTATTTCGGGGAGTGGAGCAGAGGTGGAAGCCAGAGCCACTGCGCAGGCTGGCAGGTGAAGGGGCCTCGCTGGGTGCTCGCAGGAGCAGGAAGCACAG
>CM052439.1:85278556-85302793 GCA_028533085.1 Varecia variegata | reverse complement strand
GATCTGTTATTCTTACAAGCGGCAACAGGGCTCCCAACAGGCCTAGAACAACAAAATTAATGGGTTGGAAAGAAAGAATCTAATGTAGGAGCTCTCACAACTCCCAGACTAGCTGAATCACTGTGCACATCCAGTAAGTCACAGCGCGGGTTTGCAGTGGCCGGGGCTGCACTGGGGCTGGGGGAGGACATGGGAGTGGGGGGAGCCGGGGGGCGGGGACAGCAGGTCACTCCCGCACCAGCTCCGCCAAGAAAGCAAAACACCACTTTCATGAAAAGCCTCTTTGAACTTCAGTAAAACAAATACTATTTACACAAACAGCCTCCAAAAAATAAACTCCGTAATGAGAGAGCAAAGAGGCAGAAGTCTACCCAGTTCCCTCACAGGATGGTTAAATCATTTTTTATTGAATTCAAGTTTCATGGCCCATTAGAGGCCTGGAGACACAGTGCTCAGGGATGCTTTTGGACTAATGAGTGTTTTGCAAATTGTTTTCCTAACAGATTCGTTGTCCTTTTTTTTTTCCTGAGAATTATAAGAACCTTTGGTTCGCGATATGGCTTTGCATTTGAAAAATTACAGCAACTATTTTAACTGAGCCTAATTTATTTCTGTTATTAGGAGATGTTGGTGTTTTGCATCTTCCTAATATGTTTTTGACACTGATATCTGATGCCATCATCCATCAGAATACCACAGCCTCCTACACTTGTGTTCCACATTTATCAGATACCCCCTGACGAGTGTTCTCTCACCTCCTCCACAAAGACGTGAGCTGCCTCGGTGGACTGAGCAAGCCAAGGAAACAGAACCTACAGACAGTCCTGTGCCACATAGTGGCTCCCTCCCCCAGATGTCTCAGAGCAGAGGCGGGTGGGGAGGGACAGCCAGCATCCTCCACGAGCCCTCTTCCCGGCCAGATGCTGCAGACACCCCTGCACCAGACCATCCCACCCCAGACGGGGACAGGTCTGGCTAGCTAGGGGCCTCCCTGTAGCGTTTCCCCTAGAGCTACCAGAAAAGTATTCGTTCTTCTGTTGGGATCAGCAAGCTGATGAGACATGGCCAGGAAAAGCCATCTTGCTCACCTCGGGAAAAGAACCTGCTGTAGGCAGGAGACAGATACGTTGAAATTTCACTGCCAGGCTTCTCAGTCATGGGAGCCAATAAATTGTCTAAAGTGCTCGTTAGCCTGGCCTGGGTTTGTCACTTCCAGTGGAAGAGCCCATGGCATCTACAGCTGGAAGTCAACCCATCAGCAACTATTTATTGAGTGCTTTCCAGAGCGAGCACTATTGTATGTTCCGGGAATACTGCCAGGGTCAAAACAGACATGCTGGACTCTAAGCAGGTACGTTCTCAGGTGCAGAGACAGACAAATGCACGAATAAACATATATAATGGCAAGTGACACCACGCGCCCTGGGGAAACATCATAGCACAGCGTGGAAGGTGGGAGGACTGTGAGACTTCCCTGCTTCAAAATCCCTGCTAGGTGTTGAAGAAGTCAGTCTGTGGACTTCCAGGGAAAATATGGTGTGGGATTGGTTAGAAGTAGGAGAAAATGGTGGGAAGGGAAAAAAAGCCAGTACAGGCCTTGAGAGCCGTATGAAATAAATAATTTGGCTTCTGCCCGCCAGGCAGGGGCAGCCATAGGACTGGCTCGGGGAGAGGTGTGGGTGGGAAGGTCACCGCAGGACCAGCTTATGGCAGAGCGAGGGGAGGATGCACCAGCCCTGGGGACAGCCGCTGTGCTCATCACGGTAGAGATGGGGCCTGGGACGCAGTGGTGCGGGCTGACTCAGACACTGGCTGGTGGAGGTATCACCAGAAGGACTTGATGGGCGACCCATGCGGTAGGAAGAGCGGACGAGAAGGTAGCTCAGGTTTCCCACTGGGCAAGAGGCTGGTGGGGAGGAGATTTTCCCTGAAAAAAATCACAGTCTGAAAAGAGGTTTATAGGGGCCATAGAGATGAAGATTGGATAATACTGAATTTAAAAGTAAGGGAACATCCCAAAACAGATACTTAGGATGCAGCTGGATTTACCCAATCTTTGCTTAATGAGTGAAGATGGAGCCTCAGAGCCCTATGTTCCCAGGAATACTCAGTTCCCACATCACCCATCAAAGGAGAAAAGGAGTGAAGAGGACTCCACCCAGCTCCACGTGGCATGGAGAGGGCCCCATCCCCCCCTCCTTCCCCCAGACACTCAGCCACCCCCACCCCGGCACCCACCCAGAGCAGCCTCCTGTGTAACCAGCATCTCCCAGCCACCTGCAGTGCTGGACGTCCCTCCCAGGTGTGTCCTGTCCAGCATTCTATGTCCCTAGGCTGAGTCCATCTCCCACCCTTTACAACTCCCAGCGCACTCTCGAACCTCTGTCCAGTATTCAGCAAAATCCCCCATATTCTCCTACTTTTTCTGAATGTTTCCTTCTCTTCTTTGTCCAACCACTCTCCAGTGCTGGTGGGACTTACAATTCGCTGATCCAGTGGACTGCCTGGTCGCTCTCCCTCAGCCGCCTTGGGCCTCTTGTCAGGCTCCCTGCACACACCACGTGCCCACGGTCCTCACCCTTGTTTCCCTTCATCGTTTTTGCCTGGCAAAACCTGGCCCCAGCTCAATCCTTTTGTCTACATCTCCGCACCCAACTCCTGGGAGCCGGGTGAACATGGCCAGCCAGTACACACGGACTGGTCTCACTTTAAACTGGTGATGGCTGCTGCCCGGCCAGGCCACTGCGCTCCCTAGTCCTTCCACCCTGCCGGCGACTCAGACAACGGTTTCACGCATGACCCCTCCTCGTACCTCCTCCTCCTCTGCCTCCTCTGCTGTGCGGGAGCTGCACGGGCTCCCCCCCAGCCACCCACTTCTGCGCCTGTGTGCCCTGCCCGCCCCCTGTTCCTGGGGGTCTGGGCTCCTGCCATGGCTGCTCTTCTGACGTGGCACCTGACCACAGCCCCTCACACCTCCCGAGGACACTGTCCCACAGTCCCCTCCCCTCGCTCCAATGCCAGTCATTGTTCTACTCTGCACTGGATCGCATCTATCAGTACACAGACGTAGTGTTACCTCCCCCACCTTAAGAAAACAAACAAAAAAACCCTTTAACTCCACATCCACCTTTAGCTGTCTTCAACTTTTCTACTTCCCTTTACAGCAAGAACCTTTGAAAGAGTTGTTTGTACCTATCCCATTTCCTCTCTCGCTACTGTCTGTTGAACACACTCCAGGTGGGCTTCTGTCCCAGTGCCCCACTGGAACTGCTCCTGTCCGGGGTGCAAGTGACCTCCACATCACTCAACCCAGTGGTCAATTCAAGGCCTCATCTTACCTGACCTTTCAGGCCTATTTGAAACAATGTCTCTGCCTTCTTAAAACACTTGCTTTGCCCACTTCCAGGAAAGTGCTCTCTCTCAGTTCTCCACCCACCCTGGCTGCCCTCCTGGCTCCCAGAGCTCCGTCCACAGACCTCTCTTTCTATCTACAACCCACCCTAAGTGGTCAGCTCCAGCCTCACCACTTCAAATACCACTCATAATGCTTTTATCTCTCCCGTGTCCATTACCAGCTTGACCTCTCCTTTGAACTCCAAATCTGAATATCTACTGGCCATGGGACTTCTCCATCCAAGTGTCTAATGGGTTTCCAACCCAAGTATCAATGCCCGCTTGCCTACCTCTACCTGTTTCTCCTGCAGCCTTCCTCTTCTTAAAAAGCACCATTTCCATCCTACCAGGTGCTGCTGCCAACATCATACTCATCCTACACTGCTCACTGTCTCTAACACCCCATATCTGATCCACTGACAATTTCTGTTGGATCTACCTTCAAAGTTGTCTGGAATCCACCCGCCATCCCCACACAGCTCTCCTGGTCCAAGGTCCGAGGGTGGTATCTCTAGCCTGGGCTGATGTAGGAAGCTGCTCACTCAGCTTCTGGCTTCTCCTTTGTGCCCTGAGGTCTGCTCCCCTCGACTGCCAGAGGGATCACATCTCTCAGTCCTTCCCACGGCCCCCCATAACATAAGCCAATTCCTGACAGCGGCCCACAGGGCCAGAGACTAACTCTGTGACCATCTTTCCTGCAACGTTCCCCTCACGCCATCTGTTTCAACCACATTGCCTCTTGGTGTTCTGCAAACACGCCAAGTACATTCCTGCCTCGGGCCCTTTCATTTGCTGCTCCTCCTGTCCAGGGGGCTCCTCCCCAGACCCCTGCCTCAGCCTCTCACTTCCCTCCAGTCCTTTCTCCAATGTCACCTCTTCAAAAAGGCCTTCCCTGATCGTGCAATACAAAGTAACACCCCCAGTCCTGTCCCCTGGCTCTCTCTTTCTCTAGAACACTCACTCTTACCTCACAACATGTGTACACCAGAGATCTCCCCGTCCGGTGCTTTATCATCTCTCCTTCCCGACGCCTGTCCTGAGGCCCATGCTACCATGCTACGGGACCTTGATCAGAGCTTGCTGGATCCACAGGGATCCCGGTTAAAAGCACTGCCCCCTTAGGAATGCGGCATTCTGCTGCGGACTGGAAATGGTGGGGTTACAGCTGTTGCATCTGTTGCCCCTGGTGGGGAGGTTTGCTAGGGTGCAAAAGGTGCCTACTTTTAAGGTCACCACTGATAACAACCACAGAGACTCAGAAGAAGAACAAAGAAGTTATACTGAAGTCCTCTCCTCGGTCTGTGATCTCTTAGCTCAGCTACCAGACTTCAAAAGGACCTGGCACCATGAAAAATCAGAATCCTCCTCCCTTTGGTAGCTTTCCCATGGTGCCACTTAGTGCAAACTGGGAGACAGATGGGACTCTCACTTCTGTGCCTTCTGCCCCTGCCCCTCCATCCCACACCAGGTGGATGCAGCCTCACATCGCTGCCCTGGAGAGATGCTGCGGCACAGCCCCCACCCCAGCCTCTGCCTTGAAGAAGGTAGATCTGCAAATGGGAGAGCCCGGCCGCCCTCCTGCAGGCCTGCTCTCCTGCAGGCCTGCTCTTGCTCTCCTGACTCTCTGGCTGGAACAGCAGGGAGTCCGGGAGTGCTTGCTTCCTCCTGCATTTCAGCACATCGCTTGTTCTCCTTTAAGGTTAAGTTGCTCCCGCTACAAAAATTATTAGTTAATTGGGTGTAGGCAGCACAAAATGGAAGAGGCCGTGAGCATGGACAGCTGAAAAGTGGTTTTCTCAAATTGTTTCTATTAACATTGAGAATAAATGCCCAGGACGCTGTGCCTTTGGTGCCTGCGAGTCGTCTTAGAAATTAGAAGCCGTGCTAACCGCTTCTGCACGTTCCCATGCTGCCTCAAAGCCGCGCCACCCACGAGAAGGCCCCTCATCCCGAGGAGCTCACCCCGGGAAGCCCAGGGCACCAGCAGCAGGAGTTTAATTACAGACACCTTCAAAGCTTGGGCGGCCACACCTCCCAAGTCCCCATCAAAGCAGTGAGGACAGAGCAGGGCACGGCAGGCTAATGAAGAACCTGCACCTGCTTCTCTGCAATCCTCCCAGGTGGGCATTATGCATCTCGTGGAAAGGAGAGCAGCTCGGCCTACAACTGGCCCGGATCAACTTCATTTGGACACGTGGCCACTCACAAGGCACAGGAGATTGGGAAATGATGGTGATTGTCTGTTAATTGGCCTTTGTGGTAAGTCAACGGTGAACTGCTGGTGAGCCTGCTGGAAGAAAATTATACTTATTTTTACTGAAGGGCAAAATAGCCCTTTTCATCCTTTTGCAAAAGAAAAAGAAATGAGAAATATTTCAATGTAGTCAGTGGGAATAAAAGAAGTGAGGGGTGAAAGTAGGGAGGTAAAGGGTTTGCATATGGCTTAAATGCAATCCTTTATTAGACATCTTCTAATTATGAATTATTATTTCAGTTATTATTGGAAAAATGGTTGTCAATTGCTAAATAACCATGTTTCAGTCACTCCACTAAGAAGAAATTATTTGAGCCAGCAATGCTCAAGCTAATTTTGCCTTTGAATTTCCCTTAATGCTAAGCAGAAAGTTCCACCACTAGGCTGAAGTGATTTTTGGTCTCCCTTCCTGGATAAAAACATATTCCTCCCAGCAGCAGCAGATGCCAAGTCACCAGAGAAACGTTATCGAGGACATCGTCTTGCTGACAGCAAGCAGAAGTCTTCACTACATATGTCAAGCAGACCCTGACTTCCTTTGTTTTGGAGAATAAATCATGCCTCCACACTCCGACGCAGGACTACTTAGACAATGCATTATTTCAAGTGTTTGTAGAAAAAGCAAATGGGCATTTGATACCTTCCCCACTCCCTTCCCACCCTGCCTTCTCCCAGGTCTGCACCAGAGTCTGTCCTAACACTGGAGAGGAAAGAAAAGCCTTGCAGCTCTGGCCAGGATCCTGGAGCAAGGAGGAAAGATGTATTTGCTTCCCAAGGGGTCTCTGCTCCTGGAACAATGACATGTTCTCTGGTCCAAAAGGGAGAAGAGGGTGTAAGGAACAACAAAGTGGGAAGGGCACCCTGCAGGGTTGGGCTCACCTGGGCTCCATCCTCACTCCACCTTCACGGGCTGTGAGACCTGTTGCAATGTACTCGACCTCTTAAAGCCTCAGTTTCCTCACAGGTCGCAAGAGTTAGTATTACCTACTGCAAACATTTGTTCCGAAGCTTCAGGTTACCATATGCGTGGGATCTTTTTATAGATGAAGAAGTGGAAGCCCAGAGAGGAAAATCAGTTGTCAGTGCACAAGCAGCCAGTTCCTGGCCTAGCCAGGGTCCGAGGCATCCTCTACATCGTACTCCTTCCCGGGCCCCTCAGATTCACACTTCAGCCACAGGAACTCGTGAAAGGATGCAGATTGCTTCATTAATTGTTACTTAACTTGATTACACATTGAAATGATAACATTTTGGATATATTTGTTTAGATAAAATAATTTTATTAAGTTTAATTTCACCTTTCTTTTTTTTTAATGAGACCACTAGAAAACTTAAAATTGCTTTTGTGATTTGCATTATATTTCCAGGGGATGGTGCAGGACTAACCCATAATCAAACTTCATGTGTCTCAAAAATGTCTTTTTGCAGTTGCATAGTTCAAGCAGGCGTGGGTTGTTTAGAAAAACCCCCAGGTGATACTCCTCGTCACCTCTGGGTAAGAACCATTGGTCTGGGCTTTGGTTCAAAAAAAAAAAATGACCCCATAATGATACTAGGTGGTGTTTGTAGCAGATGCTCTTAGGGAAGCAGCTGGCACCAGGCCCTCAGCCCTCACATCCTGGGGGAAATCACAGATTACAAATTCCCCTTGCAGGGAAATTGCGGTTTCAGAGAAGCCCGCAAAGGCATATACCTGTTTCCTTATCTGATCAACGCCACGATTCTCTGCTGATAACATTATTAGAACCACCGTATTCCAGATAGTTCATTCAACACATATTTATCTCTACATGCCAGGCAGTACTCTAGGCCTAGGTATTCACGAATGACAAGCTGGTTGAGATTCCTGCCCGAATGGAGTTGGCATTCTGGTAGACAGTAGATCCAGTTAGGATGCATTTGGCTGACTCCAGCGGGCTTCGCGGTCAGCAAACGTGTGTCTTCCATACCAAAGAGTCCAGAAGGATAGCAGCTCTGGCTGTGGGTTCCAGGAGTCTGGCTCAGCGTCCCTGAGAATCCCGGCCCTGTCCTGCTCCAAGCGAACGCCTAACTCTCGGGCTGCTTGGCAAGGTGCCCAAGTCACTACGCATGCCACTGCCACTCCCCTGTCCCTGCCTCTCAAGTCACCCCCTGTAATCTGGCTCTGAGCCCCTCTCCTTGGTGGTGGCTCTCCAGTCCCACGTTCTAAGGCTTCCCTTGAGTTTCACATCCACAGAACCTTCTCTTTCCTGCCTCCACAGCAGCCAAGAGCTGGGTTAGGATCAGGATTAAAGTTAGGGTCAGGGTCAGCATTATTAAGGGAGCTGCCTCTCTTCCTCCTTTCCCAGGTCTGTTCCTTCTCCTCTCTGCCTCCTCTCCCTCCTCTGCCTTTTACATACTTGCACTGAAGAGCTCACTCTTTCCCCCAGCTCCAGCTAGGACAACTCCCAGAGCTGGGCTACTGCCTCGCCAGGACCCCAAGCTCTAGGTCCACTTTCTCAGCTGCCTGCGGGACGTTTTCCCTGCCACAGCACGGTTGCCGCCGCCCATCTTGCTGTGCAGACACTGCCGTGAAGTCCTCTGGGGATGACCTTGCTCTGTGAGGTGAGCGCTAGAGAGGACAGTGCTTGGGGATCGGGCAGTGGGAACGCTGACAAGGGGGTGAAAGTGTCATCCACTGCTCAGCAACTGCTGACTACACCGGTGTTGTAGCGCCAGGTATTGTTAAAATGTGTCACACCGAGCAAGACAAAGTCGATGCGCCAGTGAGATGTGGGCCCTGCTTGTCAAGGGTGGAGCCTTTGAGTAGTAAGTCCGTGAGTCCCAGCCCCAGGGCGGCAACCCAGGGGACGGGCAGGCCCTGCTCCTGGATGAAGACTCCGAGGTAGAGGCCAGCCGTGGGCCGAGCACCACTTGTTCAAAATCTCGACACCCGGCCTCCCTCTTTACGTAGTCAGACAGAGCCGGGACCAGCCACCAGCCAAGCCACCATACGACATTCTCCACTCTGGGGAGGGACTCAGGCCCTGAGAAGATCCTGCCTCGTGCCCGAGGGCAGTGACAAGGGCACCAAGTGGGCTGTGCCTTCTGTCCTCCTTTGGCCATTTCGCCCACGTGAATAGGCTTGTGCATCCCCCAGTGCCCGGCGCTGAGTGCTTCATTTGATTGAGTCACGAGCTAAGGAGGATTGAAACATAGCCTGTCCTGTCACCCACCCCTTGATGACTCCAAATGACTAAGAGAGCTTTCTAGAATTCTTGGATAAAGTTGAACTCCACATCTTCTCCTAAAACCAGCTCCCTTCCCTTAACTTCCCCATTCTTCCAACCATAGCATCACTTCTCTCCTGGGTTCAAAATCTCCCTCCCTGTCCACAGCAAGGGTCACTTCTAGACTACGCACATTCGCTCACTGCCTCCTCTCCTGTCACTTCTGCGTGGTTATTGCAATGGCTGCCTGACCCCCAGCTGCAGGACAACACTGCTGTCACTTTCTCCAAAGCCTCACGCTTCCCCTGCCTCATAAGGACACAGCTCCCGCACGGCAGAGAAGGTGGCTTGGAAACGCAGGCCCACAGGGACAGCCTTGGGCCGGGGGCTCCGTCCCCAGGCCGACCTATGAGCCTCCTGAGGAGTGACACTCCGGGTAGAGAGGGTCTGAGCCGTAATCATAAAGCAACCAGTAACTTGCACCTACTGCGTGTCAAGCTCCTTACGTACATTTTCTCAAGAATCCCAGCATCAAATCTAAAAGTAGGCATTCTCACCCCATTTTATAGAATAGAAAACTGAGGCTTGGAGAGGAGACACGATTTCTCCAGAGTCACAAAGCTGGCACGTGATGGAGCCTAGATTCTGGCCCAGCTGTCTGGGCCTACACCAGGTCTGCTGCTGCGCCTCGCTCCTCCCAGCACGGCAGGTGGACAGCAGGCAGAGGACAGAGTGTGGTCTTCTTCACCCCGGTCTCCTCTGTGCCCAAAACAGGGCCTGGCACACAGCAGCTCTTTGTTAACGTTCGTGGAATGAACAGATGCTGGAAAACAAGAAGTGTTCACACGGCAACGCATATTTGTAGCAAAGTGAACAGGAAATCCAAGTTGGGCCCAGATTGTGAAGGGCTTTACATATCTCAGTATAAAAATAGGAATTGATCTCTATAGGCAAAGGGAGGTCACTGCAGCTTTTTAATTAATGAACCCTCTTCAACAGCTGCACCCTGAATCTGCTATTAAGAGCCTTAGAAGAAAAACTAACCTGAGAGGGAAGGCCTTCTAGCAGCTTCCCTCCTTGTTAAAATTCTCTGCGAATGATTTACCTCAAGCAAGACATGAAATTACTGATTTTTGCTCTATCTTCTCTGATTTACACAGAGCTGCCCTTTTGAGATCCACAAATGTGCAATTGTCATGCTGCCATTAAGTCTTCCAAAATATTGATTTCAAATGTGAATTCCCATCCTCACAGATTACCTCCAAAAGAAATATGTCAGAAAAAAAATCTTATTTCCCCACCCTTTGCTCTGAGTCCAAAGCCACTTACAAATTTAATATTAAGTTTAGAAGCAGCTGATGTTTCAACACAAACTTTAGAGGTGGGGAAACTGAGACCTAGTGTGATGATACACCATGTTCAAGGAACAGTGATGTTCAGGACTCACGGGCTGGGCTCACTTCATTCTACGGAAAGGACTTTTGTGACCATGTTCAGCAGGATCTATCGCCATTCTGTCTCTCTGCTCCTACTATCTCTGAACTCCCTGCAATCTGACCAAGTCAGTCCCAGCATTTTTGCTGAAACTGATAAGGAAAACCCCCATCCATTACTTAGCACAGCAGCCACCTGAGGCCCCCACCCCTCACGGAAGACCTGCATTAGCATACTACTAACCTAACACCTGGCACATTAGCATACTACTAACCTAACACCTGACACATTAGCATATCACTAACCTAAAGTCTAGCATAACAGTAAACCTAATTATTTGGTGCAAGACGCTAATCTAACCTATTACCTGGCGGGCATTAGTCACCTGAGACCCCTCCCCTTGGATCACCCCAACTTAATAAAAATGGGAAAAATTGGGTAGACGGTGCTCAGAATTTGGTGGCGAGACCCCTCTGAGCCCGCCGGTGAATAAATGTTGATTCTCCGACTCTCCGTGTGCCGCTCGGTATGTCCTCGGGACCACTCGCTGTAACACTTGCTGTTACAAAACTACTGGGAAAGAAGTTGGCTCAGTCTGGAGCTGACAGTAGCCCTGTCCACCACCCAGGTGGGTGGGGTGGGAGGAGTCTGCTTGAGAACAAAGCCTACTGGAGAAAATCGAGCCAGTAGGTGGGAAAGGGAGACGGCTTTCTGACGACACAACCCTGGAGCGAGCTGTGCCTGAAGCCAGAGTCACTTCTTGAATTTTCTAGTTTCATGAGCTCATAACCAGCCCTGAAAGAACAACCACAACAATCACAACCACTTTTTTAAGCTGGTTTGATCAGATTTCAGTTACTTGTATCTAAAGAGTCCTCTACGGACATAAAGAAATATTCCGAATGGGGACTGCTAAGTGCAGGAAGGGGCCACGTGCGAGAAATGAATTTGGCACAGAGAAAAGAGTAAATGAGAGAGGGGCGTGGATAACGGGGAGAAGCAGAGCGCCACAAAAAACACAACTTGAGGTGTGAGAGGGAAGCAGACAGACACGGCAGGAGCATGTGCAAAGGTTAGGAGCACGAAGCCGCCACAGGCCAGCTCAGCAGGGACAGCCCTGCCTGCCATCTGAGACCAGGGCGGCCAGGGCCAGAGCGCGGCTGCTTCACGAGGCAAAGAGTGCTGAAGGGCTGGAATCGAGGGAGTCACAATCTGCTCCGTGTCTCCAGGTATCACTCGGCTGTCAACGCCTGTGGACAAACTGAGGGGAGCATTTCCCATGCAGGCTCTTGCCCTGTGTGGCCAGCTCCAGCGCCCCTGCTGTATCCGGGCCTGGTGAGTCAGGGCTGCGTCCTGCACATCATTGAATCACCCAGGGCCTGGCATGGAGCCAGCACAACAGTGACATTTGCATAATTGATAACACCCTATATTTATCTGATGTTACATGGTTTTTGAAGCACATTCACCAGCGAGGCTTTGTCTGATCTCTGGAAGGTAATCCACCAGGGGTTTTTCTCACTGCTTGGAAATGAAATATTGGGCAGCGTGAGTGCCCCACCCAAGGGCTCACGGGGTCTTCTGAGTCCCAGTGCAGTGGCCCTGGTCCACCATGCTGGTTCGTCCTTTCCTGCCCGGCCCCCCTGTGACCAGTCACCCAAAAAGGCAGGGCAGGTGAGGGCTCTAGGGCCAAGGAGTGGTAAGTGGCCTTAGGCAGCCTAAATGTCACTTCCCCAAAAAACTATAGACACCCCTGCAGTTCTCTCTAATAGAACCTGGTGCTTTCCCTTCATGGCACTTGCAGTTTCACACAACCTACTTACTGGTATGTTTGTTTAACACGTCTCCTCCATTAGCCTGCATACTTTATAAGAGCAGGAACTGTGTCCTTTTTTCTAAACCACTGATAAACAATGCCTGGCATAGAGTAAGCCCTCCATATGCTGATAACTGGGACGAATGAATGAATAAATGCGTGGAGATAGAGCTGTGACCGTGACCTCAACATCTGCAGATTCCCCCGAGCAGCCTCCAGCCTATGGACACGGTGGCAGCAGTGAGATTCAGACCCAGGCAGAGGAGACCACGTCTGAGAACCACTCGTGCTCACCTTTATCTCAGCACCTCCCAGCTCCATCTCCTGGGCCCTAACCCCCTTCAGTGTCCAGCTTGTACCTGGACAGTTGTGCCCGTGACTGCCTGTGGCGTGTCTTGTCTTAGAGTAGAAAGGCATGCACGCGTGGAGCTTAAAGCTGCGGAGCTCACGCCTGCTTTGCTCAGCCCACGCCCTAGGCTGACTCTGTGTGATCTGGAACGCACGTGTTGGGCATCGTCAAGTGTTGTTTAATAACATGTCTACAAAGAAGGCTGTACAGGGATCCTGAACCATAGAGCAGGGTACAGCTTTTGATCTGCTCATTATGGAAGGTGAAACTAAAAGATGAAAGGATGCAGAGGGACTGAGAGGGCGGAGGAGCTGGCCGGGACAGGGGGTGCCCACACTGCTGCAGACGCAAACATGGAACTGCCTCTGTCCTGCTTAAAAGCCCTCCAGGGCTACTCAGGGCCCACAGCAGAAGTTCTCAGCTGCTGCTTTGGGACACGCCAAGGCATATGCTGCAATCACCTGGAGATGTGCTGCCAGTAATTCATTATTAGTAGAAATTAAAAGTTAGAAATGAGATTTTTGTTTATAATATGAAACAGTGCCCCCTGACTCTCTCTCTCTCTCTCTCTCTCTCTCTCTGTCTTCTTGAGTAAGAGGGAAAGCAGGAACTAGCCCTGGCGGGCAGGCACTGCATTTGGCCCCAGAATGACCAGGAGAAGCACGGAACGTGGGAACACAGCTCTCCTGGTGTGGCTGAGACCACTGGCCTGGAGACTGAAGCCTCAAGTTCTCAGCAGGGGCATGAGACCCTCCGGGTGCCAGTGCCCCGCCTGCACCATGCCCTCCTGCCACACCTTAGCTCACTCCAGCGAATCCTCACTCTTCTGAGCCCCTCCATACCCTCTCTCCTTCCTTTGCTCCTGCCGCCCCTGGCATTCAGAAAGCCCTTTCCCCTGTCTGTGCCAGCTCATGCCTCCAGACTCAGCCACGGAGCCTTCCAGAGTCCTGGGATCTGTCTCTCAGCTGCTCCGACTCCTCACTCTCCAGGTTCTTCTCTGACACATCTGCTCACGCTTTCCAGCCTCCTGTGCTGGTCCTTCCTCTGTCCAGCCTGTCCACTGTGGAGCGCCCCGGGGCTCACTCCTGACCCTTCTGCATCTGCACTCCCCAGGCGCCGGTACTCCTGAGTAACCCCACACCTTGGCTGCCTCCTGCGTGAGGATAAGTCCCACGTGTAAACCTTTAAGCCTCAGCTCTCTCTAGAGACCCATCTTCCAACGTGGCAGCCTCCAGCCGCACGTGGTGCACGAGCACTTAATGCAATGAGGCCAGATTGAACTGACATGTGCCAAAAGTGGAAAATATGCACCCGATTTTGAAGAATTAGTATCCAAAAGATGTAACATATCTCACTAATCATTTTATATACATTGCATGTTGAAATTATAAAACTTTGGATATACAGGATTAAATCAAATATATACTAAAATTTATTTCACCTGTTGCCTTTTTACCTTTTAAATGTGGGTTCTAGTGAATCTAAGAATCACACATGCGATCTGGGTGTGGTGGCTCACACCTGTAATCTCAGGACTTTGGGAAGCCGAAGCAGGAGGATTGCTTGACGCCAGGAGTTTAAGACCAGCCTGGGCAAGATAGAGATACCCTGTCTCTACAAAAAACAAAATTAAAAATTAGCCAGGCATGGTGGATCACACCTGTAGTCCCAGCTACTTGGGAGGCTGAGGTGGGAGGATTGCTTGAGCCAAGGAGTTTGAGGAACAGTGAGCTATGATTGTGCCACGGCACTCCAGCTGGGCGACAGAGTGAGATCCTGTCTTAACAAAAAAGAAAGAAGAAAAAATCACACTGTGGCCCACCTCACATTTCTGCAGGACAGTGCTCCTCTAGAGCACGTTTCTCTGCCTACCCAGCATTTGCACTTGGACGTCCAAGGGAAACTTCAGTTTTCATAGGATCAGACGGAACTCTTGATCTTTCCCTCACCACATCCCCCACAAATGTCTCTTTCCCCCTTGGTTTTCCACCTCTTAGCAAATGGCACAATTTCCCTATTTGCTTGATTAAAAGCTCAAGAATTAAACCCCTAAGTCCTCCCTTTTCTTCACTCCCTACATCCAACTCATTTTCAGGTCCTGTGGTTCTTCCTCCAAACGCAGCCTCAATCTGGGCGCTTGTCCCACCCACCGCCACTCACTCCAGCCACTGCAGTGACACCGGCGTGGCAGGAGCCTCTGTGCCATCTCCCACGCCTCCCCTGTCCGTTACTGCCCACCCTCCACCCAGCAGCCAACGTGGTCTTTTCCCAACACTAACAAGGCCAACCCTGGTACTCATTCAGTACAATTGGAAGATATGGAAGATGTCCTTAAAATCCAAGTCCTTACTTATCACAGCGTCCAAGGCCCCTTGTGATCTGTCCCTGCCAGATCTTTAACCCCTCCCCGCCCCCCAGGGTTCCCCACCCACAAGTCAAGCTCATTCAGCCTTGTGGCCTTTGCACCCGCTGTTCTCTCTGCCTGAAACGCTCTTCTCCGTCTCCTCTGCAGGCACGAAGCCCCATCCTGGAGGGCTCCCAGGCATGCATGTAGCATAGGCGCTGCGCTGAGCTCCCCCTCACAGCACCCTGTTTTTGCCTTCCCAGCCCTTGTCATTCTCTGAAGGCATCTTGCTCATTTGTCATCATCAGTCCTGAGTCCGTATCACTCCTGGGAGGCTGGTACATGCCATGTTTTCCACCCCAGGCTCTGTCGTTGTCCTGGGTGATGGCAGCAGCCATGTGGATGACCCCATGGTGGCCTTTTACTCAGTTCCTTGACCTACTCATATCCAGTGGTCTTTTCTTCTCCTCTGCCCCATACTGTGTCATCTTCTGAAGTTACCTTGTCCATGTATTTATCTACCTCCTGCTTTAGAAAGAAAACGCCCCAAGGACAGATGCCCTGTCTGCCACATCCACTGCTGTGCTCCCTCGCCAGCATTTGTTGAATGACTAAATGCACAAGGAAATGCCACACACCCCTCCTGTGAACCCCAAAAATATTTGTGTCTGTCTCCATTCTGGTAATTTCCATTATGTTTCTCTTTACTTAACTACCTTCCCAGCTAAACAATGAACTGACAGGGCAAGGCTGTTTCTTACTTATTTTATCTCCTAGAACCTGTTACAGGGAGAGGCACACAAGGGGTACTTGTGAATTCACATTGAACCCAATTTATCTACTGATAGCTCTTGCCTCTACATTCCTCAGAGCTGGTTAGTTGCTATAGAACACACTCTCGGGCTTGCCACCAAGGCTGGAGTTACACTGTTCTGGGTGTCCACAAGCTGTTGGTGGCTGCCTTCTCCATGGTGTGCCCCCATGTGCATACAGAGGCAGGTAGAGCTAGACCTGGAGGCGGGACAAAGGGCAGAACAAGTGTGCAGACCAGAGTTGCCTGCATTCATGACACTTTTCACCTCCTGGGTCAACCCCATCTGAGACCCAACTGCATTCCTGCCTTTGGAGGCCAGGGAGTTAACTCTGTTTCCTTATAACAAATTCCCCTTTCTTGTGCAAACCAGCTGCAGTAGATATCTGCTGTTTCCAACCAAGAATCCTCACAAGTGCAGGCACCCGGCAGGAAGGAGAGATGGGGCAGCCTCTGTCCTCACACTTGTCAAGTTCTCAGGTTTGCAAAATGCAGCCCGGGTTGATCTCAGCCTGAGGAAATAAAAAGTGGCTCCTCTCTGCACAAATGCTGGGCCCCAGCAAGGAAGCAGAGTGGGTGCCTACCTCCTCCTTCCATTGCCCAGTGCTGTGAGCCAGGGCAAGGGTCTCTTGGGTCTTCAGACCAAAGATGTGAAAAATTCATGTATATCTTGGATTATGCAGCGAGCAGCTTCCTAAAAACTGTACGTGAATCACATTTTTAAAAACAGAGTCCCCTCTCCCCACTAACCATGGCTATCTGCTCACAGACGCTTTTTCTTCCTTTCTGATTTATCTCCAATTGGCAGCAGCGAACTATAACCCTAGCTTCACATTTCTCTCCTTCCCAAGTGGCTCATCAATCAATCAACAAAATTTTCATTCAGAGCCTATTATGTGTAAGACATTGCTCATGATCTGTAAAGAGAATAGGGAGTGCACCAAATGCACTGGGGGAATCTGCTATCTGTGAATCCTCTATAAAGCCATGCAAATAGTCAACCTCTTATTTATCTCTTCTGTAAATTCAGATTTTCTTCTATCAGGTTTTCCCAAAAAGGTGCCCATGTGTACTGAACAGCCTATCTAGGTTACCATAGAAATGGAGAGTCATAAAAGGATGTTTAGAAATGTAAGCACTTCTATAAATCCTCAATAATAGCAATTGCAATTGTTTGGAGCAATAATTGGGACTATTCACGATGTTCTGAGAAAAAAGCACAAATAACTCACCAATCTGCAGTTCCTGGCAAAGCAAGAGCAAACGAGGAAAAAGTTAATAATATGCTTTAAAAACAAGTCATGTCAGGCCAGCATAATTTTCCTTTGTGACAGGAGGTAGACTCCTACAACTAAAGGGACCCCAGGTCAACCACTACCATCTCCACGTCCTGGACTTCTCCCAGGCCCTGTCTTGTTTGTGGCATCCAAGAGACTTCATGACCTACCTGGGCAGCTCCTACCCAGCATCAGAAGAAAATATCTGAATTCTTTACAGATATCCACAGTCCACCTGGTCCCACAAAGGGTTCTGAGTCACCTCATAAAATACCATGCAGCATCACAAGGTAAATACAGTTGTCACTTGGTATCCCTGATTCCACATCCATGGATTCAATGAACCACAGATAAAAAATATTTGAAAAAAATAAAAACAACAATACAACAATAAAAAATAATATAAATAAAAATCCAATGTCATGTAACAAAAACTCTTTACATAGCATTTGCATTGTATTAGGTATTGTAAGTAATCTAGAGATGACTTAAAGTATACAGAAGGATGTGCATAGGTTATATACAAATATGACACCATTTTATATCAGGGACTGGGGCACCTGCAGGAGGCTGGAACCAGTCACCCCCTGAGGATACTGAGGGATGACTGCAGGTAAAACACCAGAGCAAGGGACTGACTTGAGAATTTTTATGTATTTGCAAGTAACAGAAATGAACTCAAGCTAGCTTTTTAAGAAAAAAAGAAGGAAGGGGATTTTGCAATAAAGAAAATACTTAAGGTTTAATTTGTGAAAACGAAGAGCAAGGAAGTAACTGGGTCCCAGGAAGGACAGTCACCAGCCACTAGGCTTTTTTCTGCATTCCAGAGAGTATCAGCTACCTGTCCTTTAGCTCTCTGTCTCTCGGGGCTTCTGCTTCTCTCTTCTTTCTCAGAAAATTGGCTTTCCTGCTGCCCATCACATGGTTACCTGCAGCCTCAAAAGCTACTTGTCACGGCTCAAGCCACCTGTGGAGACACTGACCCTCTGGGCCCAACTCCAGACTGGCAGGAAGAGCTGAGCATTGGCCCAGCTCGGCCCAGATGGCCGCCATTTATCCAGTGCCCAGCTGAGGTGGCGGTGGATGTCGTAGTCAGCCTAGGCTGCCATAACGAAATGTCATAGATTGGGTGGCTTAAACAACAGGAATTTATTTCTCACAGTTCCAGAGACTGGAAGTCCAAGATCAAGGTGCCAACAGGGTCAGTGTCTGGTGCGAGGTCACTTGAGCTGCAGACAGACCACTCACATGGCTTTTCCTGGGTGCACGCTGGGGAAGCAGAGAGAGGAAGCAAGCTCTTCTTAGACTCCCAGCAGGATGGCCTCATCCTCATGACCTCACCTAAACCTAAATACCTCCCAAATACCATCCCATTGGAGATTGGGGCTCTGACATGTGAATTTTGGGGAGACACAGTTCAGTCCATAGCTATGGATGGCTTCATTCAAAATGGCGGTTGGGGTGCACCGCCAGGGGTGAGGAGGAGCAGCTAATGCGAGGGCTGCAATCCCAAATGTATCTGTTACAAAAAGTAACATCCGGGCACTGTAGCCAGAGAAAGAATGAAAGGGAACACACAATATTGCCCCATCCACTTGTTAAAGAGAGACCACGAATGTGGCTCTGAGCTCACTAGCAGCCAAAGTAAAGCCAAAGCTGGAAATGTCACAGTGTCCTGATGTGACTAATACAGAAACAACCCGTGTTCACAAGCAAATCCCAGATTTACCCAATAAGGTGATCCGGGAGGTATTTCTCCCCTGGGTCCACATTAAAGGGACCCTGTGTGGCATGCAGGTCAGTGTCCTTGGTGGCATCCCAACAAAACGGATCATTATAATTTCCCCTATAGTCACCTCATCTAACACTAATGGCCCTCACTAAGGGATGTGAGCATCGTGCCAAACCTCAAACCAACAAAACCCCAGAAATAGATTCTGCTATTATCCCCATTTCCCGGATGAGGAAGCTGAGGCACAGAGAAATCGGTTAACTTTCCCAAAGCCATACATCTAGTAAGTAGCAGCAATGATGTTAAAATCCACACACACTGACCCCACAGAGCACATTCCTGCTAAACTCTCCAGGATCAAGAGAATTGCCTCGTTGGGTCTTCAGAAAGTGAGACTCAGGTTGTGGTTATCCTTCTGAGGCCTTTCCTTGTGACCTAATCAGAAAAAGTTAACCAGAGTTGGGACAGGTGGACCTGAAGGGCCCGGGACCTGGAGCACAAACAGGATTGTGGAGGTACAGAAGCTACAGCAGGTGCGGGCTCAGTTCTCCCTCACAGATGAAGGCCAGTCTGAAGGTGCTAGGACCCTGGGCTGGGCTTGGCATTAGGACAGACTGCAAGTAGCCAAAATTAAAACTCCAAGCCATCTGAGAGTAGAATGAGTGAGAAGTGATTGGGCAGAGAGGCAGAAAGCAGGTAGCAAGACCCAGGGTGGAAAATGTAAGCCCCAGGACGCAGCAAGCAGAGTCTGGCTGGTGGGAGAAAACAGCTGGGAGAGTCCCTGCCACACAGGGATGCAGCTGCTGCCAACGTCAACCCAGTGCATTTACTCGGGAGAGGCCACCGCAGGCCTCTGGAAGTCTCACAGCAGAAAATCTCCGATGGCCAGAAATGACACCCCGGCAGAATGACACAGGGCCTCCAGCACATGGTTCAGGAGTGGGTCTTCAGCCCACAGTGGGAGCTAAGACTAATGAGACCCAAAGCAGACCCCAGACCACAGGAAATGGACCCTGGGCAAGTCACGCAGGAGGACTCCGACGCTGCGGAACAGGAAGGACATGCAGGTACCAGAGCCTGCACGTGCCCTGGCACCTATTACAGGAGTGGTGCAGTCGGTTGGACAGGGACCCCTGAGTTTAAAAGTGGCTCCCAAAAAGATATGTCCAGGTCCTCATCCCAGGGGCCTCATTGGAAATAGGGTCTTTACAGATATAATTAAGGATCTCTAGATGAGCTCTACTGGATTTGGGTTGGGCCCCAAATCCAATGACTGGTGTCCCTATAAGAGAAAGGAGGGGGGTATTTGGCACACGCAGCCGCATAGAGGGGAGCAGCCGCGTGACACTGAAGACCAGGGTGAAGTTGTGTAGCTGCACAGCAAGGAAAGCTAGGGCTTGCCAGCAGTCCCTGGAAGCTAGGAGAGAGGCAGGGAAAAGATCTCCCTCAGAGCTTCCAGAAGGAACCAACCCTGCAAACACCTCAATATTGGACTCCTGGCCTCCACAACTGTGAGAGCATAAACGTCTGTTGTTTTAAGTCACCCATTTCGTGGCACCACATTATGGCAGTGCTAGGAAGCTAACACAGATGGATGTTGATGTCATCTCATGGGCCAGCTCTGTCAATTTGCAGTGACCATGCAGAGCACTGTGTGGAGAGTCGGAAGGCCACTCGGGCACCACGGGGAAGCGTGCAGCGATCAGGACGGGACGGCAGCACACGAGTCATACAGCTCATCCCCAGCCGGATATTTGCACGGTGCTCAGTGCTGAAAACAGAGATAAATAGCACATGAGCGGTGCCCTCAAAACCTCACAGTCCACACCAGAACTCAGTCAAGTCAAGTCTAACAGCGAGATCCACGTGATCTTCTTTCTGAATAGTTATGATTCAGCACAATAGCTTTGACAGAATAGTTATCAGGAGGAAATGGTCACGAAAATGACACGTGTGGGGAGAAGAGTAATAGGGGTGGGCAGCCAAGCCAAGTTCAGTGGTGCACAAGGACACTTGATATGTAATCTGTGACCTTTACTGCACCTAAGTATCATTTTTTTAAAAACTCTCAAAGATGAAGGTTGATGTCCAACATTTAGAATCCCTTAATAATTATGAGCTAAGTCCATACCATCTTCGAGGGGAACAGAGCCTAAAAACTTACTCCGCACTAGATGAAAGAGCCCCTCTCTGATGAATCCTCACACACACACAGCTGGGCCCAGGACCCTGGGTGTGAAGCTGTGTACAATGCACCCTCTGTAGCCGCATCACCCTCACTCTGCGTGAGTTGGGGGCTACCCACCCCTCTTGCATCGTTTACCCTTCAAGGAAACACTGCCCTTTCTTTGCCATCCTCGTGGCTCCAGGCCCTGCTGCCACCTGTCTTTGACTTCATCTCCGGATAAACTCATTCTCAGAGGAGCAAACCATCACCAGATGTGTCCCAGGAGGCAAAATGAACAAGGTGCAGACGAGAGACATTATGTTCCCCACACTCTCCCACACTTCTGGGCCTTTCCTCCTGCTGTTTCCTCCGCCTGAAACCCACTCTCTTCCAGCAGCCTTCACCATCTGGCAAAATGACTCACTTTCCAACATCCAGCCCGAACAGTGTCTCTTCTGGGACACCTTGTCACCTTCTCTGGTCAGAATTAAGTACTCTCTCCTCTGTGCCACTGTGGAAATTGTGCCTGTGCTTCAGCCATATCGTGACACATCACATTGTAGGTCCATGTCTTCGTATCTGTGTCTTCCCTCGAGCGGTAAGGCCCCTGGGAAGTGTGTCTCAGTCACCTGTCTCCCCAGGTTCTAGCAGTGTGCCTGGCAAATCGGGCTTGCTCAATAATGTTGAGCAAGTATGTGAATAAATGCTTTTAGAATAGCTCTAACGATCTGCTAATGCCTTCTGAAGGGAGGCCGAGGGCTGTGTGTTAGTTTTTCTGGGTCGAGGACCACAGCACCCATCCTCCTTAGTTGCTCTTATCTGCCAACCTCCCAGTCACTCCTCTTCATTCATTGGAGGCTGGTACATATTTTGTTCTATCCCGGGCTTTGCCGTCATCCTGAGAGATGTCTGCACCCACAGGGATGACCCTACAGATGGTCTCTTATTCTGTTCCTTGACCTGCTTATTCCCAAGGGTCCCCTGTTCCGCTCCCCCTCACCCTTCAGTGGATGTTATGCTCCTAGAGTCACTAATGCAAGAACTTCCAGCCACGACCTCTTCCCCTTCCACCTTGCCACTCACCTCCTCTCACTCTGACCATTATCGATCTACAGCTTCTCTCAGTTCCTCGACCTCTCCTTTCCTCATTCGTCAATGCCACTTGGACGCTATGGCCCGTGGTTTTAATATTTTTGCTCATACCCTAAGCTCTCTGACCCGCCTGCTGCTTTCTGTGTGTGCCATCGGATAAAACCAACGCCCAGGATCCCCCAGCTGGGCGCCATCCCCGCGCCCGTGTCGCGCAAGAGGAGCCGGGCAGCCCCTCACCCCTGCAGGCTCTGGACCTGCACCCAGTGAGCCTGCGCCCTGCCCGGCAAACCCTCGGCCGCGTCTCTCCCGCTCTCCGCAGTGACTTTCCAGACTTCACTCTTCCGGAGCTCCCGGCCCTGCCGCCCACCCGCACTCTTCCCGCTCGTCAGGGGGCCTCGCCTCCTACTTCCCAGAGCAGACAGACGCCATCACACAGGAACCCCCACAAACAAACACCCCGGCTTCCCTGCGTGGGTCCCCCCCAAGTCCGGCTTCCCCCCTGCAGCCCATGGGAGGGACACTGCTATCCCTGCAGCCTACGCTGTATCCCACGGCCACCTGCCACCTTCGGAACTTTTTTCTTTACAATATTTTCAACGCACTCTGATTGATCTTTCTGCTTTTAAGCATTTTCCCACTTTAATCCCCAGAGTCACCCCATCTCCCTGGCTCCCTCCGCCGTCAGCCCTTAGGGAAGGGCTGCCCTCGCTCACCGCTGCGCGCTCTGCGGCTCCCCGGCCTCTACAGCCCGCTCCGACCTGGATCTGGGGCCCACCGTCCTGCTCCACAGGCCTGTGCCATGTCTCCTGTGAGGTCCACGCAGCCGCGTCCGGCCGGCGGCATTTCCCAGGCCTCGTCTTAACAGACCTTCAACATCCGGCAGCACTGCTGAGCTCTCCTATCGTCGGAAACACTTTTCCTTGGACTTTGATGGCCTAACACCCTTCTGGTTCTACGCCTCCCTCTCTGGCCATACCATCTCCGTCCTTCTCCCGCAGGCCATACGTAGTGGAATCCCCTAAAACCTCACCCAGGCATTCCTTCTCTTCTCAATGATCACTCTCTTCCATCCCATAGCTTCAGTTACCACCAAAACAAAAATGACTCACACATTTATAAAACCAGCCCAGACTCTCTTCTGAGTTCCCGTCTTTATGTAAAATTGCTTAATCGGCACCTCTCCGTGGTTGGTTCCCCAAACATCTCACACTCAAAAGCTCTAAAACCAAACCTTTGCTCCTCCCCACCAACCGCCCCTCTGGTCTCTCCCAGGAGCCCCATCTCAGTCAGTAGCACTACTAACCACCCCATTTTTCAAGCCAGAAATGTGCCATCCTCATGGCACCACCCTCCTCACTTGCCATATCAGATGTGTCACCGAACTTATTGGCTCTAATGTCCTAATATCTCTTGAACCACCTGTATTTCTCTATCTCCAGTAACATCCTGATCCACCTCATGCCTGGACTAGCACAGAGACCTTCTGCTCTGGAACCAGTTTACCTAGCCCTTCGCACTGCAGCCAGAGCGATTTTTTTCCCTAAATGCAGACCTGATCACATGCCTCACCCACCCCTCTTCATCCTCTGACCCCAAGCCTATAGGGAGGCATTTATGGCCCTCTTCTGGGCTACTACAGCACCCTACGCTCATCCCACCATAGAACACATCCCATTTCATGTGTAATTGTTCATCACGTCATACACACACACACACACACACACACACACACAAACATGCGCAACACAACCATTTGTAGCTCCTTAGGGCAGTAACTGTGTCTAATTCACCTCTGAAGCCCTTGATGGCACCCAGGAAAGATTTGTAGAAATGAGTAAACTCAACTGAATGATACTGAAGCCATTCATTTTTCACAACAAAAAATTCAGAGGGTCTGATATTGTTATAGTATGAATGTCATGCCAAAAATCATTAACCTGCCATTCTGCTTTAATCTGCCATTTTGCTTCTGTAAACCTGCTTGCTCCTGCTTGCTACCCCAACACAGAAATTCCTGAGTACAACACCCATGTTTGCATAAACAAGATAAGGCCCAGAGCCCAAACTGCCCAGGGCATGGTACACCTAAGATAGGAAAATGACCGCTCGGAATGAGATCAATCAAGAGCAGGAACGATGGCCTGGAACTGGACCAATCGGGAGCCCACGCAATCAGCAACTTTTAGAGAAGCCAATGAACTAAGGGGGGAGGGAGGTAGTGTGCCCAGCATGTCGTGTGGAACCAACGTGTCGTGTGGGACCAGCGTGTCGTGTGAAACCTGCAGCAGGTGTCGTGTGAAACCTGCAAAAGAGTATAAAAGCTTAATTTTACCCCAGGGCGGGGTCCTAGTTCGTGGAGAGGCCACTGCGTTGGTGCTCT
>CM052439.1:85212006-85271836 GCA_028533085.1 Varecia variegata | reverse complement strand
ACACACACACACACACACACACACACTATTCAGCCTTAAAACAGAAGGAAATCCTGTCACTTGCAACAATATGAATGAACCTGGAGGACATTATGCTAAGTGAAATAAGCCAGGCACAGGAAGAAAAATACTGTGTGACCTCACTCATATGTGGAATCTAAAATATTCAAACTCACAGAAGCAGAGAGAAGAATAGTGGCTGTCAGGGAAGGGGTGGGGTGGGAGTGGGAGGGTCGGGCGGGAGGAATGGGGAGATGTTGATTAATGGTACAAAGTTACAGTTAGGATGATAAATTCTGGGGACTATAGTTAACAACAGTGTGGTACATACTTGAAAACTGCTGAAAGATTAGATGTTCTCACCACAAAAAAAAAAAATAATAAGTATGTGAGGTGATGGATATGTTAATTAGCTTGATGTAATCATCCCATAATATTTACATGTACAAAACATCACTTTGTATTTCATGAATTTATGCAATTGTTATTTGTCAATTATGCCTTAAGAAAGCTGGGGAAAAGTGAAATAATAAATTTTTTACATTGTCAAATGATTGAATTAATTTGTCAATTGAATCACAAGCATCTCCTCTGAAATTCTTGATCTTAGAAAATGGTAAGTTTATGGTTGCAATTTTCATCCAAATATTTATCATGTATTTGGAAAAGCAAATACTGTGCAGCCTTGACTTCCCTACAAAATTCTTGGGCATTCATTCATTCAGCAAATTTTCCGTGAGTGCCTGTGAGACGCCAAGCACTATCAGGATCCTCCCAGGGGACTCTTACTGGGGGTGGAGAGCGAGCAGCAAAGAGGGAAGTGAGGCCCAAAGAGGTCCCCTCCGACAGCTGGAGGCCCAGTGATGCTCTCCAAGGTCAAGGAACAGCTGGAAACAACTCCATCTTTGGTGACGTGGAGGCCTGTGTGAAGGTCAGGCTGTGCACCAGGAGAAGGAGGTCACTCAGGGGCTGCAAATTTTAAAGCAGCTTTTTCTTATGTGCAGGTATACGTGGCATAACCCAAAAAAACTTGAGCGGGTTAAAGGCCCCCATGGGACCCATGGCCCTGGGGCCTGCAGCATGGCCGGTGTCTAGAAAACCCAGGTGCCGTGGTCACAGGCAGGAGCTTGATCTCCCCCATGTAGTACCCGCATCTCATGTAGCAACCTTGGAGTTGATTCTCAAGGGGGTTACCAGCCACGGCATCAATGTGTCGGAGGTCTGGGTGCCATTATCTCTCTTTCTCACCCTTAGTCCTAATCAAAAGGTGATAGAGTTTAACAAAGACTTAAAGGAGGATTAAAGTATTAGCCCTATCAATGTTGCCCCTTGCCCAGTAATTGTGAGTTCAGAGCTCCTGGGAGGGCTGCAATGGAGAGCCGGCAGGGACCTTCGGCCCACGTGGGGCCTCTACACCCTCCCAGCCTGGAGCCAACCCAAGTGTGGTGTGAAGGTAGCATCGCCCACGTCCACGCACTGCAAGGCTGCCTCGCACTCCATCCAGGTCTTCGTAACAGTCACTTGCCCGCTGCAGACACCTAAATACTCCCCCAGTCCAGACCACCGCCCTGAACTCCGCATGCATATATCTGACTCCGCTGCCAGCACCTACCCTCAGACACCTAACGGCAGGTCCGCCGGGCAGGCCGCGCTGGCAAACGCTTCCCCTCCCAGGCCTCTCCACCTCTGTAAGTGGCATGTCCATTCACCCAGTAGCTGAAGCCAAAAATCTGCCCTCCTTGCCTCTTCTCTTTCCCCCACCCCTGACATCCAATTTGGCAGTGAATCCCCTTGGCTCTTCTTCCAAAATGTGTCAAGAATCCAGCCACTTCCCACCATCTCTGCCACCACCCTCTTGGCCCCATCATTTCTTCCAGATTCCGCAGGAGCCACTCAGCGGCTCCCTCCCTGCCCCAACTCTTGCTATGCAATTAACTCTTCCCACGGCAGCTAGACTTAAACATACAGCAGAACATGCTTCACCTCCTCCCACACCCTCTCTGGCTCCCCCACGGAACCAGGGTAAAAGTCACACCTCCTGCCGTGACCGGCAAGGGCTGACCTGAGCCCTCCATGGCTCTCTGGACGCATCGCCCACAAATCCCTTCCCTGCCACTAGGGCCTTCTCGCTGTGTCTGGAGCACACCAAGCTCATCTGCCCTACAGAGCCTTTTTCTTCTTATTCCTCTGCCTAGAAAAATTCTCTCCCTTCACTGATATGTGGCCTCCCGGGAGAGGCTTCCTCAGCCACCCTACCTAAGACAGCCACCCCGGCTGCCTCCACCCAGCTCCACCACTCAGGCCTTCAACCTGCCTCATTTTTCCCCAGCACTTTACGCCCTCACTACCTGACATAGTAACTCTCATTTCGTGGATCTGTTTGTTTATCTCCCTGGTGGCATGAGAGCTCCATGAGCACAGATTGTTTTCCTATCTGTTCACTACTTCAGCCCAGCACCTAGGAAAATGGCCGATGCACAGAAGGTGCTCAATATTAGAATTATGAATTATTAGTAGAATTAGCAGAACAAATGAATGAATCAATGAATGAGACAGGTAGCCAGAAAGAGTCTGTGTAACCCACATGTAAATAAAAGTGTGCAAATGTGTTCTTGCTTTCAGCAACCTCACCCCCCAACCTATAGTCTCCTGTGGAAGGATTAAAAACCCTGGTTCATGCCTTGGGAACTTAGGTCACTGTCATGGGGTGAAGGTGTTAGCTGTAACATCCCAGAAGTGAGGCCAGGGAGTCATCTGCAAGTAAGAGACCCCAGCATTAGGAATCAGGACGTGGCACATCATTACTTCTGTTACAGATGAAGCTCGCTCTGATCCCAGACCTCTCCACTTTTGCTCACTTTTTTTGCTGTCAACCACTCTGAAGTCTTGAAAAAGATAGGACAGAATAGCCATGTGTTTCCTTTTGAGAGTTTTTTGTTGTTGTTCTTGCTGATTTTTTTTAAATTTTTTTATTGATACATAATAATTGTACATATTCATGGAGTACATGTTATATTTTGATACAAGCATATAACATATAATGACCAAATCAGGGTAATTGGGACATGATTCACCTGAAACATTTATCATTGCTTTATGTTGGGAACATTTGAAAACTTCTAGCTCTTCTGAAATATAATAAATTATTGTTAACTATAGTTACACTATTGAACACTAGAACTTTTTCCTTCTATTTAACAGAATTACCCCTTCACCAACACCTCTTCATTACCCCTTCCCACCACCCTTACCAACCTCTAGTAGCCACCGTTCTATTCACTACCTTCTTGAGATCAATTTCTTTTAGGTCCCATATATGAGTGTGAAAATGCAATATTTGTCTTCCTGTGCCTGGTTTATTTCACTTAAAATAATGTCCTCCAGATCCATCCATGTTTCTCTGCAAATGACAAAATTTCCTTCTTTTCACGGCTAATAATATTCTATTGTGTACATACACCACATCTTTTTTATCCATTCGTCCCTTGATAAACACTTAAGCTGATTCCACACTTTTGAGAGTTTTAAATAGAAAAAGTTCCCAGTGCTACCCAGCCCGAGCTGAAAAGGCTTCACCCTTGAACATCAGTATCTAATAAGATTTTTCTTCCTACCCAACAAAACTGTAAATTCAAAAAAACGTAGTCACGGAATCGATAAGTTAGCAGGTACATTCAAATGTATTAAGTCCAGCTTCTCGCATTTTGCGGATGAGGAACCTGAGGCACAAAGGCATGATTGGCTCAGTGTTCCATTGTGAGTTGGGGCAGAGAGGATGCAATGCCCGGCCTCAGGCCTCCTGTGAGAAGCACACTCCACTACGCACTGCAGACATGCCCTGGCATCTGTCCCAGGAAAGCTCCCCCACTCTAAATTCAAAACAGCTTGCAGGTTCATTATCTTGAATAAAATATTTCCGTAACACCTAGAGCTGAAGATCATTTGACCAAAATGTGTCTGCATCTTCACGAGGCAGGTGACGGCTTAAACAGACCACACCATTGCAGTCGTCTCTTACATTGACTCTGGCTCTTCTTCCCTGGCACTTCGGTCAGTCCCAAGTGTGCCCTCCTAGAGGCAGATATCACAGCAGTTAAAAGTACATGCCAACATCATAGACGAATCTGTTTCAAATTCTGGCTTCTCCCTTTACTAGTTGTGTGACCTGGTAAAATTTAGTTAACTTTTCTGAAAGATGCAAAACAGTGTGAATAACATGATCCTTTTATGCAGATAAAAACATATGGACCTAGATACATACAGTTTCGTTGACTCGAAGATGCACATGTAACCTTTCTATTAAAAAACATTTTTTTTAAGGATGGCCCTTATAACTCAGGATGTCACACCACCACTCCAGCCAGGTGGCAGCTGCAAAGCCTACGTGATCAAGGTCCGTTGACACTTTCCAATAAAAGCAAGAAAAGGCTGACACTAAAGCATCTTGGATTCTATGAAATATAATAAATTTGCTAGTAAGCATATATAAATTTGTTCTGGAAAGAATCAAAGACACATTCAAAAGCAGTTACTTCCAGGAAGAGGAACAGAAAATGGGAAATGAGGCTTTCACTTTCATGTTCTTCTACTCTACCTGGTTTGATTTTTCCAACCTGTGAAATGTATTCAATAATAGATGGGCCATTTGGGCTGATTTTCTTCTTTGTACTTCTGTGACTTCAAAAAGCCTCCATCAATCTTAGTTTTATTAAACAAAAATAGAATAATAATCAAAGTAAATAATTAAGTGCATCTGCCGGGCGCAGTGGCTCACACCTGTAATCCTAGCACTCTGGGAGGCCAAGGCGGGTGGATCGCTCGAGGTCAGGAGTTCAAGACCAGCCTGAGCAAGAGCGAGACCCCGTCTCTACTAAAAATAGAAAGAAATTATCTGGCCAACTAAAATATATATAGAAAAAATTAGCCGGGCATGGTGGTGCATGTCTGTAGTCCCAGCTACTCGGGAGGCTGAGGCAGTAGGATCACTTAAGCCCAGGAGTTTGAGGTTGCTGTGAGCTAGGCTGACACCATGGCACTCACTCTAGCCCGGGCAACAGAGTGAGACTCTGTCTCAAAAAAAAAATAATAATAGTAATTAAGTGCATCATCTTAATTCTTGATCTTTCTCAGTCTCACCTTCTTTCCATTCAAGAGATTGGGAAAAGTCTTCAGAGATCTAAGGAGAGACAGAGGGTGTTACAGTGTAGCGCTGGCAGCACTGGCCAGAGACAGAAGGCAGACATGGCCAGCACCCCAAATTAGCAAAGTTGCAGGAAGACAATCACATTCAGGTGTCACTTGTGGCTGCCACATTTTGTTCTACTCTTTTGGAAAACCATTAGTCAAAATATAACAATTAACTATTCAGGTCTTTGACCCATAAATGTCACTACAGTGGTTTTATCATGAAGAAAGTTTCTATAGTACTTTTAAAACTGTATGTATAAAATATTCACATAATTTCTTTTAATAGCAAAAATAATTGGCACTATCTCAAATTTACATCAATAGGTTAATGGTTAAGTAAAATATAATACATTCAGTGAACAGAAATGATTCCACAATAGCATTATAAAAACTTTATTTAAAAATATGATTACTAGACTAAATTTTAAAAACTCAGATATAAAATTGCAGGTATGATACAGTGGGGCCAAAAAAGGCAACACTTTTTAATGCAAAATATTTAAAATGTTGAAGGAACAGCCAAATAAATTCAAACATGGAAAATACAATATATGGGATAAGGAGGACAGACACTCCGTGTAGCATGCACCCGCTCCTGCATTGCCGCACTGAGCCACTGTGGACCGTGCACCCGTGCCGTGCACCACACTGCCGTCTGGAGAAAGCAAGATCTTCGCCCCAAAGAAGCTTATGGGCATGCTTGAAATTCTGACTTGGGGGGATGGGGGTGGGGGAGGGGATGTGTCTATACCTACAAGAAGAGTGCGATGTGCACTGTTTGGAGAATGGACACACTTGAGGCTCAGACTCGGGGGAATGGGAGGGACATGGGCAATATATCTAACCAGAACTTTTGTATCCCCATAATAAGCTGAAATTAAAAAAAAAAAAAAAAAGAAGAAGCTTATGACCGAGGCACGCAGATAATCCATTCCCCTAAAGAGCTTAGCAGAACAAAGGAATAAAAGTAAACGTAAGAGATAACTAAATAAAAATAAACTAATTCGAAAAGCTAGAAAATAACAGCAAAATAAAACCTAAAGAAAGAATGGGGAAGAAATTTTTTAAATATGAAAGCTGGAAGTAATTTATCCAAATCCTAAAAAGCAGAATGAATAAAAAGAACTTGTGAAAAGACCAATAAATATAGACAAACATCTTACAATGCTAAATAATTCAAAAGAGAAAACCAAAATTGAGAACATTAAGAATAGAGGTCTTCCAGTTTCTGATCGCACAGGTAAGCAGTGGAGAAGGTGTCACTCCCACCCACACGAGGAAAGAGCTGAAGAAACGGAAAATTGACAACTCTTCTCAGATTTGTCAGAGAACTGAGGTCACAGGGCACACCTCTGCCCCCACAATTGAAGAGACAGACAGGTGGATACAGGAATCATAGCTTCCTGGAACAGCAGCCCAGGAGCAAAAATCTCCACCAGAACCAGCTGCCAGGGTAGAAAACCCAGAACTGTAATTGGCGAGTTGCTGGAGGTTCTGTGTGAGCAAAGTTAGAGTTTAAGAACTTCATGGGGGCCTAGTCTTAGGGGGACCCCCACACTTTTGTTTTACCTCTAGGAGCTCTCCTGAGTTCTCATGGTGAATGCTAAAGAAAAATCCACTTTTGCTTACAGCAGGGGACGGGGAAAAGTAACAATTTTGAAGTATGCCCACTTCACAACATATTAAGAATGAGAAAGGGCTTTCAACCACAGTCATGAAATGGCTGTTTGTTCATTGTAAGAGGAAACTATGTACAAACTGTATGATAATAAATCTTAAAATCTCAGTGAAACGGTTGATTTTCAAAGATACAAATTCACCAAAACTGATGAAATAAGTCTACTTGAATGGAGCAAGGCAAGGATGTGGAAAATGAGCTTTCACATGTGCTTCTGTAAGAAAGGACCTGTTCTTCTGAAACGCAGTTTGGCGGTCCCCGTCCAATATCACTAAAACGTGCAAGCACAGTGACCTAGGCCTCAAGGCCACATGTGGCCTTCTAGGTCCTTAAGTGCAGCCTTTAGATGAATCCAAATTTTACAGAACAAATCCTTTTATTAAAAGGGGTGCAGCAGAGAAAGATGAAGCTTTTCTTGCCTCCTTTGGTGCTTCATAAAGAACAATTTTGACATCAGAAGGCTGCGAGTTCCCTACCCCTGAACTATAAATTACTCTCATGCAAGTTTATCCTAACAAAATAACAAATGAGTGAAAAAATGTATTCTCCCACAGTCAAAAGTATTTATCAAAGTACTATATATAACAGTAAAAAAAAAAACAGGGAAAACCTTACATGTCTAACAATAACAATTTTGATAAATAGTGGCACATGTATATAATAGGCTGCTATCCGGTCACCAAAAATGAGGCTGTGGGTACTTTTGGGTTCTAGAAGATGTTCAAGACACATTAGTAAGTGACAAAAAGTAGGTTACCAAACAAGATACATAGTGTGATCCCATTTTTATTTCCGTAAGAGAAGAAAAAACAGCATTTTGGAAGACTACATACCAAATTGCTAACAGTACTTAACTCTGGGGACTGGAGTTTTGAGTGATTCTTCATACTTTTTTTTTCTTTTTAAATTTACATGTTTATTAAAATAAGTGTAAAATATGTACACGTAGAAAAACTGACTAATAAAAACCCTAAAATGTTGTGATTGTTTCAGGTGCTGAAAATATGGGCTAATATTTTTTATTCTTATTCCTAGACTTCATGAGTTGAGAATAGCCTTTAGTATAAGACAATTTTATTGATAATTGAAAAAAATAAACACACACAAATAAGGATTCATCCACGACAATGCCAACTCCACCACTGACAATGTGAGTGCAGCAGTTTCTTCCCGCTCCGAGTCTCTTTATCTCTCCTCTAAAATGAAGCAGCAGGAGACGATCTTCTTAGGGACCTGGCTCTAATGCCCACTTTGATGCTGTTTCTTTCAAGACACCAGCTCAGTCATCCAGGGAATATCTACTGCTGTTGTAAGCTTGGTACACAGTCCATTTAGAAACAGATTTTGAAGAAGAAGAAAGAAAAAAATAAAAAGTAATGTTCATTTGTTTCATTACAACAATTTAATAGGCACAACCATCCACAAAATGGAAAATGTCAAGTGGGCTATTAAAACCCTCCAGCAGGAACGGGTGCGTCTAGGCACAAATATTAAATGGGAACAATCTCAAGAAAGGATACAGAAGAGTGTGCTTGCTGCACCAGCTCAAAGGCCATTTTGTCTTGAGATGATCCTGCAGGAGGCTGGAGATCATGCAGCCGGGCACGGCTTCCAGGGGCTCCATTGTTCAGAGGGACCTTGGCTGGTCTTCACTCCAAAAGCGAACTGGACACATCTTGCATTTTGTTCAGGGTAGGGCAACGCTGAATTACTAGTGCTGTCCTGGGCCAGGCACTGTGCCAGGGGCTGGGCATTCAGAAATGGATGAAGCACAGTCCCTCCCTGTTCTCACAGATCTCATACATCCTTAACGAGAAAGAAAAGCAAAGAGATAATTTCAGGACTATGGAGGAATGTCTCGCAGAGATGTGACGGGAGCCCAAAGAAGAATCTCCTTGCTGTTTGTAAGAACTCAGGTATGGCTTCCCAAGTTCCGACAGGTGAGTGAGTACCGGCCAGATGTAGCGAGGGAGGGTGCTGCAGGTAGCAGGGAGAACGTGGGCAAAGGGCCCTGAGAAAGAGCCTGTCGTGCAGAAGGAGTTCACAGTGTTGGTCCCTGCAAGCGCTGGTGGGAGGGAAGGGGGAAGGGCAGGCTGTGAAGGTGGGCAGGGGCCAGGACAAGCTTTAAGCCAGACAGTTGCAGGCTCAGATGTCATTTCAAATTAGGAAACAGCCCTTGCACCAGCTGGAATTCTCGGGACCAATAAAATACATCCAGGGACCTACACTTGATGCCTCCCCCACCAGCCCACACCCATACACCCATCCCAGGCGGCCTGGGTACAGTACAATGGTATTCCCACAGCCACATGTGAAAACGAACGTGATCAGAACAAAACCACTGGGGGAGCGGGTATGAGGATACAGCCAGGGGCTGACGCTGGACTAGCCCTCGGCCTTCCCACTACTTCTCCACAGAGAAATGCAAAAGAGCAGGAAGTCTGGTGTTCATGTTCCCAATTCTCCACACTTATGCTAATTTGCAACTTGTTTCAAGGTCTCTGCTTCCATTTAAATTAAATCTCTGCAAAGAAATAATTATCTGGTAATTTTCCAGTGGAAGAAAAAAACAAAACAAACCACATTTGTCCTGTGCCTTGGTGCTCTTTGCTGATCCTTACAGTCCAGACAGGGTCGGTGCCTACCTGGATGCTCAAGCTCCAGGGCAGGGCAGAGCTGACTCAGCAAGTGGTACACTTTACCCTGAAGGGGAATATCCCTCCTGTGCTGTGAAGGAGACACAGGAAGGGGGAAAGGTGTCAGGATGGAGCAGGACTATTGGGAGAGGAGGTTGTCTGTTTCCCAATCACAATTAAAGGCTGCGCTCTTTGCCTGAATATTGTATCATTTATTCCCACCAAGAACGGGAGGCATAGTCCCAGCATACAAACCCAGCTTCAGAGCACTTCCAGGAAACCAAGAGGATATCCCCCAGTGTGGGTTCCCCTCTAGCCACTAACCTGCAGTGAACACAAAGGCCTCCTGGTGGGGTAAGGCACCTGCAAGCAGATTTGCTATTCCAGAACTGGAAAGGAGGAGGAGCTGGGTCTCTGGGGCAGAGTCATACTGACTGTTAGTGTTTGGAAGTGGTCAACATCTCTAGGCCTCGTTCTCTTCTTCTGTAAATGCTTTCCTTTACTAATAAAAAAAGAGCCAACAGATGCACCTTGCAGTGTCCTTTCCCCCATACTGTGCTTTTACAAAGGTGATGGCTGGAGCTGCAGCAGCCCTTCTGTGGCCAAGAGGGAAAAGGTATAGATAGATATAGATATAGATATATAGAGATCTGCCCTGCCATATCTCAGCCACTGAATCAAGGCCAGCAGGCAACTGCCTCCAGATTTCTTGTTATATGAGAAAAATATAACTCTGTTGATTTAACCACTCTAAGTCAGGTTTTCTGTTACTTCAGCCAAATTCAATGCTGAGGGAAAGGTCCTGGGACAATTCAGTAAGATAACTTATGGACCTTGCATAGACAGTACCTAGAAAACAGCAGGAACACAATAGTATTAGTCCTTCCTCTTATCAGTCTCTTCTTTGAAAGCAAAATCGCTGCTGGAGTTGAAGTACTATCAGAGGGAGTGACAGTCAATGTGGTGTTTGCAGTATAGAATTACGGGGTGTCAGACCAGGAGGGTCCTAAGGAGCATGGGTGTCACACCCTCATCTTCCACATGAGGAGACTTATGCCCAGAGAGGAAAAGCAACTTGCCCCAGGTTACCCACAGAGAGCAACAGAAATAACAGACCATCCCCCCAGGGGCCCGACAAGCCTCGGCTGATCCTGTCATGGGGAGGGAGGAGCTGGGCTTAACTGTCCCCACATGCCTGGGGGGGGGGGGCCACGACCTCAGATTCCTCTCCCGCCCTGCTCTCCTCTCCCTTCCCTGCCATTTCCCAGTCTGGGCCTCTCCCTCTTCCCTAGCAAGGTCGCATCACCTCCACTGGCCCCCACGTTCTGCCTCTAGCCCACGACCGCCATCACAGTGGCTCCTGCTTACAAACCTGGAGTGACTCCAAGGGAAGAAGCCCTATTCCTCAGTGGCCTCGCCCAGCCCTGGATCAGACTCCAGCCAGGTCGCTCCACCCGCTGCAGGTCCCCATCACGTCACTCTAACGTCCCGCCACCCCACCCAGGAGCGTCAGCTTCTCCGGCCGTGTTGAAAAGTGACTCCTTTCTTAAGGGCCAGTTCTGCCTCCTCTGGACTCCAGGAGAACTTAGGTTCAACACTAGCCATGTTAGCACTTAGCATTTACGGCTTTGGGTTTCTGCTTAACTCTTTGGTTCCTAAACGTCCGGCCCTGTTGGGTCTATGCAGATGTTCCCCATCCCCCGGTTTCCAGCGTCAAGAAGGAATACTGGTGCCAAGTCCAACCGGTGACGCAGTGATCACAAATACGAAGCAATCTCACACACAACCTTCAACACAAAGCGAAAGCATGTCTCAAAGGGACAGACGGCTCATCCTCCAGGAGCCCCCCAAGTGCGAGCACACGCTGCCTGCTCACTGGTTTGTCCCGCAGGATTGGTTGCCGTTTCTGGCCTTTGGGGTGATTGACAGGTTGGGGTTACACAACAGAGTACATAGCAGGTTACATAACAGGTTGGGTTATGTAACAGTTTCCTTACTATGCATGCGTCTTCCCAGAATCCTTTAAGAAAACTCCACCCATGCTATGCTAGTTAGATGGTAATGAGCCCAAGGTCAGTTAAAGGTGGCTAGGAGCTCCTTACTGTGTGTGCTCCCACCAGGGAACAGTTCCTCGCCGCAATTTGGTTCCCGCTCTCCGCCCTTAGCCACTTCCTTTCCACCTGTTTGTCCTCCTTCTGACCTAATAATTCCTTTACTTAGATCTCAAGCTCCTTGAGACCAAACACTGCCCTGGCTGGGTCTAGCATGGGAGGAGCATGGAGGAGGGTCTGGGAAGCAGTAGGAGCAGCTGGCCGTCAGCACCTGCAACCTGCAGCAGCAACTGTCAGAGTTGTGGTCGCCACTGACGTCTACTGAGAACCAGGGTGTCACCGGGGTGTCAGCCAGGATGCTGGCAGGAAACAAGATGTGCTCACTGGAATCTTGAAGAGAACTTAACAAGAGACTGTTTACTGGTGTGCATCAGGGTGTGTATGCACAGACAAGGCAACCAGGAGGGACAGTGAGGCCCAGGACTCTGAGACCAGTGTTGCCAGGGCTCTGAGACCTTGAGCCATGGAAAGGACCCAGCCACAGAATCTGTAGATGCAGCTGTGGCTGGAGAGGGACCCAGACAGTGCAACAACTGGCACCAAATCAGGAACAAAGCAGGGGAAGAAAACCCCCACATCTCTCTCCTCCCACTGCTCACCTCTTGCTGGTGCCTCACATTGGCCAAACTCAACCAGAAGCCAAAGGGCAAAGAAATCTAAATGATGTGTCCATAGGGGCAGCCCTGCCCTCACCTTCCCAGGACCCAGGGAAGGTGAAGAAAGGTGGAGAATGTAGGGGGGAAGAGCAGGTGGGGGCAAAGAGGGGCAAATGGAGAATAACAGCACAGGCAGGCACTGGCTAAGCAACTTGCCTGCATCATCTCGTTTAAGCCTTTACAATAATTCCTTAAGGGAAGGATTTTCATGCTTATTTACGAATGAGGAAACCGAGGCACAGAGAGATTCATGAGCTTGCCCAGAGTCAGAGTTACAAGTGGCTGAGCCAGGATCCACATACAGGCAGTCTAATACCAGAGCCTATGTGCTTAAACAATACACTAAAATTATGCCTTGTGCAATAAACAAAGGAATGAACACGTGTAATTAATGCAACGGTTAATTGGCCCTTTGACATCAGTGCTTGCACTGACAAAGCCTAGAGAATCTTCATAACCCCCACCCCTGGTGAATTTCTCTCCTGACCCCCACCCCTCAGAAGAAAGCACAACCATAATCTAGAACAGCAGGTCTCAAACATTTTGGTCTCAAGGCCCCTTTATTTTTAAAATTTATTGAGAACCACCAAAGGGCTTTAGTATATGTGAGTTTTATCTGTCAACATTTGTCAAATTAGAAATTCAAACTGAGAAATTTTTAAAATACAAAGATACATACCGCACAGAAAAACAACGCCATCACCTACCCTGGAGCTTCTGGAAAACTCCACTGCACACTTGTGAAAGAATGAAGGGGGAAGCTAACATCTTTGTATTATTATGAAAAGAGTTCTGACCTCAAGGATCCCCTTGAAAGGTCTTGGGGACTTACCGGTTGTCCTCAGACCACAGTTTGAGAATCATCAGCCTAGAAATTGTCTATTTTTTTTTAAATAACCATATAAACCACAGAGTTAAATATTATCAGCCGAAATTTAGTGACCTAACCATCATTTCTCCTCCCTCCTCTCTTGTTAATCCCATTATTACTGAGACCTGGTCTCCCCAGAGTGCAGGACACTCTTGGAAGCCACCTTGCAGGACAAGAGCCCAGAGAGGGAAGGCAGTGCCCACAGGGCTTCCCCTGGAGTGCGTGGATGGGCCCAGCTGAAGCAGTCACCCCCCCAGGCACAGCCTTTCCAGGTGTCAGGTCAGAAAGCAGGTAGCAGATTATAAAGCTGGGAGCAGGGCAGAGTCCTGCACAAAGAGGCTGATAAACTAGCAACATTCTGGGAGGTGAATACAGCAAGTGGTCACCCCAAACAAGCTTAGAGGAAGAAAGGAGGTGCATGGGATGGGGCCAGCTCGGGAGCAGGCTGAGGAATGTGTGCCCAGCCAGTCTGTTCATTTTTGTTGGCTTGGGCCTTGGGTAATATAGCAAGACAAAAAGACAGAGGTAGGCCCCTTCCTCCCATTCTTAAAGCTGGTTGTCTGGTTCACAGATATTGTAGGCTCCAATAAACTCGAGAGGCAATCGGAGAAACGGTGAATGAGATGTTGCACGGATTGACTGAATATGAAATGGTGTCCCTTTTTAATCCGGTTTTATACTTTATCTTTCTTTTATGCTACCTTTAAGCTATTGGATTTTGTCCACCTACTTTCTACCTTTCAGCGAGCGTATTTATACTCTGCAATGAAAAGAAAGATTCATATCTAGCCTCTAACATAAAGCCATTCCATAGGAAATGGATATGACCTCATCTCACTTTCTCCCCAGGAAGAAATGAATTCCCTTCTGAAGTCATCTCTGCCACCTCACATTGGGTACCATCCGTCCCCAGCTGAGAATCAGCTATAAATACATCCCCCTCATCTTCACAACCATTTCTGTTTTCCCATCATCCATGTGCTGAGCACTGAGACACACACTGTACACATCTTATTTCTAAGCTTCAAAACAACTCCACTAAGGCAACACCACTGTCACTATTTTGTAGATGAAGAAACTGAGACTCAAAGAAATAATGTGCCTCATCCAGCTGGTAAGGAGCTGAGCCATGATTTGAACCCAAGATATAACAAACTCCAACACCTTTGTTAACCTAGTTTCCTTGTTGCCTTTCAACCATTTTTTTTTTTTTTGCCCTAATCAGCAGCATCTCCTCACACATCTCAAACCTTGTTCACAGCCATAGCAACCACAACTCTCCTGACAGTGGTGCACCACCCTGCTTTGATGACCCCTTGGTGAAGAAGCAGACCGGCTGGACCTTGCGATACCCACCTGTAAGGCACGCTGACTAGCCCTCACGCTTATAGCTAACAATGTCCTCCACGCACTGTGAATGATCCCAGTGCATTCTCTTCCTTTCTCAGGATGACTCCTTCAGTGCTCTGCTAACTAACTACCTGCAGCCTGTCCTTGGTGGCTGCAACTCCAACCACTTATTTAAAAGCAAATTAGGTAAATCTCCTTCTTGCTCACTCTCTGCATTTTTTCTCATTGTCCTTGGAGAAATGAACTCTCCCTGGGCTTATGAAAAAAACAAAGCATGAAAGTTGAAAAAATGCAGTTTAATGTAGCAAGGGGAGACTTCTGACAGACTAACAAAATGCTTTGTTATTTCCAAATAACAAAAGCTCCTGCCACAACCCGTTTTCCCGAGTCCCTAAGAAGTTAACACAGCAAAACTGCAAATGCTGCAACTTTCTAACTGGTAGCGTGCCCTGACTCTGGCTCTAGATTCAAGCACATCCTTGCATGTGCTCGTGTGTGTGTGTGTGTGTGTGTGTGTGTGTGTGTGTCAAGACGTGTTGTGTGGACCTGGGTGAAGGGTGCGTGAGTAGATGTGGTTACTCAAAACCTGCTCCCAGTAGACTCGGCCCCCCTGAGGTCTCAAAAATTGGGGAGAACCAAAGATGTTTAAACTACAAATTGGCTTCTGACCTCCAAATACCCCAGCAGAACGGAGAGTGGGAGAGCACTGTCTCATCCCAGCCCGGAGACGTGAGTTTTTACTAAGTTCTTGGAGGCTGAGCTCCTCTCCACACTACCTCATCTTCCTTAGGCCATCTTCACCCCACAGTCAGAGCCACCTACATTGTGTAGTCAACAGGGCCCATGATCAGAGCCGAAAGCGTGAGGTGGGCCCCAGTGGGGAGCTGTCTTTTCCTGGGGACGCCCATGGGCACCAGCACTCCAGCACCTGGAGTTAGGGTCCATCCCCTCCTAATTTCCTGTGGCCACAGTCAAGGTTCCTACCACAGACAAAGAGCCAGGTCCCCAACCCCGACCGTTGCTGCTCTAACCAATTGTACCGTAATCACCAAAGAGGAAGGTGGAACACGGAGACTCGCTCTCAAGATGGTGCCCGGCACCCTGGGGCTGAAAGGTGCTACATGGAAAAAGAAAGATAGGAAAGGTTAGGTGTCAAATAAACCTGGGGAGGAAATTCCGTGACAGTAGTCCCCTCTGGTGGTTCACAAAGTGTATCAGCCCTACAAAGACTCTGAGGAATCCCAAACAGAGAAACCTGTTTAACTGGGTTTGCCCCAAATTTATTTGGCCGCAGAACTGTCCTTTCTGTGTAACTTTACTTAGACTCCTGTAGAACTTATGTTCCCCTGAGCAGTGTGGAGAGATGCTATTCTAAGTTACTGTTCCTGTCAAGGAATTATCTCTCACAAAGGAATCATTTAAAGAAAATTAAGAGAGAGAGACACTACAACCCAGGCAGTTAGATCCTCGCTGGCCCTGGCTACCGAATCTCAGTTTGTGAATCTCGTTTTTAAACCTTCTGCAAGCCTTCGTGCTAATTTTGTGTGTGCTCACATGTGTGTGGTGTGTGCGTGTGTGCGCGTTGCTGTGTGTGAGGGTCCCCTCACTGAAGGAAAACAAACTGCATTTAAATCCCTTCAAAACCACCCCACAGCACCTCAGGCGAGTCACCAGGACTGAAAATGATGCCAGCTGAGCTTTCAAACCACGCATTAAAAATTAGAATTAAAATGCAATACCTTGTGGGTACTTTTCCCCCTCCCACGGCTAATTATCTTAGGAGCAGATAAAAGCCAAGCTATCTAGGAAGAGGAATGGGGCTTTTCATTCCACAGAGATTCCAAGGCTGGCCTTATTCTGGTTGAGGAGTCGTGTCATGTGACTGTGATGAGGAGATTTGATGCCACCCAACAGAATGGCCCCGCCCTGGGTCACTCTGCACCTCCCCGGTGTCACTCCTGAGAGAAGAGCATGTGCCTGACAAAAACAGCTGAGAACCAGCTAAACAAGTCTGCTTTGGGTCAGCAAGGAAAGAATACGTAGCGTGACCCCAAACCCAGCCTGACCTCACGTGGAAGTGTTCTGAATTGTACAGCGTTGAAAGGGAGAAAACGAAGGAACAGGAAAGAAACTGTCATGACTGACCTTCTACAACAGGCTGGCTCCTCTGCCAAGCATTTCACACACATCTGCAACCCTCACACCCTCCCACTAGGCAAGCATTAGGACCCGTTGCACACGTGCAGGAACTCAAGCTTAAGAGGCACTGAATGCCATGCACAGCCTCACATTGTGGGTGAGCAGCTAGGATGTGAATCCACATCACTGTGACTCCTGAGTCCACATTCCTCTCACTGCACTGGGGGAGAACTCCTTCATGAGCTGACCTTCACATCCAGATTCTGATATCCTCGGACTTTGACCTTGAACAACAATGACTCTGCCCGTCATAGGAATAAGTCAAGGTGCTCAGCTTCAAAGCTGGACAGGTCCAGTCCTGTGCCAATTACTAAGTTATGGTTTCTGCTGTGGTCTGAATGTTTATGTTCTCCCAAAAATTCTTAGGCTGAAACCTAATCACCAAGGTGATGGCTTTAGGATATAAGACCTTTGGAAGTTAATTAGCTCATGAGGGCAGAGCCCTTGTGAATGGGATTAGTGCCCTTATGCAAGAGCGCCCAGAGAGCTGTTTTGCCACTTCCACCGAGCAAGGACACAGCTAGAAGGTGCCGTCTGTGAACCAGGAAGTGGGCCTTCACTGGGTGCTGAGCCTGCCAGTTCCTTTATCTTGGACTTCCCAGCATCCAGAACTGTGAGGAATAAGTTTCTGCATTTATAAGCTACCCAAATTTTTGGTATCTAGTTATAGCAGCCCAAACAGATCAAGATAGTCTCTCACTTGCAAATCCTCCTTCTATCCTCTGCTTTGTGATGCTAGAACTGGGATCAGCCAACCCTGTTTCTCTTTCTCCTTTGTCAGCTGCCTCCTGCCCTGAGGGCCCCTGAGGGAGACTGCAAGACAGGAGTTGAGAGCGGAGAGGTGCTCTATCCTAGTGCCGGGATTGCCCCCAGGATGGCCCTGATTCCAGCACCAAAAGTTGATCCCAGGCCCCTCCCAAGCTCATTTTAGCTCTTACAGACCAACTTTAATGTGACCCGTCAAGGTACTGGTAGCAGTGAGGCAGTGCGCTCTCCTCAGAGGTCTGAGCTTCCCCAGCACTCTCTTCTGAGCTTCTAAGGCACCAAGACAACAGTTCCAGCTGGGGAGCATCTGGCTCTGCAGGGCCCTCCACACCCCTAAGTATCAGCTCCAGCTGGGCAGCATCTGGCTCTGCAGGGCCCTCCATGCTCCTAGGTATCAGCTCCAGCTGGGCAGCACCTGGCTCTGCAGGGCCCTCCACACCCCTAAGTATCAGCTCCAGCTGGGGAGCACCTGTCTGCAGGGGCCCTTCTCTGGAGCACTAGCTTCTAATAACCTCAACCTCTGCCTTTGCTCCACAGCCTTAGGGGTAGACACTGTTTTCCACATACTCACCACTCTCTTACCCAGTGTTCCCTTTTTACTCTTATTCAGCCCCCAAGACCTGTGTCCAGCTTACCATATTAAATCCTCTTTGTGAAACACCTAGTGTTGTTTCCACATTTCCTACCAGACCTGCCTCATAAAGAACTCTGCTCCTGCCACCATCTACGCAAAGCCGACTGCAAACGTGAAATCTAACCTGCAGCCCCCCAGGAGGAAACCTGCTGCGTTTGCTATGTCCAAGGTGCCCCTTCAGAGCGATACTGTAGCTCACTTTCTATCCGCGAGTGAGTCTTTCACAGGCCCCGGGAGCTAAGGCCATCAGCCCTGCTTCCCAGCCCTTATTTCAGCCCCATTATGCTGCCAGCCTCAGGCCTTGCCTAGAGCTCCCCAGAGCTGTTTGTCCGACTTCTAACTTCTCTTGTCAGCTCAAGAGCCTCAGTTCTGCTGACCTTGGCTCGAGGGTGGAAAGAGGCTGAGACGCCCTGTTTGGCAGGCAGGGAGGGGGGCAGGCCAGCCACCAGCAGCGCTCACAGGAGTGTTGCGTGCAGAGCATCAGAAAGACGCGGTGGAGAGAGAAGAAAAGGATGCTTTTGTCCTTCCCCAAGCTTAGCATACCTCTACCCACACAGTCCGTAGTCTCTCCCTCCCCACTACATCCTAACCCTCACCCAGCCCTGTTTCCTCTTCCATTCATAGGGCTTAGCCCATCGTAGGTGCATAATCAACATCTATTACACACACAGAAAATAAAGAATTAATGAAGATATGTTGTCAAAGAGCTTCCAATCCAAGGAGGCTGGTAGAAAACGTGAGGTCAAACTTCCATTCGGAATAAAATTTCCAGGTCCCTGATTTATAGATATGGAGACCATTATAGGCTGAAATGTGTCCCTTTCTAATTCCTATTTTGAGGTTCTAACCCCTAGAACCTCAGAATGTGACTGTATTTGGAGACAGGGCCTTTATAGAGATTATCAAGGTAAAATGCGGTCCTGTGGGTGAGCCCCTGTCCACTATAACTGGCTTCCTCATAAGGAGAGGAGATTGAGCACAGACAAGCACAGGGAAGCCCACGGGAAGACACAGGCAGAAGACAGGCATCTAGGAGCAAAGGAGAAAGGCCTCAGAAGAAACCAACCCTGCAGACACCTTGATCCTGGACTTCCAGCCTCCAGAACTGTGAGAAAATAAATTTCTGTTGTTTAAGCCACCCCGTCTGTGTGGCGCTTGATTATGGCAGCCCTAGCAGACTAACACAGAGACCATATACTCCCAGTTAAAACCCAGGACCCAAGTGTAAGAAAGATTTGCATAAAATTAAGGACAAAAATCCTGGCTAAGCTTGAAGTGAGGTCATCGGTGGGAAGGGCCTTTGGAACCTCAGGGGGTCAGCAGCGCTGGATGGCGCACGTGGTGTGCTCTTTATGCCGAGCCAGCTCTCCACAGCGTGGCCCCTGGGGCCGAACGGAGAAGGGCAGCTGAGCTCTCCCCCGTGGGGAGGGACAGGCAGAGGCGTGACCTGCCGCAGGGTGGCCAAGGCTTGGATTCCTCGCCTGTTTCCCATTCCTTGTGGCGGCCACTGTGCCAGCCACTGTGCCAGCCCTGCACCCCACAGGCTGCAGGCTCCTTCTCTGTCTTTTAGCCTTGGCAAAGTCACTTACCTTCTTTGACCTTCCAGTAGCTCTTCTGTAAAACTGGGATAAAATCTGCCTCACAAAGTGGTTATTTCAATTGTATTCAAAAGGATTTTACAAATTATGGAGAACCAGGCCAGTATAAGCCAATATGTACGTGATTATCATTCCTTTCCAATGCAAGAATAAACAAAATCTCTTTTCCGTGTTTCTTTTTACATCAGCTGACATGGGCAGGTATTCCCAAGAATTGTCACAGTTTGGCTTCCCTTTGAGGAACTGCCTGAGATAAGCATTTGAACGCAAGGTATTTTTGGGGAAGTGACCCCAGGGTAGCTCAGCAGGGGTGTGGAGAAGCAGACAAGTCAGGGGAGACACGGTAAAGGATGTGTTATCAAACGGAGCACTGCCATGAGTAACTGGACTAGTGTCGGTACAGTGACACCACAGGAAGCCAAGCCTATTCATGCGCCAGCTCCCGTCACTCATGGGCCAACACCTGAGAAGCGGGTGTTGATTGTGACTTTTACAGCAGGGCGGAGCTGGCTCTGGTCACCCATGATAGCGCCCAGGCAAGGCGCTGGCAGTTTGGAACCAAACCTGTGTGCGCTATAATGACAGGGCCCAAGGGAGAGTGAACATCCACCTTAAGAACCATCCTTGGCGAGTGGTTTCTCAAATTGGATTTGCCGTGATTTTGAAACACAAAGAATTATTCCATTTCTTACAAGCCAAACATCATAGGCTAATCCATACATCCATCCATGCTGTGCATTTTTCTGCTTTCAACTCCCCTATGTAGCCCTTCTCCTCCTTTGCATTTCTGCGCTAAGGCACCCACTTCTCAGCGATGGGTTCCCTTGAGTCCTCCTAGAAAATCAAGCCCTTCCTCTCATGGGTCCCCATCTTCATCTAACTGTGGAATATTCTTTGAGGTCTCACTCTGGCAGGTCCCAGCCCGTCATACAGCCATGTGCACACACCCATACACACATGCCACACCATGCCAATGTCCTTTTTATCACAGTTGTCTGGATAGGACAAGCATAAGCTATAGTAACAACCCCCACACTTCAATGGCTTAACACAACAGAAGTCTATTGCTTGCTCACTCCAGTGTGGGGCTGGGTGGCTCTCCAGGACTGTGGCGATCCAGTGTGCTGTGATCTCATGGACCACATGTTCACAGAAGTCTTCCAAGCTCACTGAAGCAGGGGAAGACAGAGGCTAAGAGAATCACGTGTGGGCTTGTCACTGCCTCAGCCCTGTGATCTAACTTCAGGGGCAAGGAAGTGTGATGTCCATGTGCCCACAAAGGAAGGGAAAGGGTGCACACCAGTGATGTGTGCCAGTCACTCCAGGGAGGTGGTCTTGTGAGAACCCACTGATGACAGAACCACAGGACCACAGTTCTGAGTGGGGCTCCATCAGGCTCTGGGAAACCTAGTCCAGAACCAAGAATGTGGGGTCTGATTTGTTCCAGGATTGAGCCAGTTTACAGACATTTGCTCTACAAATTCTTATCATTAGAGACATATATGATGACAAGTCCCTTTGTCTTATAACTTTTGGCTTTTCACGAAATTGATGTGCGATCTATGTCAAGCAGATTATTTGTCTGATGTAGCACTGGTGTGCTCAAGTCCCAAGATGTCAGGGTGAATGCCCCAAGATGCCACGAGCTCACTAGATGATGGGCGGGAGGTAAATATGTGACAAGTGACAGTCACAGACAGGCTGACTCCAGCTGGCAGACTCCTTGGTGATGATGGTAGACGGGGCCTGAAACAGAGAGAGGACTATGCTCAGGAGATGCCCAGGTTCCACTTGGGAGCCAGACAAGGGCCATCCATGCCCAGTGGCTGGGATGCTCAGATGGACGTCAAGATATCAATGAAACACCTTGTGAGCCAGGTGGTAATTTGTCTTCTTTTAAGTTATAAGACCCCAGGGAGTGACTGACAATGGGGTCTTGGCCTTAGGAAAAAGCCAAGCTACACGTTAAGAACTAACACAGATTCAATATTGAGAAGATCAAACCCATGGGTCTTGTAACAAACACACACTCAGTGGAGCTGAAGAACCACTGGTTTGCTTTCTGATCATCTAGTCCAGCCGTCCCCATCCTTTTTGGGGACCATTTTCATGGAAGGGACCATTTTCATGGAAGACAATGAAGGGACCAGGGACAATGAAGGGACCAGGGACCATTTTCATGGAAGACAATTTTCCCATGGACCAGAGTGCAGAGGAGGGGATGGTTTCAGGATCATTCAAGTGCATTACATTTATAGTGCACTTTATTTCTATTATTATTACATTGCAATATATAATGAAATAATTATACAACTCACCATAGGTTGGGGACCCCTGATTCTAGGCTCTATTCTTTCCCTGTCTCAGAAACATTTACTGTTACAAATATTGAGGTTTGAGGTTTCTATTTTTTTATTCTAAACATTAAAAAATACTCCTTACCAGCATAAGCATAGCTTTCACTTCCGAGCTGCCTCAAATGCAGCTGAATATGGAAACTTCAAGTAAGCAGACCCTGTAACTCATTCCCAGACCAGGAAACCACATGAATCAGATGTAGGAGTTGGCCTGGGAGCCCCTGAGGATGGAGACAGCAGTCTTGCCCCAGCAGGGAGCATGGAGACAGCTGCACAGCCCCTGCGAGATGCTCTGCCAGCCTGGAGACAGCCAGGCCATTGCAACATCTCTTATCACTAACTCCCTTGGAAATATATAGCTATTTCAGCTAGGGAAAGGCATGCTCATAAACCCAGCCCTGCTAATCCCTCCTTATACTGCCGCAGCTTTTTCCTCAGGAGAAAACCTGTCAGTCAAATACCAGGATGCAACTCATCCAGTCCTCTCAAAGAGCAATTTCAACCTATTGGTGGTCAAGATGCCTCCGGATGGCAGGAAGGGCAGCTGCTAGCCTGGTATGGAGGCTTTTTCTTAAAGGCTGCCTTACATTTATAGAAGGCACTTAGAAACATTGATTTATATCAAGTAATAAAAATTTAATTAACACTCTAACTTCTAAACCCTGCATGTTGTGTGAATTAGAACATAAACCCAAAGCGATTGTTCTTTCAGGACGAGAGAATTACCTACTTGGCTAAAACAATGAACTGACCCATCTAATGGCTTTATTCAGCCAGAGTGGAGGCTTACTTACTAGGCTTTGGAAGGAACAGGTTTTCTCAGTGCGTGATTCAATGATTCATTCTCTTCTCCATCTCCCACTGGCTCTTAAGGAGTCCACAAGAACCCTGTGTTTCATGTCCTGCTTGGGAAAGCAGAAAGCCCCCTCTGGCAGGCTGGGATCCAGGGAGGCAGAGTCTGGGCGCAGGTGCTGTGTGCTGAGGAAGCACAGGGGGACCACGGCGACTACGCAGGTGTGTGGGAACAGAGCAAGGTTGGAACTCAGGCTGCTGCTGCCCAAGTCTGTGCTTCCTCCATCGCACTGTGCCGAGCTGTGTATCTTAAATGTGGTGGGCATTTGCTGCTGCCATTTCCCTTTTTCTCTCTCTCTCTCATATTTTCTCTGGGTACTCACATGACCAAAAGCACCATCTAAAGTGGGGGAAAGAGAAGAAAAACAATCACAGCATCAGTAACCCTGTTAGGAGCTGGCTTATTTCAAATTTACTGCAAATGTCTGAAAGCGAACTAATCAATACGTGTCCTTTCCTTCTGCAGCTGCAGCAGCAAACCCACGCCATTTATGAGTTTGATAAAACTCTGGTCATTTTCTAGCAGTTCAAGGAGCTCTAAATTTTGTTTTTACTGAAATACACTTCAACCCTGAAATGGAAAATCTTTCTGTAAAACAGAAGAGCAGTCCATTCTTTAAATATGAGATTAATATATGATTCATGGTTGGGACGTGATCATGAAAATCATTCAACTAACCCATTGGTGTCACCTCGGCAAGTTCACAAGGATTTGAAGTCTGTCTCTACACTTCCTGGAGGAATTTCCCCTCACCCCTCCAGTTTATTGAGACATTGCCCCTAAAAACACTACCACTTTCAAATTTCCTAAGTCAGTCTATTTCTAATGACATGAAAGGATTAGAAAAGGAATTCCTCTTTAGTCATTTTCCCATGCAAAAACTATATTTTGCTCATAAACCCTATTAGGATATATACAAGCTGGGATACATTTTTCCTAGAAAAAAATATGACCAAGTATGCTTTTAATTTTCACTCATCAAACATCTCTTTACATATTTTCCCATGCTGTATAATTAGAAAACACTAGGAATCCCCCCACATCTCTCAAATATTCTGGCATACCTCATTTTAAGGCACTTGCTTTATTGTGCTTCCAAGATGTTGCATTTTTCACAGACTGGAGGTTTGCGGCAGCCCTGTGTCCAGCAAGTCTATCAGAGCCATGTTTCCAACCGCAGGTGCTCACTCCGGTTTCTGCGTTACAGTTTGGTAATTCTCACAATAGTTCAAGCGTTTTCATTATTATTTCATCTGTTGTGGTACTCTGTGATCAGTGATCTTTGACGTTCCTACTGTAATTGTTTTGGGGCACTACAAACTGCACCCAGGTGAGACGAAGACCTTAATTGATCGATGTTGTCTGTGTTCTGACGGCTCCGCCACCCAGCCATCCCCCACCCCGCCCCGCCCCACCCGCAGCCCATCTCTCTTACTCTCCTCAGGCGGCCCTGTTCTCTGAGACACAGCAAAATTCAAATTGGGCCAGCTAATAACCCTACAGTGGCCCATAAGTGTTCAAGTGAAAGGGAGAGTTGCTTGTATCTCACTTAAATCAAAAGCTAAACATGATTAAGCGGAGTGAGGATGGCGTGTGACAGCTGAGACAGGTGAAAGCTGGGCCTCTTGTGCCCAGCAATCAGCCAAGTTGAGAATGCAAAGGAAAAGTTCCCGAAGGAAGTTAAAAGTACAACTCCAGTGAACACAGGAACGATAAGAAAGCAAAGCAGTCTTCCTGCTGGTGGAGAAAGTTTTAATGGTCTCGATAGGAGCTCAAACAACATGCCCTTAAGCCAAAGCCTAATCCAGAGCAAAGCCCTGACCTGCTTCAATTCTCTGAAGGCTAAGAGAGGTGAGGAAGCTGCGGAAGAACAGTTGGAAGCTAGCGGAGGTTGGTTTGTGAGGTTTAAGGAAATAAGCCCTTCATAACACTGTAAGTGCAAAGTGAAGCAGCAAGTGCTGATGGAGAAACTGCAGCAAGTTACCCAGAAGATCTAGCTAAGATCACTGCTGAAGGGGCTACACCAACAGCAGATTTTCAGTGTAGACAAAACAGCCTTATATGGCAAGAAAATGCCATCTAGGACTTTTATAGCCAGAGAGAAGTCAATCCCTGGCTTCAAAGCTTCGAAAGTCGGGCCGACTCTCTTGTTAGGGACTAATGCAGCTGGTGACTTAAGTTGAAGCCAGTGATCATTGACCATTCCAAAAATCCTAGGGCCCTTAAAACTTATGCTAAATCTACTCTGCCTGTGCTCTATAAATAGAACAACAAAGCCTAGATGACAGGATAACAGCACATCTATATACAGCATGGTTTACTGAATTTTTAAGCCCACTGTTGAAACCCACTGCTCAGGGAAAAAAAAAAAAAGATTCCTTTCAAAATATTACCACTCCTTAGTAATGTCCCTGGTCACCCCAGGATGTACAAAGAGATAAATGTTGTTTTTATGCCTGCTAACACAATATCCATCCTACAGCTCCTGGGTCAGGGAGTAATTTTGACTTTTAAGTCTTATTATTTAAGACATACATTTCATAAGGCTAAAGCTGCCATAGATATTGGTTCTTTTGGTGGATATGGGCAAAGTGAATTGAGAACCTCCTGGAAAGGATTCACCATTCTAGATGCCATTATGAACATACATGATTCATGAGAGGAGGTCAAAACATCAACATCAACAGGAATTTGGAAGAAGTCGATTCCAACCCTCTTGGATGACTTTGAGGAGTTCAAGACTTCAGGGAAGGAAGTAACTGCAGTTGTGGTGGAAACATCAAGAGAACTAGAATTAGAAGTGGAGCCTGACGATGTGACTGAATTGCTGCAATCTCATGATTAAACTTGAACAAATGAGGAGTTGTTTCTCATAGATGAGCAAAGAAAGTGGCTTAAAATTAGTCTGCAAATTTGGCACTGAGTTTCCTGGCAGTCAAAGCAAGAAGGGATAGCACAGGAATTATTTGATTTACATTGTCCATGACAAAAAATCTTAGCAGACATTTGAGAATAAAATAAAGCAAATATTTTTTCTTTTTCAGATTCCTGGGTCAAAAGGAGACCTTCCTCAAATCTTCTTATACTAGACACTTAATGAGGAATGAAAAATATCTGTGAAAACATCTCTATAATTAACACGAAATTTATCTCAGTGAAAGCCATTCTTGGAAAGACACATAAATAGGGTCAGATGCTATGACTCAATACTGAGGATATTATTATATTCATGATTTCAGACATGCATGCTGTCTTAGTCAGTTTGGGCTCCTATAACACATGATTACAAACTAAGTGGCTTATGGCAACAGAAATTTATTTCTCAAAGTTCTGGAGTCTGGGATATCCAAGATCAAAACACAAGCAGATTTGGTGTCTGGTGAGGACCTGTTTCCTGGCTTACAGATGGCCGTCTTCTCACTGTGTCCTCACATGGAGGAAAAGGGCCAGGCAGCTTGCTAGGGCCTCTTTTATAAGGTCAATACTATGGCTTAAATGTGCCCCCCAAAGTTCACATGTTGGAAACTTAATTTCCAATGCAACAGTGTTGAGAGGTAGAAACTTTAAGAGATGATTAGGTCATAAGGGTTCTGCCCTCATCAGTGGATTAATGCTGTTATCATGGGAGTGGGTGAGTTATCTTGGGAGTGAGTTAGTTATCTCTTGAGTGGGTTCCTGATAAAAGGATGAAGTAGGCCCCCTCTTTCTCTTGCACTCATGCTCTTCTGCCCTTCTGCCTTCCAGCATGGCATCATGCAGCACAAAGGCCATCACCAGATGTCAGCGCCATGCTCTTGGACTTCCCAGCCTCCAGAACTGTGAGTCAAATATATTTCTTTTCATTATAAATTACCCAGTCTCTAGTATTATATTATAGTAGCACAAAATGGACTAAGACTAATCCTATTCACAAAAGCTCTACCCCCAGGGCTTAATTCACCTTCCAAAGTCCCCACCTCCTAACACCATCACCTTGGGGATTAGGTTCATCATATGCATTTGGGGGGGAGGACACAAACATTCAGTCCTTTGCCAAAAAGATAGAGGTCCTGCTATTGAGGAAAACACTTTTCTTGGCCCAAGCTGAGCCCACCTCATCCATCGATTGTGATAGAACTTATTTCAAAATGTGTGTGTGAGAACCAGCCTGGCAACAGTTTGGGGAGGGGAGAGTTCTCACTGGTGAGTGAATGGAAATGAACTGCTGGATAATGCAAAAACAGACCCAGGGCTCCTCAGCCGTGAAGCAAACAACAAGTGACTTGCCAATGTGGGCCCTGGAAGCCCTCTCGAGAGGAGGAGCTCATATCTAACATTTTCCCAATAAGCAAAAAATGCAAAGACAAATCCATCCAAAAACCTTCCCCAGGAGCCAGAAGCAGCAGCTGCCCGAGGAAGACACAATGGGAGATGGTAATGCCTGTGGCCAGCAGACTTCCCTGCCATCACACGGGAGGGGCTCAGCCCTAGGGGCTGTGCTGATGCTCGGTGACAGGTGTCTGGACCTCATCCTCAGACCTCTGCTTCCCTGGCACACACCCCATGCACCCACCTGCCAGGTGGCACACTGCCTGGTATAATGGGCAGAGAAGCTCCATGACTTAGTCCTGCCAGTTAAATCTGGAAATAATAAAAAGAGGCAGAAAGTGCAGCCCTTGCCATGCAAACTGATTGCTCCAGTGACCAGAATCCAGCTGAGTCTTGTGGCAAAAAACAAGCTGGCCATCCTGGGAGACTCAGCCACCCACCTGCCCTTTGTCAAAGAAGCTGCAAAGGAAGCCAGCAGCTGGAGGTGAGAAAAGAGGATGTGGCATAGGTGGGCTTGCCTCCTTCTCCACCTTCCCCTTTTGTGACTCCATCGCCTTGCTAATTCAGTTCCTGACCACATCAGTGCTGGGGCTCAGGGAAGGAAGGAAACAGAGAGGCAAGAAAGTTCTAGTTCAGCTCATCCTCTCTTGAAGGCTTAACATCAGGGTCCTCTGGGTTTGGCAGAGGTTTACAGCCAATTCTTCCATGGGAATCATGCATGAGTATTTCAGAGATCCCTGTCCTGGGAGGAATCTTGTGCCTGAATTTCCCTTGCTTTGGGAAAAGAGTGCCTCCTCAGCCCCTAAACACCTGAAGGCTGAAGGGCCTTCTCTGGCATCATCTTAGACAATTTCTGAGACAATCCACATCAGCTGTCTTGGAGCATGACCAGTGCCTGCCTCTCGCCTCCTCCTGTGCAGCCTGGTTCCTGACAGGCCAGGGACCCATACTGGTCTGCAGCCTGGGGGTTGGCGACCGCAGCCTCAGGCCACTGGAAACACCACATATTTCCAGTTGTCTCCAGACACTCCAAGCACAGGACACTCTCAATGCAACAACCTCACTTAGCTCCACCTTCAGAATACTGGGGTTTATTTCCTTTCTGAATGTGTAACCATCTTTCTATAAGATTAAATTGAGAGTTTGCGAATGGACTGCGTCATCTGCAGAGTATAAAATCCTTTCACGTACTATTGACTGAAGGTTTGTGCCACATAAATTCCATGTAAGTGCTGCATTCATTTCCCAACACAACCAGTGGAAACGGGAAAAACCTAGTCGAGCCCCTTGGACAACTGCCATAACAGGAAAAGAAAAACAGCATGTTTTAGGGACTTAAATGTGTACCTGTTTTATGGCTATTTGATCGCGTTGGGGTTGCTGAATTCATTCAGACCAGTTTGCATGGAGACATGACTATCGCAAAGGCAGCCGGCAAAGAGGTCAGCCAAGTGCCCCCAAAGAGGAGAAGAATTCTCAGGGGAGAGATTCCTGAGGCCGACAGGAATCAGACCTCCAGCAGAATTGCGAGGAGGGAGAAGGATGTTTGCCGGCAGAACTGGTTATATAATTTGTGGGCTTAGTGTGAAAATGAAAATGCAGGGCCCCTTGTTCAAATTGTCAAGACAGCGCCACGGAGCATCGCAGCGACGTGGGGCTCCGAGCCCCTGCGCAGACTGCAGGCCTGACGCTGGCCTGTCTTCAGCAGAGAGGAGAAAACTGGCAGCTGAGGAGCGACTGGCCCTGACGTGCTCTTCAGGTGCTGCGAGAATGCGGCTCCCTGTGACGCCAACGAGGGAAGAATGTGCTGATTTGTCAAGGAGGAAACTGGAGCTGTGAAAGGCTGTTGCTTGTCAGAGCTCCCAGCCATTGAGAGGCAGATCAGGACTCAAATCCTGCCTTTCCACTGTGACTCACTGTCCTTTTCTTTTGTCCCCTCCTCTCACTACCCAGCTGCAAGAAGGAGAAAAACCAAGATCATCTGCAGGAGACGACGACCCGCTGGACATCATTGATACAGCCACCCATGCTCCCGGAAGAATTTGCCTTTTAAGCTATATTTTATGATGTAATAAAATGTTTTGTTTCATGTGAAAGAGATGTGAAGATATAGGATCAAGATTTGAGAGGCTGGTTCAATCAACTCACGGTGCACCGGGTCTGCGGTGTAAACACTCAGAGTCAGATGCTTTCATCCAGTCGCCCCTGATGCCCATGGTGGCTCCAACACAAAATAGCCATGTCTTCCTGCTCCTGCTGGAAGCTCCAAAAACTCACAGAAATGAAAAAAGAAAGTCCCAAACTCTTCAAAAATATAATTCCAGCTTTAAGTTGAGCAGAAACATGAACTTGCCTTTTTATAATTCTTCCTCAAATATAAACCTTCTAATTGGAAAACAATATATTGGATTGAGTGCCTCACTTTAGTATCTTCCTAGCCTAATCTTGGATTATATTAATCTCTAATTAATACTTTTTTGCTTTTTATTCATGCAGAAAGAATCAATACTTTAATTACAGACTGCTTAATAATATTCCTTTATCTGTCCTTTAATGGCGCTGTCAGTTTATTTAGATGCAAACATCTAAGGCTTTTTATATCCCCTGGAGCAATTTCTCTTTTAAATACTTTCAGTGATACAGTTGCTTTAAAGCAATAAGTGAGCCAAGGAGATGTAGCATGAAATTACATTCTATCTCCGGAGTTTTTGTAATTAAATAAAAATGTGTCACTTTACAAGGTTATAATTCTCGATTGGTGGATTTTCTGGAAGAGATTGGTGACTTAATTAATTAATGGTACTGAGATCATGTTCTTAGGCATCACCAGGTTGGAGAGAGATTAGGAATTCTGCTTTGCTAATGGCACTGGCCATCCCGCTTGAAGATGGGAGGCAGCATCATAGCAACAACTCACAGATTTGGAGCCAGGTAAACCCATGTTTGAATGTCAGCTGACAGTTCCCACCTGGGTGACCTTGAGCACTTTACCCAATCTTTCTGAACTTCAATGATCTCTTTTGCAAAACAAGGATAATAACCACCCATACATTTTTGGAGGAATTAAACAGGTTTGCACAATGCCTAACATGTTCATATTTTTATATTATTATCAGTGACACCAGAGAAAGACAGAGCACTTAAATCTCTCTTAAATACGGTTCCTAGTATGTTTCTCCTGAGGGAAATTATAGAGATTACGTGGCCCTGGACCACAGGAGTTCCAGCGAATGGCTAAACACAGGTTTCTGCAACACCAAATCATGCAATTTTCCAGCATATGGTGTGTATATATATATATTTTAACTGTTTTTCAGCATATGCCATTTTTAGCGATAGAGAGAAAAGCATCCAAGAGCAAAACCATTTAAAAACGTGTCCTTATTGCCAAAAGGAGAGGACAGATAAGAAACAGAGGACTGGAGCCCGTCCCTAACACTCTGCTTCAGAGTCCATGCCCTGCCGGACGCATGGCCCTTTACTGAGACTGAGGGCTGCCTCTCATCTGTGTTTCTTTCTTTCTGTGAGTTTATGGGAGGCTCTCTAACCCACTGGAGCACAGCTGAATTTTTTTTTAATCTCAAACAACTGAATGTGATCTCCATACGGTTCCCTCTTGGCGGCAACAGCACGCTGGGTAGCAGAGGGCTGGGGCCGGCCCATCTCAACTACACTGCCGCCTTCTCCGGCTGTGTCTGGTTTGCTCCGGGGTGAGAACCGAGTTGCAAAGGTGAGACCTTCTCCCTGTCGAAGAGATAGGATCTGGATGGGAGCAGATAAATGCAACTCCAGCCTCCCTCCCGGATCTATGCCGAGCCCCCTCCAGCCTCCAGCTCAGCACCTGTCACTGGGTGTGTGGTCCTCACTCTGGACCCCACTGACCAGGCACCTGGAGGCTGGAGGCCCTGGGATTTCAGGAAGGGCACAGGGCCAGATGGGAGTAAGGGACCAAGTGACCCAGGACCCTGGAGCAGGCCCGAGTGGGAGCTCACAGCCCTTCTGTCTGTTGTCCCCTTGCCCGATTGCCAGCGCTATGGTGGTTAAGCGAAACTCTACTGGCTCTAGCACTGCCAGCGAGTTACCCGCATTACTAACTTTCAGTTTCCCAAACTACCTTTTTAAACGGCCTCTTCATTCCCACCCTCATCCATCACCACAGCACACCCACTTCTGCCTCCACCTGGGCACGTGCTTTGCACAGCCGGGGCACTCTCACTCTGCCCTCTGGACAGTCAAGTCTCCGCGTCCTTTGAAATCCATGAAGTCCACCCTCTCCAGGAAGCCCACGGCACTGGCTGCAACTCACGGAGCTCCCGCCTCACGCCAGGCACCGGCTTCTGTTCAGCGGGTTCCTCTCTTTTTGCGGCTGCCCTGACTCCCGGGATCGAGTGGGATCGGGAGCCATGTTCTAGGATTTTCTGAGACCTGCTGGATTTCCTATGATTTCTATTAGAGGCAATTTGTGGATAAGCAGCAGGTGCTGTAGAAGGGACCCCTAGGCTGAGAGGGAGCTGTCCCCTCTGGCTGCCCCCTCCCTCCCGAGAGGTCACCTGCCGGGACCCAGAGCCTGACTGCCTGGCAGCAAACTCCAGCCCCACCACCTGCAGGCCGTGTAAACTAGGGCAAGTTTCAATAAAGTCTCAGGCCCATGAGCCGACAGGTTGGGGGTCAGATGGCGGAAGCCCTGCACACAGACGAAGGGCGCCCCAGAGTCGGGCCTACTGATTCTCGGCAGAGGGAGTAGGGACGGCACAAGACGAACTAGACACTGGTCGTGCTGACCCCCAACCACTTGCAGCAGTAACCTGTTCTCAACATATAGATTGGGACAAAGGTCATTCCCGCACATTGGGGTTCTTCTGGAAAGGAGATTGATGGCCTGACCTTGAAGCCTATTGAGGAAGCAAGATACATTACATTCGAAAATTGAGGGGGGATAAAACCTGTCAATTCTTCCTTCAGAATTATGCCCCCTAAATTCAAAAAAATATGAATTGTGGGCCTCAAAGCATCCCCTCAACTTTATCTTTGCCTTCCATTTCACAAACCTGGCGTTTCCATTAAAATGTTGTTTCATAAAAATCGGTTTTCAGACACTGGTGATGGATAGCGCCGTCCTCTGTAGCTGAAGCCATTTCTGTTGATACCGCTACTATCAGCAACCACAGTGGGCCCATAAAATCAGCCTCGTCCCCTGTGCCCCGTTCATGCCAGACACCTGGGGACCTTTGTAATCCCATCCCTGGCCAGCTGTTGACAGGGACGAGCCCTGCGTGTAATCCAATCAGCTAACGGCCAGAAAGTGTGTGCTCCAGTCTGTGCTGGCGGAGGAGCTGCTGATGGGGCATCATCACCCCTACACAGACAGAGGCCACGCACCCCTGCCACCAACCGTGCTAGACAGCAGGGCCTGGGGCAGTTAAGGGAGCCTAGAGGTCATAATCCGATGGGAGAGACAGGTGATAAGTGAGTAAACAGTAAATAGCAAGATAATTCTAGATAGTAGTCAAGTGCTATGGGAAAAACACAGCCAGACAATGCGGTGGGGGCTGGGGGGGTTACCCTCCAGCTGGGGAAAGCACGTGACTCAGCAGCAGTGACAGACCAGAGCAATGTTGTAACCTGGTGTGCTGAGACCTTCAGGGCTGAACGACTTCAGAGGAAGGGACAGGAGACAGAAGGTGGCACTGTTGAAGATGCACCACAGAGGAGGAGCAACTGCAGGCAGGCTCGAAATATGAGCAACTTGAAGAGTTACCAGCACCAAGCAGCTTCCACGGGCCAGGCCTGACTATACACATTTTAGAGACAAGAAAACGGAGACTCAGATGCCCATGATTTTGCTGCTAGTAAATAGCAATGCCAAGTCTTTGCTCATGCTCAGCTGCATGAAAATCTGGTGTCTCTGGGCCTCAGATAAGCACGGAGCATCTAAGTGTTTGAGAACAAGGTCCCAAGCACTATCTGTCCATGTTTCAGATGGCAGGTGGTATAAGAGGATTCTTCCTGGAAGAGTGGAGTCTCCCCCTAAAACTGCCGCTCCAGTCCCCAAGCACCATTGCCTTCCTCCCACCGGCTCCAGTGACAGCTCTGTGGCTCTTCAGTCAGCAGTGGCAGCAACAGCACAGACAGCTTAAGAGAATAAAATAGATCGGGGCAGAGCGTGTCAAGAACTCCTGGCTACATTGTCATCACCAAACATACACTTAAGTCTGCCACAGTTGTCTCAACACCAACCATGCATTACCAGGGAGGGTCATGGCCAGAGAGAGCACCCGTGGATGGAGGCAGGGAGGGCATCTGAGCAACGCGGGGTGTGAGACTCCAGCTGCTTAGGGTTTGGAGCATGTTATCTCTTCTTCTTTTAAAATTAATTTACATTCAACAAAATGCACCAATTTTAAGCATATTCAAGGGGCTGTCCTGAAAGTATCCAACCATGCACTATGTTTTCGTTATATTGACAATGGCTGGACACTTTCCAGACAGCCTTCATAGTTCAGTGGGTTTTGACAAGTACACACACCATGTGCTCAGGGGCATGAGAGCTTCTCTCAAGCCCACCTGCAACGTGGCCAACCCACCCAATGGGAATTTCACATCTTGCATGGTGGCCTTGGGAGCTGTCTTTGATGGTCTTTGTGACTAGACAATTTCAGCACTGCCACACCTGACAGATGTAAGAACCGGGCCACCTAAGATCCCCCCAAAACCATGCAGCCAAAGGTCTCCATTCTTCCACCAGCTGACAGCTAAGGCCCTCCCAAGCCCTGGCTGTTTCAGAGGAAGCACTGTGCAGTGAAGAGCATGGCTTCTGGAGCCAGACTACAAATTCCAGCCTCAGTTTCCCTTCCCTGTAGTGGAGATAATAATAACATCTCTCTCATAGGAACATCATGAGATCCTATGAGGATGCTTGTAGGTGTGGCATATAGTGAGTGGTGAGTGTTACACAAGTGCTACCATCATCTGTGCTTCCAGAGGTGGACAGGAGGGGAACCCGGTCATTACCCAGGCCTAAGGAGAGCCAGAGAGAGCCAAATATGTATATATGTGTGTGTGTGTGTGTGTGTGTGTGTGTGTGTATATATATATATATATAGGCAAGAGAGAATGATTGCCTTAGTGTGTTGGGTCCTTATCTTTCAATTTAATCTTTTCCAGAGAAGAAAACTTGGGTTGTGTGTTTGGCTGTTGGTGCCCAAGGCTTGCAAAGTATGTGGGGGTGGGGTGGGGGGTGGCGATGGGGATGAAACAGACAGAAGAGGTGAGACCTCACCCCTTGGTGTCCGCACCTGAACTGGACCTCCCTGAGCCCACTTTGGAGATACTGTCCTTTGGGAATTTCCTTGTCTCAGAAGCCAGACAGCAGGACTAGGTCTTATTCCTTCTATAACTTCACTGACGGGGAGTATCTGAGCCCACATCTGCCAAGCAGGAAAAGCCCAGGCTATTCTGCACTGGATGGATCCCGCCCCATATGGCTTAAATTGTAAGCACGATACACGGCCAGGGTCTACCCCTCACAGCAGGCTCTGGGGGAGGGAGCCAGTGTCTTCCAGAGAACCTTCCATGTGGCCAACAGCCACCCATCCTGGTGAGGTGGGCTCACCCATGTCTAACCCTTCATGGACCGTTCCTCACTGCTGTCATCGCAGTGCAAGAGTCTGTCCCCAACTGTGAGCTCGGGAAGGCAGGGAACTGTCCTTCCACATCCCAGCATCCAGAGCAACAGCTGGTATGGAAAATAAACCAAGATGTCTCTAGTGTATCCTTCAGCATCTATATGTGTACATATGTCAGGAAAGACAGTGACAGGGGCGACAGTGTTACAGGCATGTAGAGACGCTGAGGGAATTAATCCAGACTAGTGAGGTTTCGCCTCCTAGATGTTCATTTCTCTATGGTTGAAGACTACATCTGGGAATTTTATTTAAAGTTTCAAAGTGGTGTTAGAAGTTTAGCACATATATCTCAGTTCTAAATAGTCCCCTTGGCTGCCAAAGTTGGCTAAACTCATGAAATACTCTAGCGACTACAGAAAAGAATTAAGGCCCCTGATCCTTTGGGTACAGCATGTATCTTAGAGACATTATAAACTTTTTAGCTGCTTATTGTCTATTCTTAGTCTTGGCTACAGGAAGCTTAGCACCAACATGCAGTCTACAACATCTGGAATTCTCTATCTCCATGTGCATTTCTGTATGCTAAACTTATGAATATTTATTTCCTTCCTCCCTAAGTTTCTCTCTTGCCTGATTTCCCCATCTAACAACTTTTTCATACTTTCCGATAAGCCTCTTCAAGTCCCTTTATGAGGACAGCTGTGAGTAGAGAGAAATATTAAATATACCCAAAACATGCACATGTGTATATTTTATAATGTCCTAGAGTTATGACAATCCTATGAAAACTAATTAAACTTGGCTTGAATCTCTGATTCTGTGGCTTATAGAACAAAGCCCTCCCTATAATTTCCGCCAATTCATTAGAAAACCTCCCCTGAGCCCTCCTCACCTCAGCTTTGGTGAGTTTAGTCAGCTTGATCCAGGGCTCTGGGTGAGTCTCTGCCGGAGCTGGTGACAACCCACTGCTCACAGGTCATCCCTCCCATCTTGCTTCTCCCCAGCGTGCCCTGCCGTGTTTTTTTTACTTTTGCTTATTAGTTCAGCCATTGCTTTCTGGGAGCTGAGCCCAAGTTCCTGCCGTCTATCCCAAGAGACTTTTTGGAGTAATTCTTCCAAATGAATAGTGTTTTCCCTGAAGAGAGTTGGGTGAGCGCACTTGTCTATGCCTCCAATGTCGCATCAGATACACCCTGTTACTTTCTACCAGACAAGCGTCTCAGCTGGGCAGGCCCAGAGTGCTCTCAGTCGAGTCCTCACCCAGACTGCAAGGTCCACAGCACGTGTGAGCGAGGGGCCAGGTGCACAGGGCTCTCTCCCAGGGTCAAGCTATGGCCCTGAGTGACAGCAGGCTCAGAAACATGCACAGACTGCTTAAAAACCTGCTGTCTTGACCCCAGCCTCTGCATGTCGATCTAAGAGCAGTCAGTGTAGACACATTCATTCCTAGGGTGCACAGAGATGGGAACAGGTGGGAAATGTGGATTAGCCAAACAGCCGACCGTGCTGGACAGCAGGACATGCTCGGAATTGTGTGCAGGGAATAGTTCTTATCTTCTCACAGATTAGCAAAGAGATGACTATAAAGTCTTTTACCCAACCCATAGCAGGTAATACTGGTGGCAACAATCAACTCAAAATAAAACTGGCAATGGCTAGCATTGCACATGGTAAAATGTAGACCTGTAAAACTTGACCCAGCAAATTGGACTTTGTGAAATTAATGACACAAAAGAAAACTCACAATGGCAGAAGCCATAATCAGTAAAATTTCTTGTTAATAATAAAACTGGCCAATAAATTAAACCTCCAGAGCAAAAATTATATAAAAAGAATTTATTTAGACAAAAATTCATTTCAGACCAGGTATGATGGTTCGCACCTGTAATCCTAGCACTTTGGGAGGACTAGGTGGGAGGATTGCTTGAGCCCAGGACTTTGAGACCAGCCTGGGCAATAGTGAGGTCCCAACTCTACAAAAATTTTTTTAAAAATTAGCTGTGTGTGGTGGTACCTGCCTGTTGTCCCAGCTACTCGGGAGGCTGAGGCAGGAGGATGGCTTGAGCCCAGGAGTTGGAGGCTGTAATGAGCTATGATGATACCACTACATTCTAGGCTGGGCAACAGAACGAGAACCTGTCCCAAAAAAATAAATAGAAATAAAATAATTTAAAAAATAATTTCAGGGAAATAAAATTGAAAACAGTGGGAGGTATATCATAGAAAATGGACCAAAAAGTTAAATTGGATAATAGAGTTTATTCTGAAAAATGTATTTTCAGTGAATATTCCTTGGTGCAGGTATAATTCTTATTCAAATATTGGTATTCAAAATACTGAGTGGAGGGAAAGGAAGATCTGGAATGGAGTTCTTGAGGCCAGGTGCAAACAAAGTGGACGTTCTTACATCTGTGACCAAGCCTGAAACAACGCTATACACTCAGTTGTACACTGATTTATTTACTTGTCTACAAAGCAAGTATCTCTGCCTCTCTGGCCTGCCTAGCCAAGAGACCTCGCTTCAGAATACCCTTCCAGGCACACAGTCATCTCTTAACCCAGTTTTTTTACTTCCTGGTCCAGGCAGAACAGAGCGGGGACCACCAGCACCACCAAGGCCCCACCCACTGAGCCCACTGGTTTCCTCCCACACCAGACGCCCCACGCAGAGGAGAGAGCAGTTTACATCTGTCAGCTGAGATTTCTCTTGAACATAGATATAAATGTCTTGATTTTAGAACTACGAGGAGAGGATAACAACCAATTTTGAAACACCCAAGAATCACTTAATTATTGTTTCAAAATGCTTTGCCAGTTTGCTGTTGTAAAAATTTGTGGAAAAAAAGGGTGGGGAGAGGATGAGCACTTCTTATGTATTCTTCATCTAGGCGGTCCAGAAATCTCGCAAGACAGTTAGCACCATCATTTGTTGATAAGTCTGTCTCCTCTCTCAAGGACTCTGAGTCCTTGAAGCATTGGACGGGTCTCCGGCTTAGAGCCGTGTCTAATATGTGATAAACATTCACCTGTTTCTTCAGTGAACAGATGAGATCAAGGACCCCAAACAAATTGACAGAAAAATGAATAGACTCAAATTCCCTTCACAGAATTTATTTTCATCCGAAATAGAAACTCTGCAGTTCTGGATGGCTCGATTAGCAGCAGGATCAGTCAAAGCCATTTAGATTCCACATATAGAACGAGGAGGATGTGCTCAGGTGAGTCACACCCATTGTATAAACCAGCCAGAACCAGCTGGCCACTTGAAGGCTAAAAATACCAAAAGGATGACGTTTGTTGAACACTCACATTCACGTGTGCTAAGTACACGTCGTACTTGATCAGGCTAAATGGCTGCAGCCTACTGGGGACAGTCAGCCTCACAGAAGATGGACTGACCCTCAAACAGGTAACTTGCCCAAGTAAGGTAAAAACAATAAATCTAATTCACAACTGTGAATCGTAGCTGTATGTAAGAACAACGGTGGGGCTTTTTCGTAAACATAAGCGCTCCAGCCCCATCCCATCCAAGGCTGTAACTCGATAGGTCTGTGGGTCTGGGGCACCTGTGATGTCTAGAAAGTTCCACAGGTGATTCGATGCTCATAGAGGTGGGCATGTTAGCACCACCCGGGAGCTTTAAAAAGTGCCAATGCCTGGGCCCTGCCCTGCCCAAACGGATCAGTGTCCCAGGGAGGAGTGTGAGGATGGACATCTCAAACAGCCGGGCTTGAGACCCCCTGGAACCACAGCCTGCACTCTTTCCTCCAGGCCTTTCCACCTCCATAAAGGAGCAATGTCATTTGCTCACTAGGAAGAGGCGTTCACGGTGATTGAATCACAGCTTTTAGTAAATCCAGTGTTTAGCAGCAGATGCTGCTGTGTATGTCTCGGAGAGAAATCTGGACATGCACCCTGTGAGGCTCTGGAAGGCAGGAACCATGTCTATGTGTCCCTGTGCCCCCAACACCCAGCTGGGTGCATTTCGTTATTCTTGAACACTGCTGCCTGCAGCAGAGTTTCACCGCACTTCCCACAGGAGCAGCGCCATAAACCAGTCCGCTCCTCCAAAGGGCTGGGGAGCACTGGGCCTTGTGGCTTCTCCAGACGGCCCTGTCAGGCTCTCAGAGGTCCTGGGCCAACTCTGCCTCTGGAGGCACCGAGATGTCATGAGGCTGAACGTGAGCCATGCCTGAAAGTCAAGCTGACCCCTTCTCGCAGCCAGCATTTGCCCAGCGCACCGCACAGGGACAGCAAGGTGCCAAAGGCCTGGCTATCACCTGCCGGGAGGTAGCAAGACAGTCCAGATCCACCCAACTCTGCAGTGGAGGCTTAACGTGGTGCAGATGGCTAATGGCTAAGGGACCCCGGAGCCTTGTGCTAGCATCGCGCTCAGGTTTCCCGAACTCTTTGCAAAGGCAGGTTCTCTGTCTTCCAGGCCTCTTTTGGAGAGGCGTGAAAGGTTTGTGAATGAAGATGGAGGCGTGATGAGCCGGGCGTGCCTTCCCAGGGCCGACCCCAACCTCTTGGATGATGAAGAGCTACTGAGCATCCATTGCCACGGGCAGACGGGCCATTGGGAAGAACGGGCCCGGGACATGGGTCTGTTGGCTGTCTGCTAGCTGTGACCCTGGAGAAAACACCTTCGCTGCACCTCTGTTTCTTCCTGCACACAGAGGGGACTAGAACACCTCTCTCGGTGTTACTGCAGCAGCTGAGGGAAGGCGGTAAGGACTTGGCCAGAGTTTGACAAGTAAAAGCTGCCACCATCGCTACGTGCTCCGCGTCTCCTCACTAAATATTTGTGAAATAAATCATTGACTATATGCGTCAATTCATAAAAAGAAACTTTATAGAGCGGCAGCTCTTCCAGGGAGGAGCAAGTACTCTTAACCCAGTCTGTAAACAGAGGTCAAATTCCAGAATTTGAAAATAACTAGCTGTCCCTTACTTAGCCTGTGAGGTACAGAACGTGACAGCATCCTCTTCAACCATTCAAAAGTCCACATGGCAGATATTATCTATCGATTTATTAGATGAAGAAACCAAAGCTCAGAGATGTTCTTATCCCTCGTCTCCTGCCCTGGCCTGCCCCAGCAAGCGTGGAGCTCTCCAGCATGTCTGTGTCCCCAGCACCCCGTCCCTGCGCTGACAGCTGGCCCACCCCCCGCATATGTGTGCATCACCCGGCACAAGCTTGGCTACCGCGTGAGGGGCCTACTGTGTGCCCAGCTCATGGTCAATGCCCAGACACCAGCAGACAACCGCTTGGCTGGGTTACTGATAATCCCTTCATTTATTCATAATCACAAATACCTTCTGGATTTACACTGTATGCCAGGCACTTGCTCCATGCTGAAAATACAGCAGTTGACAAAGCAGATCGGTTGCCTGCGTTGGTGGGGTTTGCTTTGTAATGGAGAGATGGGCAGCAAGCAGGTGCATGCAGGAGTCTGAAAGGTGCTGGGCACAGACACGTGCTGTTTTCAGAGAAAGCGGGTTAGGGAGATGGAGGATCACAGTGGCAGAGCCAGTTTTCACACAGCAGCCAAGGACAGCCTCTCTGGAGTGGATTTCCACACAGTGAGGGGCCAGGCCTTCTGGACCTGGGGTGGGGTGCTTGAACTATCCTGCAGGAAGCAGGGCTGAGTGGGACCAGGAGGCGGAGAGCATGGGCCAGGTTGGGCTCAGCTGACTGGGAACTTTGGGCAGGCCCCTCTGTCTGCTACTTCAAGGAGAGACTGTAGGGGACAAGGGGGAAGGCCAATTAACAAGCTATTGCCAGGAACTGTTACCAGAATTTGAAAAGCATTAATTTCTTTAATCCTCACAACAACACTACAGGTGGCTACTATCATTATCCCATTACCCTTATAAGTAAAGAAACTTAGGCACAGAGAGGTTAAGCAATTTGCTCAGAATCACACAGCCAGTAAGCAGTGGAGCCAGGATTTAAAGCAGGCAACTTGGCTCCAGAGTCCACGTGGCTAAACACCGTGCAGTTGGGACCCACCCGGTATAACCCGTTGGAGGGCAGGAGGCAAGGAGCCACCTTCCTGACACAGGAAGTGATAACCCACTCTTCCAGAAATCTTTGAGAAAATATATAAACCAAAAGAAGTCTTTTATTCATTTATTTATTTATTTAGCTCTCAAAAATGCTTTGCTAAGTCTCAACTAATAAAGGAGTATATTAACATTAATTAAGCTTGTGATATCTCATTTATTCTTCTGACATCGCTACGATGCAGATATTATTACCCTCTTTTGTAGAAGAAGAGGCTGAGGCTTAGCAAGACTAAGTAGCATGCTCAGGGCCCACAGCAGAGGTTCAGCTTCTGTTCTTACTCTAAAGACTATGTTCTCTCCCCTGCACCATCCATCGTCCCAATAGTACTTGAAGGAAAACACACACCAGGATTGGGGGAATCCTATGTCCATGCCAGACAACCACACTGGAGGCTTGAGCTGAAATCATAAATGAGAAAAATTTTTGGAATCTATTCTGGGGGCCAAAGTATTCAACACTGCCAAAACCCTCCAGAACTGAGAGAGCCCAGTGAAACCAAGATGACAGCTGCCACCCAGCTCTTCCCGGCAGTGAAATCCAGTGGGGTCCGATGGCAGGTGCCCCCAGTGCTGAGGGAGAGCAGGAGAGGGCTCCAGGTGAGTTTCAGTAGCCAAGGGAAGCTGCACTCGGGGAATGGTAATTCAAACAGTGCATCTGAAGCCATGGGCTCTGAGCTATCAATTACCACTCAGATTGGGAATGGGCAAGTCTTTATAGGCCATTCCCAGAAAACATTAGACCAATGTGCTGTAGCTGCCAAATACACCAACAAACTGCCGGCCTTGTCAGGCAGGGCAGCCCAGAAACCAAAGAGGGATCATTATCCCTCCCTCCTATAAAACCGTAGTTCACTTGCACCTGGAGTAGCATATGCAACCCTGGTCCCTCACCTGCATTGCAATAGAGCAAAGCTACGGAACGGCAACTGCCAGAGCACAGAAACCCAAACCTGGTTCTGTTACAGTCAGCATATACTGAGCCCCTAAAATGGGCCAGGAACAATCTAAGAGCATTTCCTATCATTCGCTCTCACAATGACTGGATTAAGCACGTTTTCTCTCCACCTGATGGATGCTGCCCCTGAGGCTGCCAGAAGCAAATGATGCCCGCAAAGCCCCGTTGCTGGTGAGGGGCCCGTTCGGAATCTGAAGTCCAGTTTCCTGGATTCCAAAACCAGCCTCCACTCACTTTGCCAGAGGTCAGGCCAGCCCCAAGGTCGGCCCTTCTCCAGGCTCCCTGCTGCTCCGTGGGCACCCTTACCTGCCCCAACGAGCTTCTCTCCACTTCCCGTCGCAGACCCTCTAGTCTAGCCAGGTGGCGAGGGGCTGCCTCTTTCCCAAGCCCACCTGGCTCCCTCCCACGTCACACGCCTTGCTCACCGCACCACCAGGAACTGTGCCCTTTCCACCCCACAGGCCGCCATGCCTGGAGCATTTAGGACCACCACGCACAAAGGTCTGGCAGCCAGACCTTGAGTGCCAGTTGACAGCAACAATCAACAGAGCCATTAATAATTTGCTTTCTTGTACTATTTTGCAATTATTTCACTTCCCCAATTGGGTTATGGCATCTCTGAACCCTGTCACCATGCCCTGTGGCCCTTAAAGTGAAGGGCAGGCAGGAGTCAAGGACAAGTGACAGGTTTGGGGGCAGTGTGTGAACACACATGCCTGGACCTCTGTGCTCCCAGGAATTGAGCACGCCAGGAGGAGATACCATGTGTGGTATAAAGTGTTGGTGGTTTACAGTCAAGGGTCCGACTAGATGGGACAAACCCGCAAAGCAGCAGGGTATGGAGCTTTGGGGCACATATAGCCCCCTGTGCCCTCGGAAAAGTGGGATGGCCGGTGGGCACGCACTACGGCCTCAGGCCCCCAGACCCATGCACCCCACCAGGCCAACTCATACAGAAAGCTGAACAGATGTGCCTGTAAATATCTCATATTTGTGTTACACCAATGACCCCAGGGCAGACACAAACCCATGAAGAGGTAATCCTTGACCTAACGGAATTACAGTGCAGGTAAGAAAGAAACTAACACCGGTAAAGTGGACGAGAACGCACGCTGCCCACCCTTGGCTCCCGACTCAGTACACACCAACTGTGCAAACGAGCACAACCGCTCTGGCCTCACTAGGAAGAGGGCTTGATAAAGCATGATGTGAGTTAACACTAGTGAAGCTTTTAAAAAAGTTTCTCTCACATGCTTAGTGCTCAACAAATACTATGTACTGCAATTTCTTGTTCTAGTCTTCCCATGCATGGAAAATAAAAAAACAGTCGTGATTTTGTTTTCATTATCAAAGTTGAAGAAAATTATGCACAACAAGCTTGACCTGATTTATCATATTTTGAAATTGTGTGGTCACATTTAAACTTTTCACTAGGGCAAGCGTCTCATGAATCGGTCCCAAAACACACTGTATGAATAGACTTCTCCTCGCATGTTGTCCCCCCTCATCTGTGGGGAAAGCCAGAGGTAATTCACCAACAGTGCCCACCTCAGAAGCTGGGAAGTGGTGTCACCTCCCACACACGTGCCCTGTACAAAATCCCACGTGTGAGTCTTTGGCAGCATAACGGAGAAGAAGAAAAATAAAAGCATGTTCAGCCACATTACTTGATTCCGTAAAAACACAAGAACATTTTGTAAAACGTGCAGCAGAGCATCGTGTTAGCATTGGCCCCATGATTTGTTGCTAATGCCAAAGGTGCCATTCAGGAAGGAGAATTAGTTTGTTTCTGGGCACACGTTACAATAGTGATCTAAGACTAAGGTGCCAAAGAGCCGTATCGTGAGAATTGTCACCCAAAACACTAGTTTTTTAAAAATAATAATACAAATAGAAAACTACGGCTCAGAGAAAACTAGATTCCGAAAGATTTAGTACTTTGCTTAAAAACACACATGAATTTCTATTTCCAGCAAGCATGAACCAGGTAAGATCAATCCTCCCATTAAAGACCATTTTAAAAGCAGGACAAAGGACAAAGGAAGGAAAAATCTTCTTGCAAGCATCAATCCACTAACAAGATAGTGAGGATTATTAAGTTGAGATCCTGCTCAGGGCTGGAGCCCTGAGAGTTGAGTCCAGCACTCAAGGTTGCTTTGCCATGAAGTATCTTCCGGTCAAGTTGAAGTAGCCAAAAGGCTGAGCTGTATTTTTGAAGACTTGTGGGGAACAACGTGATAACCCAGTGCCTTCCAAGGGAGGAAATGTAGATAAACCACCCTTCACTTTGGGCTGAGGGGTGAGACAAAGAGCTGTCCCCTAGGATTGAGGGGGTTTGGGACGTGAACCAGCGGACAACAGTCTGACTTCACATCACTCAATGGCCCAGAAAACCTCAACTTAGGTTAAAACGCATTTAGATTAAAATGGCTCAGGACAGCGAGAGCCCCTAGGTGCATAGTAAGAATTATGTAAATCTTCTCTAAGTGTAGAGAATGTCACTCTAGACCTCAAGGTATTCCAACAAATAAATTTTCAATATAATGTCTATAATATAATCAAAGATAATCAAGTAGATGTGAAGACAAAACACCATGAGCTAGCAGAACAAGCAGACAAAAGAAACAGACCCACAGAGATTCCAGACATTAAAATGAGTAGACACGTTATAAAACAACTACTTATTATTTCAATGGTACAAAAGCCAAGTAAAGTTTCACAGAGGCCGGGCGAGGTGGCTCACGCCTGTAATCCCAGCACTCTGGGAGGCTGAGGCGGGAGGACTGGTTTAGCTCAGGAGTTCGAGACCAGCCTGAGCAAGAGAGAGACCCGTTTCTACTAAAAGTAGAAAAATTAGCCAGGCATTGCATCATGCTCAGTAGCTACACATAACCACTGGCTACTGTATTCATAATTCTCAGGTCTTTTTTAGTTTTTCTTATAACATTTATATCATATGAAAATTTTTATTCAACTGTCTCTTTACTGACAAATCTACTCTTTACTAACATGCTTTTTGTCTGTGTTTCTACCCAGAAGTATATTCTGTGAGGTCAGGAACCATAATTGTCGTTCACCCTGAGGGATCAAGGGAGAGCGAAAGGGCGGGGAGAGGGGGAAGATATTTCACTTTACCTATTGGTGATAAATGCCCTAGAAATGGTTAATGTTAATGTAGGGTGCTTCAATTCAGAATTTAGGAAGGTACACAAATTAATTTAGGAAGTTGAGGATCTGGAATCCCACCTGTCTCAATAATCTAAAATTCTTATCTTTTGGTATACCTTTTGTGCATAGTGGCCTTGGACTATTCTTTTGCCCCAGAATAAGGTGTGGACTCCACCAACTAAGACCTTCCACAGTGCAACCATCACCAGTGAGGGCCATGCATTCCCACCAGCCTAAGGATGTCATGGTGTGCAGGGGGTGATTAGAAATGAGGCAGAAACGAATCAGAAATGCCTTGTGTCCACGCTAAGCAGTTTTAACTTTATCTTGAAGCAACAGCGAACCACCAGCAAGTTCTACACAGAGAGGGGCAAAATAGAGAACTAACCTGAGACACAGGGTGGTTGACTACCTCACCTGTATCACACATTATGTAAGTGGCAAAAGTAAGATTCGGACCCAGGTGGTCTGGTGCCAGAGCCTGTGCACATAGCCACCACTTTAAACTGCTCACAAAATGAGAAAACAACCTAAGATACCTGTGGAATAGCTAACCAGATGATCCACATTAATCGACACCATTTCTTCCTCAAAGCAATTGAGCTCATTTAAATCAATAAGTATGTAAACCCAGAAACACCACCTGGTGAAAACGGTTGTCTTTTTCCTCCTGTTCAGGGAGATTGGGATCATTAAACTCTAGAGACGATGATAGTTTAATTAAAAGGCAATTGTGGTATGGGAATGTTTCATTAGGGACAGCTTAAGTACTGTGCATTAGAACATTCCAAGAAGGACGTACCTGATGACCACTGATGGGTGCTGGAACGATGTTGCTGTCAGAGCTGCAATTCCTGGGCTTGAAGACGCATGCTAGACCTCTGTGCACCGTTAGCCGAGGCACCTGGGGACTATTTAAAGTGGCAGTGGATGGCAATGCAGAACCACCGTTTTACAGGAAAGTTGGTGACACAGAAGTTCTACAGTGGATAGAATATGAGGACTGGGAAACGGAAGAACAGAACATGGGACTCTGAGATGGGAACGGGCTCTCTGCGAGGTAGGCGCGGGGGGTGCCGGCTCGACAAGAAAGCAAGGGTGAAACTGTTACTTCCACACCCCTCGGTGAACATCATGGAGGGTCTGACCACACAGAGAAGGGGCAGTAACCATGCCTGGAAGAGGAAGGGTGTCAGGCACAGCTCTGGAGGTCAGCATGGCCCTGCCTTCCTGGGGCAGACATTGTGAAGATCGACATGGCATTGCAGTGAACACACCTTATGGACACAGCTTGATCTAGAAATGGCCGTCCTTATCATCATTCACTTTGCTCCCCTTGCTGTCACAGAATCAATGGCTAGGCCGCAAGAGACCTGAAATCCGAGGGACAACGCCCCCACACACACCCAGCTTGCAAGTGAGAAAATTAAGGTTTGAGGAGGTTGACTTCTTACCCACAGAATCAGAAACTGGACTAGAACCAGCTCTCTGAACTCTGAGCCCTTCAGCTGTTTACTAACGTTCCTGTGGAATGACTTGGGAGTCAAGTGAAACCCACCCGATCCACCCTGCCATCCCACACACGCATCCCTAAAGGGTAGGATTTACAGAGAGTTTACAATAATTTGTGCCAAGTGAAAATGTTACCAAATTACAGGTGCAGAGTGTGTGTGTGCCCAACATATGACTTTGAAGGAAGATAAGCAATTGGATAAACAGAAGGGCGATATCGGAGGTTGGTAGGGACGGGTGAACTGAAGTGTCAGTGCAGAGAGGATCCTGGCACATGGGGGCAACGTCAGAGATGCCTGGATGGGGCAGAGACCTGTGGGGCAAAACGGAGCCCTGAGGAGGGCAGGTCAGTCCGCAAGGCCTCCTAGGACAAGTGCTTAACTTCTAAGCCTCCTTCATCCATTCATTTCTTTAGTACATATTTATTAGACAACTGCTATGAGTAAAAATAAGCATGAGAGTACTAGAGTCAATGGAATATGCCCCACTTTCCCCACTAATCAAAATAAGGACAATAACACCTACCTTACAGGGTCGCTGTGAATTTATGTAAAAAGCCTAGTGAGCCTGTGGCCCACCACGCATGCTGGATAGATGGCACGTGTTCCTGCGAGCTGGACCTGTCGCTTGGGCGCGACACAAGAGTTTGTGGAGTCGGGAGTTAGGGTGGAGTCTGACAACTCAGAAAACGTTCAGTAAAAGACGGAAATGAAGCAAGTCTCTCCCCACCACTGTGCCTTCTCGCCCCCCCGCCCCCCGTTTACACAGGTCACAGAGCTACAGCAGAGGATCTTCAAATGACCCTGTCATCCCCAAATAGTGGAGCTGGGGGGTCAGAAGGCGGCAACGCAGCGCTGTCTATCCCTCTAAGCCCTTTACCATCCTAAACTACCCAGTGCTATGTGAGACCAAAGTCTCCACATCATGCAACCATTAGCCTTCTCTAGGTGGGCAGCCCTTAATTAGTCAAAACCAAATGAAGAAGAGGCAGAATTTTTTTTTTAAAGAAGAAAAATTGTCAATAGGAAATAACTGGCTATGAGCCCACAGTGAGTGTCTTGGTGCTAAAACCCAGACTAAAAAGGACGCCTGCCTCTTGTTTCAAAAATGGGATGCAGTGAGTGTCCTATGTAGAGGGAAAAAAGGTCACCCAGGGAGAGAGATTTCTCAGCATTCTGGAGCACCCAGGAGTAGAAAGAGGCTCATTTGAAATTTAAGAACCAGCCAAATGGAATGTCAAAAGGTTGGCTTACGAATGTATGAACAAGGAAAAGAAAGATGTCCCCAGGAAGGATGAGACATTCAAACAGAACTATAGCCTTTCAGAGCTGGAAGGAACTTCAGCAATCAGTAGACCTCAAATAGCTGAGGCAACTGAGCAAGACCAGAAAAGTGCAGCCACGCGGAGGAACCAGCCGGCATGGGCAGTGTCTTAGCCTGGGCTCCCCAGACAGCAGAGCCTGAGACCAAGCTCGGGTGCAGGTGGTTTGTGCAGGGGGCAGTCCCAGGAGGCAGGGGCTGAGGAGAGTGAGGCAGGGAAGAAGGACAAGCCAACATGGGGCATCACCAGGGTCACTACTGTGGGCAACAGGCCCCCTAAGCAGCACACGGATGCTCCCGGGGTTATCTGCCGACGAATGAGAGGCAGGAATATTTGTCCACCAAACACTGTCCCCCAGTGGTAGAGGATTGTCCTGGGGGGGTGAACTCCCCTGCACTCTCACACACGTTGGCTGAGCAAGCCTACTAGCTCCACCACTGAAAGGGCCCCAAGGCAGAGAGCCAGCTCTGGAGGACATGCTTGAGGACAGACACTATCAGCACAAAGTGAATGAAAGCCTACATTGCACGGTCTACCTGGCCATGGCTGAATGCAGAGTGAGTTCAAAAGGATGCAAATTGGGCACCAGAGCTGTCTGTCTGCTACAAACAGCAGATTTGGGCTGGATCTTCTAATGCTAATGTATCTGCTGTGGGTCTCAGAGATCTGACAATGACCCAGTTTCTAAAGACTCAGGGAGCCCCTGCTCCTCTCACCACCATCTAACCAGAGGCTCAAGATTCTAACCAGAGACTCATTTACCTATTGCTTCAAAGGCCAAAAATGTAAATTCCACCATGTAAAAGTCCAACTCTACCTTGGGGGTCTCGAGGTGGTCTTGAATGTTAATGTTGACAGGAAACTGAGCTCCTTGAAGGCACAGACAATATCATATCCTAAAGGTATGCTGAGATAGAAATCTTTCACATATAAAGCACCCTTAAGCCAACTTTGATGTCAATACGTAATAGAAGTCTGAAAGGAAAATGGGCCAATTTTAAAGAAACATTTAAGCAGCAGACCTCAGAAGCCCAGATCAATGCTGTCCTCTCTCCTTGCCAGGCTGTTCCTGAAGTTCTTAAAGGAAACCCAGTTGACAAATTAACTGTAGGCCCAGTGAAGTGTCTGGGAATGTCAAAAAAGTGACAAGCAGTGCCAAAAATCTGTCATATCCATTTGCAATGGAGCATAGTAACAACCAAACAAACCCCGCCATTCAATTTCGTTTTTCCAGGCACATGGCGCAGTGCAATGCCTGCCTCTCAAACCGAGCTGCGCGAGCTCCCAGGGACGCAGCTGAGTGCCAGCACCACTGGAAACCACTCCGCTAACACACATAGGTTCCAGGAGCATCTATTCTGCTTTAAAACATCAGTGGTTTTTATGTTTCAAAAGATACGTTACAGAGTAGAATGCCAAATCGATATTAATTTTTAAGATAAAACTTGTAACTTTGAAGAATTTTCATACTGTGATGGGCAATTTGGGCAATAGCCCTCAGGCCCCCGAGGGGTATGAATTCACTCTCCTCGGCCCACAGAGTAATTTGGATGGAAAGGTTTAAAAAGCACTGGTGAGGGTAAAAGCTCTTTGCAGTCAGACACACCTGGATTCAAAAAATTCTTACTAGCGGAGTCGCTTTGGATGAGCTTTAGTTTCTTCATCTGTTAAAGGTGTTTGGTAATGCCCAATCCCTAGAGTTGCTGGAAGAATTAAATGGAATAGTATAATAAAATGTACAGGGTGGGGTTGATACTTGATAATCACTAGCTTCCTTCCCATTTTTATAAGATGGAAGCAAGTGGAAATTCACATAGATTTGAGAAGGGCTCAGATAGAAAGGCTATGAGCTTAGGGTCGGTGGTAGCTGGCAGCATTAGTGGCCCCAGTGTTCCCCCTCCCCACTCCACACAGCCCCACTGTTTGCTGTGTGCCCTGGCAGTGCCCTCCCTCTCTGACTCTGGGCTTGGCCATGGGGCTGGCTTGAGACAACGTGACCCAGGTGAGCATATCCCAGCTGAGACTCTGAGTGAGTGTGCACAGCTCTGGACTGGGTCTGCTGTGCCCTGTGCCATTAACCTTGCGAAGGACATGGTCCAGCTTACCTGCTGGAAGACACATCCGTCTTCTCAACCATCCTAGCCAAGGCCATTCTAGATGAGTCCATAGCCAGCCACCCCCTAGAAATGTGGGAGGCCTGAGTCAGGATCTGCTGACTGGCCTGCGGGTGACCCCTGACACCAGAACAAGCCCAACCAGCAAGTGAAATGTCGTTCAATGTTGAAGGCTACTGAGGCATTCTGGCTGTTTGTTTCACACACGCACTGTGGTACTAGATAGCTGACCCAGGGTTTGGAGCTGAAGTGCGTCGCTCCCAAAATTCGTATGTTGAGGCCCTAACCCCCAGCACCTCAGAATGTGTCTACATTTGGAGAAAGGAATTTCAGAGAGGTAATTAGGTAACAAGAGGGTGTTAGGGTGAACCCTAATCCAATCTGACTAGCGTCCTTATATGAAGAGGACATTTAGACACCCAAAGAGACACCAGGGCACGTGTGCACAGAGGAAAGGCCATGTGCAGACACAGCAGGAAGGTGGCCGTCCGCAAGCCCAGGAGAGAGGCCTGGAACAGATCCTTCCACTGTGGCCCTCAGAGAAAACCAAGCCTGCTGATGCCTCAATCTTGGGTTTTCAGTTTCCTGAATGGTGAGAAAATAAATGCCTGTTGTTTAAGCCTTCCAGTCTGTGATACTTTGTTATGGAAGCCTTAGCAGACTAATAGTGCCAGGGTTTCTTTGAGTCTTTATAACAACTCTGTGATTGGCCTGTAGTCTCTGGTGCCCAGGTAAAGCAGCTCAACTGCAGAGGTTGGACAACAGTGGAGTGCCACACAGCCATAGGTGGCAGGGCGTGGGCTCTCACGGAGTCTCCAAGGTTGATGTTCCTTCCAATGTGCATAACGAGAACATGAGGTAAGAGAGACAGTCCTACCAGTACTTTTACCCTTGTCTCTTGTCCAAATGAAACTCTCATGTTAAAAAAAAAACACACACACACAATTTTCACACCAATAGTAAGCACATGTCAAAGTTTTGTTTAACTGATTAATGAAGGATCCAGGGGAAAAGATAAATCTAGTTCCAAAGAGGATATGTGAAAGTGGTCTCCTAGACTTAAAGAAAAAAAGATAAAGGAATGTGGAGATAAGATTGCTAAGTTAGACATTAAAATTGGTTAATTCCTTGCAGGATAATAAAACCATAACTTTCAGGGTTATCTTTGCAAACTGACAGAAAAGAAATCATCACATCTTACCCGCAGAGAAGATAACACTTCAGCTGACTGGTTAAAAAAATGCTCCAGCAGAGTGGTTCGCAAGCTTTTTGGTCTCAGGGTCCCTCTGCCCTTTTGAATAACTTTACAAATGAATTAATGCCCCCAAGGAGCTTTGCTGATACAAGTTATTTCTATCGATATTTGCTGCAATGAAAATTAAAGCTAAAAAACATGTTAAATAGCTTTTTTTTTTTTTTTTTTGAGACAGAGTCTCGCTTTGTTGCCCGGGCTAGAATGAGTTCCGTGGCGTCAGCCTAGCTCACAGCAACCTCAAACTCCTGGGCTCAAGCGATCCTTCTGCCTCAGCCTCCTGAGTAGCTGGGACTACAGGCATGCACCACCATGCCCGGCTAATTTTTTCTATATATATTTTAGTTGGCCAGATAATTTCTTTCTATTTTTAGTAGAGACGGGATCTCGCTCTTGCTCAGGCTGGTCTCGAACTCCTGACCTTGAGCGATCCACCCGCCTGGGCCTCCCAGAGTGCTAGGATTACAGGCGTGAGCCACCACGCCCGGCCGTTATATAGCTTTTTATTTATTTTAAAATAACAATAATAAATCCACTATATGTTAACATAAACAACATGCTTTTATGAAAGCTAACTATTTTCCAAGACAAAAAAAAAATTTTAGTGAGAAAAGTAGGAATGTTCTACATCTTTGTAAATCTCTTTAATGTCTGGCTCAAGAGAAGACAGCTGGATTCCCATAGCTGCTGCTGCATTCAATCTGTTATAATGTGTTGTTTTGGTCAAAGTGTGTGAAGGAAATCCAGCCTCTCACACATATGCTACTTGAACAGAGAGGAGTGGTATTTTAACAGCCTTTTGGGATAATTGTGGATTGTTTTCTTTGATACTGCTCTAAAACTGGACACGTGGTAATTTCTACAGGTAAGTTGCAATATGCAAAGTTAATGGGAAAAAAACAAACTCTGTATAATAATTTTAAATATTGTAATATTATAATTTTAAATAATACTTAAATATCCTGTGTGACCATGGCCCAGGAAGCCAGGCTCAAGTAGTCTTGAGCAAGTGGTCCCATGGCAGATGGGTTACAGTTTGGTTTTATACATTTTAGAGAGACAGGAATTGCAGGTAAAATCATAAATCAATACATGGAAGATGTACATTAGTTTAGCCTGAAAAGGTGGGACATCTTGAAGCAGGGGCTTACAGGTTGTAGGTGGGTTCAAAGATTCTTTGATTTGTAATTGGTTAAAGAAATAAAGCTTTGTCTAAAGGCTTGCAATTTTTTTTTTTTTTTTTTTTTTTTTTTTGAGACAGAGTCTCGCTTTGTTGCCCGAGCTAGAGTGAGTGCCGTGGCATCAGCCTAGCTCACAGCAACCTCAAACTCCTGGGCTCAAGCAATCCTACTGCCTCAGCCTCCTGAGTAGCTGGAACTACAGGCATGTGCCACCATGCCCAGCTAATTTTTTTTATATATATATATTTTTAGCTGTCAGATCATTTCTTTCTATTTTTTAGTAGAGATGGGGTCTCGCTCTTGCTCAGGCTGGTCTCAAACTCCTGAGCTCAAACGATCCACCCGCCTCAGCCTCCCAGAGTGCTAGGATTACAGGCGTGAGCCACCACGCCCGGCCAGCTTGCAATGTTTTAAGTTAAAATAAGGAAATATGTTAATCAGAGACAAGCCAAAATATGTCTGCTCATATGCTCTGTTAAGCCAATTGATGACCTGTAAACCCTACTAGATCTAAGCAAAGAGCTAAACAGCAGCATCGCAATTGCTGGAGACTTCAACACCCTACTGACAGAACTGGACAGATCATCCAAGCAAAAAATAAATAAACAAACACTGGACTTAAATGGGCCTAACAGACATTTACAGAACATTTTACCCAAAAACTACTGAATATACATTCTTCTCATCAGCACATTGAACTTTCTCCAAGATTAATCATATCTTAGGCCACAAAACATGACTCAACAAATTCAAAAAAATAGAATTCATACCATGTATCTTCTGAGACCACAGTAGAATAAAACTAGAAATCAACTCCAAGAAAAACTCTCAATTCTATATAAATTCATGGAAATAAAACAATGTGCTGCTGAATGATTATTGGATCAATAATAAAATTAAGGTGGAAATTAAAAGATTCCTCAAACTGAATGGCAAAAGGGACACAAGCTATCAGAATCCAGGATACAGCAAAAGCAGTCCTAAGGGGAAAATTTATAGCCTTAAATGCTTACATCAAAAAGACAGAAAGATCATAGATGAACAATCTAAAGACACATCTCAAGGAACTAGAAAAGGAAGAGCAAACCAAACCCAAAGCCAGCAGAAGAGAAGAAATAATTAAGGTCAGAGCAGAACTAAATGAAATTGAAAACAAGAAAATTATACAGAAGCTCCATGAAACAAAAAATTGGTTCTTTGAAAAGATAAACAAAATTGATAGCTCTCTTGCTAGATTAACCAGGATTAGAACAGAAAGGACTCAAGTAAGCTCAATCAGAAATGCAAAAGGAGATATTACAACTGATACCAAAGAAATACAAAATATTATCTGTGAATACTATGAAAACCACTATGCACATAAACTCAAAAATGTAGAGGAAATGGACAAATTTCTGGAAACACACAACCTCCCAAGACTCAGTCAAGAAGAAATAGAACTCCTGAACAGACCAATAAGGAGCAACAGGATTGAAGCAGCAATAAAAACATCTTCCAACAACAAAAAAAAAGCCCTAGACCAGATAGATTCACAGCCGAATTTTACCAAACCTACAAAGAATTTGTACCCACTCTGCAGAAATTATTCCATAATATCAAGAAGGGGTGACTCCCTCCCAACTCATTCTATGAAGCCCGTATAGCAAAAAAAAATTAATATCACCACCGGTTTTGTCAGTGAAACTGTTTTGTTTTGTTTTGTTTTTTCTGTGAATGTGTGGCAGAGAAGTACGTGAAGACTAACTAGCACAGTTTGGTGCACCACCTTGATTTGTGCTAAGGCAGAAGCAGTTTTACCCACTATTGGTTTTGCACCAGTGTGCAAATGTCAACAGAGTGATAAATGCAAGGAACATCTTCAGGTTATTATGAAAATAGTTTTCACCTCACACCTGAAAGGGTCTTAGGATTGCTTAGCATCACGGCCCATGCTTTGAGAAGCACTGCATTCACATGACACTGCAAACACACGCAGTCACCTTTTTGACTTGTTTGCAAGTTTTAGATAATCTTCCTTTCCACCTCTGACTTTCACACAAATAAACAGAAATCACTGACCCAAGTTGGGACCAGGGGAGGTAGTAGGAAGGCAGGTGGGGCTGTCACTCCCTGATGTACGAAATGTTTTGAGCAAGACCACTCTGAAGAAGGGATGTTTTCTCCAAACTTGGCTCTGCAGGAGAGTGTATGATCAAAGCAGGCGATAAGTCAGGGAAATCTTCCTTCTGTGAGCAGATCTGACAACCTAAATGCAAGCTTGGGTGGGCGGGCAAATGCCAGTTAACCATTAATCAACAAAGTTAATTAGCCGATAATCACCATCCCTCAGGGTGTAGGCTACTCCACAACTTTCACAGATAAATTAATTTCCAAAAAGAACAAACAACCCAACTCCTTAGAAATTGGTGTGGATACAGGCCTTTGTCTCAAGGCTGTGTATACTACGCTGATGACTTCTCCTTTAGGACGGCCGGGCCCCTGCAGCCCTGCGCTCAGTGTTTCCAGCCAGAGTCTGTGGAGTGGGGCGGGGTGAGGGACGCGGCTGACGGGGACCAGGCACGCACCGCTCTCCCCGATCTCCCATGCCCGCAGCCCTGCGCAAGCAGACCGGCCCAGCACGCTGGGCAGGAACCAGGTGCAGCCCACACGCAGCCCGGGAGGAGGGAGGATTTAAAGAAGGAATTGCACGATTGAACGCATAATTACAAACAGATTGAGTGCCATGAGAGAAAGGAACGTGGCACCATGAGAATGGATTTTAAAAATGAAACTGCCCTGGGCTGAGGTCTGTAATTATAGCTTCTGAGGAGCAACGTCTTCTGCTCTGTGAGCTAGACTCTGGGTAGGAGCTCAGGGTCCCAGGCTGCGCGGGGAACAGGGGGCACCTGGGAGGAGGTCCTGGGTCAGGCAGAGCATAGCACAGTGACAGTGCCAACAAGCAGAGAGAACCAGGGGCACAAGGTCTGAGGGGAGAAGGCCTTGCAGACCCGGCGAAGGACGCGGGTCATCACGCTGAGAACCGGGGCCGCCAAGAGGACGGTCAATAGGGTCTGGTGCCATGATGCAGTTTGCGCTAAAAATACTAATAGCACTGACGGTGCGAGCGGAGGGCGGTGGGAGAGGCGCCAGGGTCCGGGAAGGAAGACAGCGTAGGAGGCCTTGCGGCGTCAGGGAGAAGGGTTAGCGGCGTGGCCCAGGATGGTGATGGGGAGGGAGAGAAAGATGCATTCCGTAAACACCGAGTGACGGAAAGGACTGGAGGGTGGAAGCAGAGTGTAAAGGACAGCGCCTCCCCTCAGTTGCGGTTTGCATGATTAGACGGCTGTTAGCGGACACTGCGAGGTTGGGGAGGAAGCTCCAGAGCTGGCCTTGGCGGTGTGGAGCTCCAGGTGTGACCTACGACTGGAGGAGGAGTCTGGCGTGTGGGTTTGGAGCTCGCGGCAAGGTCTGGACTGGACATACACTCGGGGGATTTTAGCCACAGATGTGGAAGGCATTGTCCAGGAAAGAGAGAAAAGAAGCAAAGCAGAGGGAAGAGGAGGGAAGAGAAGAGGATGAGAGAGAAAAGAAACTAGAGAAGGAGAAAGAAGGAAGAGAAGGAGGGGAGGGAGGCACAGGAGAAAAAGGACAGGAAGAGGGGCGCCAGCACCTAATGGCCAACCAGAGAAGGACGATTCTGCAAAGGAACAGTGTAAGGAAAAGGGATCAGAAGAGTGTAATGCCGCAGAGGGCAAGGGGAGGGAGGGTGCGGGGCAGGGGGAGCTGTAGGTCGTGTCAAGGCTACAAGGAAACACAGGTTGACTTCAGGCTACAGGAGCCGGTGGGCTGCCCTCCCCTTTCTCCTCCCCTGCACTGCGCCCTAGCCTGGGTGTCTGTCTCCTCTGCTGGGCCACAGTCCTCCTGAGCAGGACCACTGGTGACAGCTGTACCCCCAGCACACAACACACTGTTGTCACCAAGGAGGTAGTAAGCAAGCGTCTGGTGAATGAAAGAATTGGACTAGAGCTGTTCCAGCAGCAGAACAGACAGGCAGTAAGGAAGCACCTGAAGAAAGAATAGCTTCAGGGCAGATAGGCATCGGAATCTCAGAGGATCCTGGAAGGCTCTTCAAACCTAAGGCAGTCCTACGCCATGCGGTTGAGGGGGAATGAGGAAAACCAACATCCCAGTAGCTCATGAGACCTTACACTTAAAAAGTAAAACCTCAGCAACCTTGAATGGCATGTTCCTGTATGATGCTGAATTACTCAGTTTAACTACTTAACACGTGCCCCTGCCCTCAGGGCGCTTTCCACCAAGCTGAGAAAGAAAGACTGTCAGGGATCAAACAGGAAGAGAATAATAGGCAACAGAACAGCAGGTCTGACAGAGCAAGGGAAATCCCGACAGTAAAACAGTGCAGGTTGCCTGGGGCTGGGCATTGAGTGCGATACATGGAGATGGAGACCTAAGAAAAACGGGTGTGATTCTCCTCAAGAAAAATGACAGAAACGCCCGTGGAGAGGAAATGGAAATGAGCAAGAAATTTCCAAAAGAAGAAATATAAATGTGCAAACGTGTATGAAATATAGTCCACATCACCGGTTACCAAAGAAAAGCAAATTAAAGCAATGAGATAGAGTGTTTCAACTCAAAGTAAAAAGGATATTTAATTTAAAATAGCAACAGCCTGTCTGGCCAAGGGTGTAGGGAAATGGGCACATGGTCACCACTGGGTGAGTGCCATCAGCACAACACTCCCTGCAGGGCAGCTGGACACCGCGCAAGCAAAGCGTTAGATGTGGACCATAATATCCCCTCTGGGAATTCATACAAAGAAGGTCATTAAGGATGGGTACAAAGGTTTAGTCGTAAGGATGCTCACTGCAGTACTACTTGTTATGATAAAAAGTTGGAAATAACTTACATCTCCAAACAGAGGGGTGTTTAGTTATATAAATTATGTATACAATGGGCTTTTATGAAATGCACTAAAAACATTATCTTACAGAAATACTTTTAGTGTGAGAAGATAGTCATAATATATTAAGTACAAAAAACAGACTACAGAGCAACATGTATATTATGGTCTGATTTTATAAGCCTACGTGTATGTGTGTGTGCCTAGAAAGAAACCTGGGAGGCTACTCACCATTATGTTAGCAGAAGTTGTCTTTAGGTGGGTACGATTTTGAATATTTTAAAGCTCTTTGCACTTGTCTGTATTTTCTGACTTTTCTGTTAATATGCTTTGGAAATGAGATTTTAAATAAAAATTTTTCTGATGAACTAGGCAAAACATTCCAGGTGGAAAATGGATGAGCAAAGTCACAGAAGGGGACTCAGAAGGTGAGAAGGTCATGAAGTGAGGACAGAGTGAAAGCCAGGCAGGTGGGAGGAGAGGGGTCCCCTACTCTCACTGAGTTTAGTGCAGGCACAAAAGGCCCCCTGAGGCCGGGCACGGTGGCTCATGCCTGTAATCCTAGCACTCTGGGAGGCCGAGGTCAGGAGTTCAAGACCAGCCTGAGCAAGAGCGAGACCCCGTCTCTACTAACAATAGAAAGAAATTATCTGGCCAACTAAAAATATATATAGAAAATATTAGCCGGGCATGGTGGTGCATGCCTGTAGTCCCAGCTACTCGGGAGGCTGAGGCAGTAGGATCGCTTAAGCCCAGGAGTTTGAGGTTGCTGTGAGCTAGGCTGACGCCACGGCACTCACTCTAGCCCAGGCAACAGAGTGAGACTCTGTCTCGAAAAAAAAACAAACAAACAAAAAAAAAAAAAGGCCCCCTGAATGTAAAGAGAGGAAGGGTTCAGTCCTTGAACAGAAGTGTTTGTTCAAACTTATTTTTTTTTAGTTTCAGACTATTACGGGGGTACAAATGCTTTGGTTAAATCTATTGCCTTTGCACCGCCGAGTCAGAGCTACAAGCATGCCCATCCCCCAGACAGTGCGCACTGCAATTATTAGGTGTGAATTTACCCACCTCCTCCGCACCCCCCCTACCTGCCCAACACCTGATGAATATTCCTTCCATATGTGCACTAAGTGTTGACCAATTAGTGCCAATTTGATGCTGAGTACATGTGGTGCTTGTTTTTACATTCTTATGATACTTCACTTAGAAGAATGAGCTGTTCAGACTTCTTTAGAACTCTTAATCCATCTTGTTCCAGAACAAATCTGAGGTCCCTTAGAAACGCTCATGGGAATTTCAGCCATTCCTTGTGCAGCACCTCACGCCCCAGGCTCCACGCTCAGCCCCTGCAGTGCTGTCCAACGGCTCGGCCTGGGTGGGTGTGTGTTGTTTGGCCAGTTCAGCACCTTCTCTTGCCGTTTTGCTTTTGTTTATTTTTAATGTGAATGCTTCAGGCAGGACTTGCGCTCCCCAGTTAGGAACCACAGTGCCTCCTTTCTCTTTCTTTTCACCACAGTGGCTTCACACCTTCTTCCTGGTCCCTGAGGGCACTGGGGCTTGCCACCCTACTGTAGAGGAAAGAACATGAGATGTGGAGCCACACAGACAAGAGTCCCAGTCCTGCCATAAACTATGCAAGCGAGGGCCAACTCCTCAGTTTCCTCAGTCGCCTCCGCCTTACACTGGGACTCTGGATACTGAGTCTTGCTGCCTGGCCATCACCTACCTGTCAGGTGAGGCCAGGGAAGGGTCTTCCCGGCCAGGGCACATTGTGAAGGGCCCAAATCAGGATAAGTGTGGGGAGAAAGTGCCTCTCCCTGGATTCAGTGGAGGAGTGGAAGAGAAATCCTGAGAATGAAAAGCAACAGACGGTCAGTGATGGGGTAAACGAATCTAAACCAGGTGCCCAGTCCCATGAGAAGCCAGGAGGAGATACACCCAGGCAGTGTGTCGAGAGGATCACAAGCCCAGACAGACCCCCAAATAGAGGGACTGGGGGCTCGCTATAAGGCCTGGGCTTGCCCGGGCACACCCAGCACATGGCCAGAGGCCAGAGCAGAATGAGGCACCAGCTCGCTCCTTCCCACACCGGCCACCACTTTAGCTGAGGGGGCTACTTAGTGCCCTGGACTTGCAGCGGTCGTCTTTTTCTCCCCAGCTACCTGGGGTAATTTCCAGGTTTCTTCCACGATGTGAAGTGGTCACTTCCAGCCCCCAGTGAAGGCCTCCCTTGCCCAGCCAATCCATAGGCCGATTTCTCTGCGGAAGTATCACAGGGCTCCCTTCCCAGTGCCTCGGACCCTCGCTGCAGCTCCTAATCGCCCAGTGTGGACACTGCCGTGTTCCTGGGGGCTGGTGTTGTCTCCCTGGCTGTGCTGTGAGTCCCATAAAGGGAGAAATGTGTGCCACATTGAGTTAAACGACCCCATAGCTGAAAAACACTTTGGCACAACCTGGTAAAGATGAACACACAATTCCCGTGGGTCAAAACCCATGACCCAGCAATCCCTGTCCCCGTTTCACCTTAGAG
>CM052439.1:85176464-85211506 GCA_028533085.1 Varecia variegata | reverse complement strand
ATGATGAGTGCGATGCACACTGTCTGGGGAATGGACACACTTGAAGCTCTGACTCAGGGGGGATAGGGGGGCATGGGCAATATATATAACCTGAACTTTTGTACCCCCATAATAAGCTGAAATAAATAATATAAAAAAAAAAATGAAAGAAGCCCACATGAAACTGGAAGTTTCAATTAATATAAAGCCAAAAGCAGGTAAAACTAAATACTATATTGTTGAGGGATGTAGACAAATGTGATGAAACTGTAAAAAAAAAAAACAAGGAATGATTAACACAAATTTAGGATAGCACTTCCCACTGGGGATAGGAGGCAGAGGCAAGCCGGAAGAACAGAGATCTTTGAAAGCAGCGGTCCCCAAACTTTTTGGCACCAAGGACCAGTTTCATGGAAGACAATTTTTCCAGGGACAGGGGCAGGGGGTGGGAGTCGAGGCAGGGGGCCGGCCAAAGAGCTCTGCGGGGATCACCGTTTTAAAGAACTGGTACTGTTCTATGTCCTACTTGGCTGTCTGTTCTATCATTATTCTTTAAACTACAAATATCTACCACATATGCCATTTTTTATGACTGATCTAGTTCACAATTTAAAAAGTAAAAAAAAATATACACAAAATAACTCGATAGCACTTGGCACCATGTTGGACATAGAATTATGTTTTGTTTTGTTTCCAACAAAAGGAAAGTCTTTGAAATTATGGGGAAAAAACAAAAATGTAAAAAGGATAACTCTATATTTTACAGACTAGAAAACTATACAATGTGAACTAAATGGAAAAAAAAACAATAACAAAAACAAAAAGCACCCTACCACCATTATTTTCTATATCTCAGCTTAGCTTGCTCTTGAACTCCTATTGATTGAGGGCTACCTGTAAAGGCTCTATCTTGTCAGTCGAAGGTATTTGGGTAATTAGTCTTCCTGAATGTCTCTTCTTCTTGAGAATGGGCCCCACTTCTTCCTGCTTCCCTAATGGCATGTGGGTGCCGGGAAGGGTTACAGTCCTAGTGCTCTGGGAGAGTGGCTGGCTCCCAGCTGGACCCACCCCAAAAGTGGGCATCTGTGGGAGGTGGGACCCATGGCCTGCAAGCCTGTGGCTCTTCCCCACCGACCAACCCTCTTGCTTGGGCTGCTGTTCTTTGGGGAGCCCAAGGCTGCCATCATCCACATTGGGGATCCCAGCTTCAAGTGACAGCCGGCCCAAGCCCCTGGGAACCTGAGAATCACATCTCACACCCACCTGCAAGCACTTCTTCTTTGCTTTCAGGTGCCAGGGGAGAAGTGGCCTCCCCCCAGTTCTTTCTAAAAGGTACATACATAGTCTTTCCCGAGCCATTACTGTAGAAGCTTGGACAAACCTGGACTCACCCACACCCTTCCAGAAGCTTCTGTTTATCCTCCTCCTCCCCATTGAAGGATAGGAGCAAATCTAGAATGCTTAAATCTACATCCTTGCCCTCCACTGTCTTCCCCAGCCCAGCCCTCCTATGGGAATATTCTTCGCTGCTCCTCTGCTGACTCCGCCCACCCTTGCGCTGACTCTTCATGTATGCATTAGTCGTGATTAGGTTTGGCTGCCATTGATAAAAGACCTGAAGAAGATGTTTTTCACTCACATATAGGTCAGCATATCAGTTGTCTATTGCTGCACGAATTACCACAAAGGCAGTGGCTTTAACCAACACGAAGTTATTATCTCACAGTATCCACGGATCAGAAGTCCAGGCACAGTGCAGCTCAGCCGGGTCCTCTGCTCAGGACCTCTCAACCCTGAAATCCACTTTGGCTTTCAAAGTGCTGGCTGGGCTATCTGGAGGCTGTGGGGAAGAATCCATTTCCAAGTGCATCTAGGCTGTTGGCAGAATTCAGTGCACTGCAGTTGTAGGACTGAGGCCCCATCTCCTCGACACATGGACCTCTTCATCTTCAAGCCAATTTGAATCCTTCTCAGGCTTCAAATCTCCGAATCCCCCTTCTGCTACCAGCTGGAGGAAGATCTTCCCTTTCAAAGGCTCAAACAATTTATACTAGGTCCACTGGTTAATCCAGGATAATCCTCCTGTGTTAAGGTCAACTGATTCGTACCTTAATTACATTTTGCCAAGTAATGCAACGTGATCGTGGGATAACCCCAGTGGCCAAAGTCGTGGGGCCAAAGCTGCCTCCCACAGCTGGAAAGGCAACTCTGCCCTAGGAAGTGCTCAGAACCCGGGATCCACATGCCAAAGCAGGGGGGTCCAGGCTTCATTCCGACTAGGTTTTAAGGAAGGTTCTCAACAGCTGCCACACAACACTTCAGCTTTCTTCCAACTGGTCCGACTTTGTGACTTTGAGACCTCCTCGTCTGGCTGTGGGAGGCTGGGCACGGTAGCTTTATTCTGGCTGGCAGTGTGGCCAGATAGAAACTCTACCACTATGAAAAAGAAGGAGAGTGGTTACTTGGGGACAATACATAAAAACAACCCAGAGAAAGCCAATAATACCCCTTTTTCCCGCTTGTGAGCTTGGCTGTCCAGACTTTAAAACCTTTAGTTTGAAACTCAAGCTAAAAACTGGCATTTTTGTTCCAGGCAATGGTCCCTTCTCCCTGCCTCGGGCAATCAGTCTCAGCCTCTAAGCCCAGATTTACTGGCGAAAAAGCTGAGGAGAGATGAATTTAGGAAGAAGATCATTGTCACACCACATTTGAATGCAGAAGATATGAGAGGAACTCGGTCTCCTAATGTGCGCCTCCCACCGCTGTCTGGAAGTGTTTGACATGAAGCTTTCCATGTGCTTGTACAAGGGGAAAGGAAGGAACATGGCAAGGCCACCTTTCATGCAAGTATTTGGTCTCAAGCTCTGCAAGTATAGTTCCAGTTGCAAAGCCTAAAACAAGGATTTTTTTTTTTTTTGTCTTTTCCAGAAAGGAAAAATGACAACGCATGATGTAATGCAATCATAACCCCTCCAGCATGCAGAAAAATCACAAAAATGGAACCTACAATCTGGGTGAGCAATTTTCCAGTTCCAGCAATGCTTAAGCAATACGGTGGTCAGAGCCCGTCACAAGTGGCCAGAGCCCTCGGTTGCAGCTCTGCATGACTGTAAGGGTCACAGAGCTGGTTCATTACCAGTCAGGGCCAGAAGGAGACACCTGGGCTGGAACCCTAATTGGAACACTCCCAGGGACAGTGCAGATTTCACGATGCAGACTGGTGCTTCAAGCAGTTTATTTTTTCCTGATTCCTGCTTCTTGGAAAGAGTAATAAATTAGTAATATCTGAACCTAGAGGAAAGGGGGAAAACCCAGACAGAAACTTTTGATCCTGATGAATCTGAATGTGCAAAGTGGCTCAGCTACTTTCTAACTGTCAGAGGTTCTTAGCAACACAATTTAGACAATAAGTTTCAATGTCTTCATTTCTGGGATTAAGACAGTAACATATACCTTCCATTTCTAGAGTCCTACTGTAAGGCTCTGAGTTCATGTATGTGACATTCTAGGAACACTAGCAGATGCCCAGTGCCATCGGTAGTTATAGGCGTTGTCATTGTAACATGCTGGATTAGGATTGCACCATTAGTAAAAGTTAGTGTGGCCGGGCTCAGCTGCAAAGGAGTTTGATTAGACAATCCAAGCTACCCCTCCCAACCAAGATTCACTGGGTATTGTCAGAGGACCAAGATGCCAATGTTGAGTTGCAGGATGGCATGGCTGTCATATGACATTTGGTCCAGAGTACAGGGAACACCACAGATAACTGCATGAAAGGCACTTCAATCTTGTTTCTTATACCCAGGAAATGCTGCAATGTAAAAACCTTACCTGTTCTGCCTCTGATGAAAATGGGCAGCTAGCAGATACTGTTGGATACCTACGTGCCATTCCTTACCACAACAATGCCCGTGGCAAGGCAGCCTTGCATCCCCACCCACCACCGCCTCACCTGATATGGCCTGGATGACCCAGGGCAGCGGACAGGACTTTCTCATTAGTATCAGAAGAACACCAGCAGGTGTCTGGAGAAATTCTTACTGCAACTACAGGCTGTGGTGTTCGGGACACCCCCACGTCCTCGGACCGAGACTGACCCTCAGCAAGTCTCACAAGCACCCAGTGCTGCTGATGCTGCCAACCCAAGGACCACAGAGCTGAGAATGGCCTCTCCAGGGCAGCAGTCAGCAAACTGCAAGCTGACAGTGGGCCAAGTGCCACTGCCACCTGTGTGCAGACAGCCATCAAACTACAAATGGTTTTTACATTTTTGAGTGGTTAGAGGGAGGGGGCGGGGAATGGGGGAAGCATTTTTATGACAGTAGAAAATTATATGAAATTCAGATTCCAGTGTCCATAGATAAAGTTTTATAGAAGCACAGCCATGCCCATTCACTGAAGTATGGTCCACGGCTGTCTTTGTGCTACAGTGGCAGAGCTGGGTACTTGCAATAGAGACCATATAGCCCAGAAATATTTACTATGTGGTCCTTCATGGAAAATGCTTTCTCTAGGGTACAGAAATGGCTTCATGGAACACCTGAGGGAGAAGGGTGATTCTCACACAGCCTGGCTTCCTGCTCTCTGTCCTGTGCTCTGGGTTCATCTTAAGATGGGTGCTTTACAAAGAATAACTTCTTTAATGCTTAGGTATTAATAAAAGGAAAAGATACATTTTTTAAGATGCCTTTAATCTTTCTCTTTCTGCTCCTATTCAAATGAAAGCAATTACAGAGCAGAGGCCCGCTAAGAAGTGTGACAATTTATATGAAATTAATGTCACAAGAGATTGAAGCAAATTATTTATTAAAGTCACCCACATAATCAGATAGTAGAAAATAGAAAGAAAAATAAATCTACGAATCTATGATTCCTAGTCAGTATTTCATTTTAGTTTACATTTAAATGGTAACACATCTTGTGGCAAATTATTTCAGACTTTTTCTACCAGGAAAAAGGGGAAGAAAAATGCACTTATTGAAGGAAACCTCTGCAAGAGGCAAAAGTGATAAACTTCCCCAAGCCTATTTACGAATGCAGTCAATGAAACAGAATTTTAATGAATTGTGCCACATAATCTGGTGGTTAATGAGCTGCAAAAGCCTTTGTCAATTGCAGTGACTGGGAACTAACTCTTTCAGTTTCAAGATCAATAAGAATTCTAGGCTCTGCACTACCCAAAAGGGAGCTCTGGGGAGAAAGGAAGTTGTCAGAGGAATGTCATTTCTACAGGTCGCAGCAGCAAGGCCGCCATCTGTTTTCTGCACCCCCTCCCCCTTTATATTTAAATCCTGACTTCAGACTGAGAGGGAGAGAAAGACAGTTTGGAGATCAAACAGCACAGCTCCTATGAAATGCCAATACAAAATGACAACAAAAAGGCTTGAATGACTCTAAAAATATCTCCCAATATTTTAGAAGCTGTACTGAGTCCAGCTGCTGGTGTGGACCTTTGGGGGGGCGTAAAGCCCTTGACATTCAGTGTTCTTGATATACAAAGGTAATAGGCAGTGTGGGTTGTTGAGGACTAAACACTAACCTAAGGTATCCTGCTAATTCCAGCCTTCATAACACTTCTTTTATCTGCTGTTTTCATTTCTTCAGCTTCAAATAGTCACATTCTTTTCCAGAGGTCTGGGATTTGCAATTATTGTGCTATCCATATCCATTACCCAGAGTTGTTGCTAGGGAGATGTGGCCATCGCAATGATCCTAATGCCACACAACATAAGACATCCCAGGTGGAAGACACCAATCATCAACAGCAGGTCAGCAGCATCTGCCTAGTACCTACTATGTGGGAACAATGAAGAATCTGGGAAGGTAGAGGTGAATAAGACCTCAAATCCACCCTTAATTAGCTCTTAGAGTGCTAGAAGAGAAAGACACTTACGCTTGTTGAATGAATTAATAGACAATTGGGCTACAGATTTCTTGTTCAACAGAGGTCTTAAAAAGATTTTATTTCTTGGTAGGGACCCAGTGGATACTTTTTAATTGAGTGGCAAGAAACCTGCATGCCATTTTGACATCCATACAGAGTAAGCGAAGCTGCTGCTACCACACCATCCTCCCACACCCAGTCTTGGAGTTTACTCATTGGCAATTTCCACTGCACCTGTATTTTCATCTATTAAGGTACTCTTTGTGGCTTCAGGTATGGGACAATTAGCAAAAGCCACAAGAAAGCAATTTCAGGAGAGGAAAGCCCCATAAAACATGAAAAATTAAAGTGGTTCTGAATGTTGCATTCAGAAAATTGCCACAGGCAATCTCATTCTGTCAACAGAATGTTCCACTTGGCTGCAACCAAGACACAGGTGAAATGTTTTGACATGTGACCAGGCAGGAAAAGGGAGAATAGGGTACTGAGGGAATTGGGCTGCCCCAAATCACCCAGCATTTGTTCTTATAGTTAGTCTATGAAGATTTCAGACTTTAGACTACGAAGAGATTAAAAAAGTACAGTTCCTGTCCTCAAGGAGTTTACAATCTAGCCAAAGGGGCAAGCTTGTGTACAGATATTCGAAACAGAAGGGGGAATGAAGAAATTCCTACAAGCTGTGCATGGCTGAAGACCAGAAAAGAGGTGAGACCTGCTTCTGCTGGAAGCAGCTCTGAAATGCAATAGCAACCCTTCTGAAATAAGGGAAACCAGTAACGCACAGACTGCAGTGGAAGAGGCTCATCCCATGAGAAAGACACTTTGGACCCACAGCCCAGATTTGTCCTCCTATGGCTACCTTCACCTTGGACTTGGGGACAGGGAAAGGAATGCTTTTACTAATCAGACCCAAGTGTAACGTGTAATCTTTCCCTCAGGTGCCACTGCACAGTGGAAGGCAAGGCTAGAATATTCACGCAAGACTCAACTCAAGTGTCAAGGGTAAAAAAAAAAAACCTTTGAAAATGAATATCCCAGATTCTCAAACATGGTGACCTCATCTTTCACTTGTAGCCCCCCTTCCCCTATAGCAGCTCCCCTTTCCTGGCCCTGCCATGTATCTTTGGAGTGGCGCCATGTCGACATCACCGGGAAGAGCCCAAACCTCTCCTTCAAATCTGGATCCAAGAAGAGATGCTGTTAGAGAGGAGACTTTCCTGCCTACAAATTCACCACTGGTTTCTTCTCGAAAAGCTACCTTTAAGGACCCCAAAACGAGCACCTTCTGGAGAGAATTCCTACCTGCCCATGGGGTCACACATTGCTGCAGATGGCCACACCTGCACACAACACAACAGCCAGGCTTGGGGTGTGGAGACTTAGGAGGCTTGGGGTATACAGAGCTGGAGGTGAGCAGGTGCAGGCAAAGATGTTCATTTTTTTCCACACTTGTGCTGGAACCAGGAGACCGTCTTTCGATGCCACTAATTCAAGCTGCAGAGAAGGATGTGCTGCTGTTTTGCTATCTTTACATGTTGAAAAGTAGCATCTCTTGGCCCCTCTCCTTCTGATCCAATTAGAGTCCTCTCTCTGGCTCTCAAAGCCCCCAGTGGCTTCCCCTCCTGTCCCTCTACTGCATCCACTCTGGACCCAACTACTCACAGAAGCCTCCTCCATCTTCAGCCAGGCTGATCTCAGAAACAATTATTCATCACCACTTCTAAGGAATCAGGTGCGGTCGTCGGTACTGAGGAAACAAGGTCCAGTGAGACTTGGCCATCGCCTTCAGAGGGCCCGCCACCAGCGAGGGCCAGGTGGACCTGGCAGAACGGCACAGGCCGGAAGCACAAGAGGCGCAGGCTCAGGGGTCCTGTGCGCAGGTGAGCCGGGATCAGATGGTAAAAAAGGAGGAGGGTGGCGCCCAAGCAAAGGGCTGGGCTGTGCAAAGGCCACCAAGACAGAGAGTGGAAGAGCCACGCCTGCTCCGGGTGGCAGGAGCAGCAGTTCTGAGGGTGGGCTAGAAAAGATGGGGTGACACTGCCAAGCCAGTGCCAGCCCAAGAAGGATCCGGTGAGCCAGAAGAAGTTCGTCTTCATTCTGAAGCCAATGAAACCCCAGAAGCGGTTTAAGCAAAGGGAGATTTGCATTTCCAGAGAGCACCCTGGCAGCCCTGGGGAGGCAGTCTGGGGACAGGAAGGCAGACTGGAGGGCAGCTCCGGGACTGTCACCCTGGTCCTGGTGAAGCTGCTGAGGCCAGCGGGAGGGCAGCGAGCCCAGCATCGGGAAGGGGAGGCTGAATCTGGGCAATTAACATGCAGCATTTGGGGACTGGCAGAAGCTCAGGCGTGTAGGAAAGGCAGGTACGTGTGTGCTCACTCCTTCCTCTGCTCCTCTGCACCCGTGGTCCCCCGCCTGAAATGCCCCCCACATCCCCCCAGGCCTGGCACCACTCTCACCTGCCCCAGGAAGTCGTCCCTCGCAGCCGCCACCTGCTCTTTCCTTTCTCCGCCACACGCTGTCAGGACCACCCAGTTGGAGGCTGAACAAGGCGCACTGCCCTTGTCCACACTGCTCCATGTGCCTGTCCGTGGGGCTCCCTCCCCACATGGCTTCTTGGGCATCTTTTACCTCCCTCAGTGTCATCTCATCCCCATTTGTATGTGCACGTGCCACACAGCGGTTTCGGTGGATGCAGTAACAACTGGCTGTGAAATCATCCTCACTTCTGAGAGCCAGGTGTTACCAAGCATCACTCCACCCACCTCCCTATCTGTCCACAGCTATTCCTATACCTGTGATATAGATTCTTGTCCTTCTGTCCCTCGGGGCAACCCTTCAGGATAGGGAGAATGGTCTGCTTGCAGAACCAGAACCAGGAGCTAGTGTGTCATATCAGAAACTGTGACGGCCTGAGATGGTGACTGCTTGTGAGTTAACGAGTTAGCCTGCCACCATTTTATATGCACATAGTGACAAAAGACACGAGACACCTGGGTCAGAGAAAAACGCAGCAGCCAGAGCAATATCTTGCATTTGTTTCTTAAATCCCAACCTCTGCAAGGGGACATGGTGAGGGCCGGGGGTGCCTGCACATCACAGGAGAGGAGTCCAGAAAGGATAAAACTCTGATCTCAGACAGGGCTGCTGGAAACCGCCATTCTCAGAGAGAGAGAGAGAGAGAGCGCGCGCGCGCTTTTTTTTCTGACTTGGAATGTAAGCAAATCCCGTAAGGGAGAGGAGTGGGACTCACCTATCCTGAAATGTCTCCGGAGAAGGAGGCGTCAGGCATCGCTAGGCTTTATTATCTCTAGTTTCTACGGCTGTTTCTTATTCAAAATGCTTGAACAGATAGTCTGAGAAACATAGGAACATTAACATTGAGTCATTATTTGCTGTTCCTCACCTTGTCCCCAGATGGTGCATGGTGGTTTCTTGGTTTATAGTTCCTAGTTCTAGGACCCGTGTCACCCTTCCCAGGGCTGGCCCTGTGCAGCCAGAGCCAATTAGCAATGACTACCATCTACCTAACATGAGCACAAACCATGCTTTAAGAACCAGAAGCTTTACAAACCTTATTTCTAATCCCTGCAACATCATCGGAAGGTAGGTGTCATCATTCCTGTTTAAAAGACGAGCAAGTTCTGACTTGAAGGTGAGTGTCTTGCTCATTACTACACTATAAATGGTAGAAGCAGGATTCTTTGCCAGGTCAGTCTGAAAAGCACATTCTGTGCTTTTCTTCTGCTTTTATAGCCTCGAGAGTCTCTGTGGGTCCATAAAGAGGTCAGGCTCCTCTCTGTCTCGGCGGAGGGAGTCAAGTAGCTGCCTTGCTTACTATTAATTAAGAAGAAAGCCATTACTTCACTAGACCCTTCCTAGCAAGATGGCCTTTTAAAAATAGCAATTAAGAGCCTACATTTTAGAAGCAGAACCAATTCAACGTGGAGGGGGACAAGATAAAAGGAACAAGCTAATTAGCTTAAAATGCCATGCTACCTTTGCTACAAAAAGGAATTTTAAAAAATCCAAGCGCCTTAAGAAAATTAAAACAACATCCAGGCAGCTTCCTACATGCATACAAAACACAACCGAAAGATTACAGCCGCAAATGCCAAAGCTTCTTACGATAATGTCATTACCTTTCCAGGCACCGAGCAGATGGGGACAGTGCAGAAAGCAGCAGCTGGTGGAGCAGGGGCCCCTCAGAGCTGCGTCCGCAACCTGCTCCGCTAGCACCGAGCCTGTCCCAGCCCACCCACATCGCCAGCCCACGAGAACCTTGGGCCACAGTCAAACTGGCTTGCAAAGAAAAGCCTGGAAATATTTGTTTTATGGTTATTGTTTCCAAATCCCTACCATCCAGCTAGCATTTCTCTTTCTTGGGGTCAAAACCATTAGTGGCACCTGCTGGGCATTTCATTAAGGCTTATTTGAAGACATTAGACATCTGCCAGGTTGGAAGACAGAGCTGCCTGTGCAAAACCAGCCAAGGAGGTTCAGCTCACTCCAGGGCTCTGTCATCGCAGGAGCCATCAATTTTTGGCTGTTACTCTGAAGTTGAACAACGAATATGTCATCTGGATTGTTCCACCATGAACCAAGTCCCTTTTCGGACCCTGCATTGAATGAAGACGGAGGGAGCACTCCATCCGTGTGATGCTTTGCTGGCTCGGCTGCCAGTTTGCACGCATGGTTGGCAAGAAGCGTCCTCCCTCGCAGGGCCCCTCCCACCCTCTCTCCTCCGCAGTGCCCCTCACCACACCACACTTTGGTTGGCCTCTTCCTCCAGGAAGATGAACTTGCTTTTCCTGTTTCTTCCATCTTCCTATTTTATCCTTCACTGTGGTGGGAGAGCAACGTATTAAGCTGGAACAATTCACGGCAAATTGCAAATTTGGCCAAGTTGTTCCTGTGCTTCCCCTACCTTACCCCTGCCCACGACTTAACCACCACATTTGTTCCTGAGACCCCTAATCTTAGTGAAAACCCATCAAGAGGAAAAATATTTGCATTAATTTAATGGGAAATTTTTTCAACTGTTACAGATAGAAAAATTATCCATCAAACCCTAGAAATAAGTTCAAGTAATAAACAATAATTCGAAAGCAAGTAAATATAGTTTGTACATAAAACTCAGTGGTGGGGCAGAGGGGGCGGGGAGGGGTCAGCCTCCGGCAGGGGGCCGACCACCAGGGCGCCGACTTCCAGGCAGGCATTTCCTATCAAAATCACGCGAGCTCGATGATCACTTTCTTTTCCTTAAAACTCCGACACTAGAAGAAGCTCCTGATGCAGAAGCGTCTGTAGGAGGATCCGTAGTTTGGAAAAAAGGGGGTTTCTAAACGTGAGGAGATGGTGTGGGGGTTGTGCAGGTCAAAGGGAAGCAGAAACCTTTCCTGCCTGTCGTCTTGCCTGGCGCGAGCATGCACACGAAACCATCTGGGCTCATCCGTGACAGCACAGATTTCAGTTGTTCCACGTGATCTTCTCTGACGAGAAATCGCTGTATCAGGTCAATTGCTGAGTGTGTTTCTGCCCAAAACTACAAAGCCAAAATACCACTTTGTATTTATGTAGTGTGTTGTAGGGTCAAAAATCATTATACTGGCAGGAAAAAAGTCGTTGTATGAAAAGCAGCGTCATTTCCCAAGAACCATGTGGCAAGAGTCACCATCGGCAGAGTTAGGATGCAGAGTGAGCTGTGCTGGGCACGGGAGCTGCCTGGCCCTGGCCCTCCGGGGCACTCAGCCTGACATGCCGCCCCTGCAGAGACCCCTGCAGCGCCAGCCGCAGGACACTCGGGCTCACCTAACGAGCTGGATGCCTCACTTTCTGCCTTTATCGCTTTGCGGCTCCTTTTACCTAGAAAGTGCCCAGAACGGTACCAGCACCTGATAGAAGCTCAGCAACTGGAAGTTTTTATTCGCTGAATGGCATTTTCATTCGTGTCAGTAAAGAACTCACACACATGCTAAAACTTCCAAGGCAGTGATTCTCAAAGTGTGGTTCCTGGAGCAGCAGCGGGGACCCTGGGACCTTGTTAGAAATGCAAATTCTAGGCCTCATCTCAGACCTAAGGAATCACAAAGCCAGGGGCAGGGGCCCAGCAATTGTGTTCTTACAAACCCTCCAGGTAAAGCTGATGCACGCTCTAGTTTGAGAGTCCCTGCTCTAAGGAATCAGAGGCATTTAATCCAAAATTCCCCTAGGGACCTTGGATATTCACCTAGAGGAGCTCAAACCAAATACCCCTAGAATAGGGGCCACCTGTCTTTGACTTGCTGGCCAACTTTATAGTCATCTCTCAAAGGTGTGGATTGTCCAGTGATCCGCTACAAGCTTGAAGTGTCACACCAGGGGCTACTTAATAATTCCCTGCAGGGTTTCATACGGATAGAGAAATGGAAGCATCTTGGAAGTGTCATCATATGAAGCCTAGCCCACCACATGACCACACAAAGTCAACAGTGCTCGCTGGGGACATGAAGCCATGTGTTTGCATTTCTGTACCCTAATGGCACCGCACAAAACCCAGCCCGGGATTTGCGTTTGTTGAAGGAAGGACCATGTGGATTAGACAAAAGAATGTGGGAAAAGTGGAATATCAGTGTGAAGTAGGCTGCATCAGTGAAGTGTCCACGAACTCACCTGTTATGTACCACTGGCCGTTGATTCTGGCCCACTCTGGAATGAAATTTTGATGGCACTGAGAGAAAACATATGGTTCTCTCATAATAATGTGGCATTGTATAGACATAACCTAAATTTGAAAACCTCTTAAAATGGAAACCTTGATTCCATCTGTCTCTTAAAAAAGAAAAACTCATAATTGCTTATAACCATGTTCATTTACCATTTTCTCTAACGTTTAACAGCTGGTGAGGGGCGGAGGACAGCAGGGCGGGAGGAGACACGGGTAATTAATAAAAGTCGTTATCCTGCCTTGATTTCAAATGTTATCAGTGCTTAAAATGTCAAAGCTGTGTTCCCACATTCCTCAAATGACTCGCCCATAACATGTCAAAACTGAATCCAGCCCACGTTTTCACCCCTGGAGAATTCTAAAGGATGAGCAAGCTAGACCTGACAACAGTACTTCTTTTTGAAGGACTTTTGCAGATTTGACTAAGGGAGAACAATTTGCAGGGAGAATTCAATTGATGGAAAACAATGTATGGCAAATATTTATATTTTAACATTCAAATTGAACTTCTTTTCAAGATTAGGAATCAAACCAGCAGGAAGTTGGAACCTGGTAATACATCTGTTTCTGCAGGGAAATGTAATTGGTTGCACCTAACGATGTGTGTGTCTTTATAAAGCTGGCATGTACCTCAGGAAGAAGGATTCTGATAGGCATATTCGCAGGTACGCCTCAGCTGCAGTGTCTTGTAGCACACCAGGACAATTCACCTCTTCGAGGCAGCATCCTGTCCACTGCTGTTTCTCAGAGATGGGCGTGAGCACCATGAGCCCAGACCACCTGTGATGCTTGTAGACCATGCACACTCACTCTGGTCCCTAGACTTCAGAATCAGAGTCCCTGGGTGGCACCAGGACTGCACAACAGCCCTTCCTCAGCTGAGTCTGATGCAAGATCAGGTCTGGCACCACAGCAATCAGGGCTGCTGCCCCCTGGCCGCTCACCTGGGCACCTGCACCTTGTCTGCAATAGTGACGGAGGTCCCTGCCACCCGCATAGCTCTCTGCAATCATACTAGAGGTGGTATTTAGTCCACAGTTTTACCAGGACAATAAAAGGATCTGTTGAATGTGACTGAACACACACTGCCTGAAATGAGAAGTTTCCTGGTGAGGTAAGATTACCGTGATGATGGGGCACCCTGTAAATGACCATCACTGGGGTACCTGGGTAGCCTGCATGTTCTTCCTCTTCAGAGGACACTGAAGAGTTCTCTGCTAAGTCATGGTCTCCATCCTCATCCAGACTGGAGGCTTCTGGTGCCCCTCGGGTTCTGCTGGGGTTCTCCCAACCTGATCTCCTCCCCTGCCAGTCTGCTCAGTCAGAGCCCCTATGACCACATATGAAAAACCCTCAGCCTCCTTGTCTGTAATCCCCAGACCTCACCTAAGTAGACAGCGGGGGAGAAGTAACAATAACAGCTGACATTTATTGAGAGTCAGGCTCCGTGTAAGAGATTTGCATGTACATCTCGCTTAATCTGCACGACTCCTTTATGAGAGCACTACACCTATTTTGTAATGAACAAATGGCAGCACAAGACATTAAGAAATTTGCACAAGGACACACAGCCAGTCAACGCTAATGTAGCAAAGTGATTTACTTTAGAGCATGGGTTGTGAATCAGTGTGTCTAGAGTCCAAATCCTGGCTTTACCTCTTACTATTGCATGTTGAACATTTTACCTAACTGCTCTAAGTCTTATTTTCCTCATATAAGAAAAAGGAATGATGATAAACAGAGTTTTTGTGGGACTAGATGAGCGTGGTGATTAATTTTATGTGTGAACTTGACTAGGTAAAGGATGGCCCAGATAGCTGGGAAAGCATTATCTCTGGGTGTGTCTAGAGGGTGTTTCTGGGGGGCATGAGCATTTGAATAAGCAGACTGGGTGAAGGAGATCTGCCTTCACTAACGTGGCCTGGCCTCATCCCCTTGAGGCCCCAGAAAAGACAAGAAGGCAGAGGAAGGGCAAATCTGCTCTCTCTTCTAGGGCTAGGCCATCCATCCTCCCCTGCCCTTGGACGTTGGAGCACCTGGCTCTCAGGTCTTTAGACTCAGACTGAATTTCACCACCAGCTTTCCTGGGTCTCCAGCCTGCAGATGACAGATCACGGGACTTCTCAACCTCCATAACTGCATTAGCCAATTCCCATAACAAATCTCCTCTATTGTTTCAGTGTGTCTGGAAGCCCTGATAAGATATTTAACATGAAAAAAGCTCAGAACATTGCCAGTGCCTAATAAACACTCAATAAATGTTCTTGTTCTCACTGTTCTACAGTCTTCCTAAGGAGGTTCTTTCCCTCTGGTGCTTTCTGCATCTGTGCAAATAACCTGCCCCTCAAGGAGAAGTGCCCCCCGCCCATGTGTGCTCAGGGCCCCTGCACCATCCTCCAGCCCAAGAGCTCTGAGCTCCCTGGTCAGTGGCCATTGACAAAGATTCTTTGCTTGACCAAACTTTAGTCAGTCTCCTGAGCCTTCTCCTAAGCCATCTGTGCACTTCCTTGTACAAATCCAGCAAGAACCCTGCTAAGTCAGCTTAGCAAGAACCCTCCCACCCTGTATCTGATCACCCCTGATATCTGACCCACTTCCTCCCCCTCTGCCTTCTCCTAGGTGATGTCTTATCACCCTGGCCTGTCTTCAGCAAGGATCCTGCCATGTTGGCTTAGCCAGAATCCCGCTTACCCATGATGTTTACTCTTAGCAATTTTCCATCCACTTTCTCCTAACTTGCTCCTCAGCTATAAATCCTAACTTGTGAAAGCTGTACTTGGAGTTTTGCCCAATCTCTCTTCCCCCGGCAAATCCCACTGCAGTGGTCCCTGTACCCATTGGGATGGTCCTGAATAAAGTCTTCCTTGCTGTTCTTTAACAAGTGTCGTTGAATAATTTTTTCTTTAACACCACCTTCCTTCTCCTTTGAGCTGCATGTGGCCCACCCAGGGACAACAAGAAGGGAACATACCCTGTTTGCTTGGAGGGAGGAGTGCCTTCTTGGTGACAGCCTTAACCAGGAGTGGATTTTCCTCCACTGCACAGAAATATGCCTGTGGCTGCACTTCCTGTCTACGCTGTTAAACATTACTAATTCCTATCCCCACCCCACCCGCAGCAGGAGTTTAGCCTTCACATCCGTCAGCATGTCCTCGGCCCCCACCAGTCCAGTCTGCACGTGCTGAAAGAAGGCATTTGGCATTTGAACTACGTACAAAAACTGAACTTGCCTTCCCTGTCTCGTGGGCACTTGGGCAGCAGCCGGGCTGCAGAGAAGACGGAAGCCTGTTCCTACTTCACGTGCCTGGGATTACCTCTCTTCTGTTAATCTGAACAATTCTTCCAGCCCAGACCAAGTCCTTCCTCTTCATGAAGCCTTCTGGGCACTCCAGCCTACACCAAGTCTCCCTTCTCTGAAGTCTATGAAATTTCTCCTACTTTAGCACCCAAATGTTCTGAATCACTTTAACTTCCCAAACACTTTTTGCCTTTCCTTCTCTAGGCATTGGGGGTTGAGGGTCATATTCACAGAATAAGATGGGCTGGCCTAGGTGCAGTTGAAAAGGATTTCCAAAATCCAAGACATTAAGAGTAAATTTTTTTAACTCAGGCAAATTGGTACTTTCATCCGTAGTTGGCAAATGTGTAAATAGGTACAGCTTTTTTGGAGCTGTCCAAATCTAAAATAGGTATATCCTTCTACCCAGCAACTCCCCGTCCAGGTATCTATCTCAAGGAAATCCTTGCATGTGTACACAAGAAGTCCTATTTAGAACCATGCATTGCAGCATTGTTTATAATAGCATAAAGTTGGAAGCCACCTAAAATCCATCCATAGTAGAATGACCAAATAATTCTGCCATACTATGCTGAAGTTAAACAGTGTTGAGCTCAACATACTGATAGAAAGATCTTAAAGTAAATTAAGTTAAAACGAGGTAAGCAAACTTTTTCTAGAAAGGGCCAGATAGGAAATATTTCAGTCTTTGCAGGCCATATGGCCTTTGCTAGCAGTTATTCACTCTACCACTGTAGTGCAAAAGCAACCATAGACAATATGTAAACAGGAAAACATGACTGTGTATTAATAAAATTTTATTTACAAAAATAAGACTTGACAATGCGTACAAGTTGAAGAACAAAGTTACCCTATCCATGTAAAAACAAACTAATGTAGATCTGCATACGTTCATTATTGCATATATGCATGCCTTTTAAAAGTCATGAAGAATTACAAAAAATAATAATAAAATCATTAGACCTCCTTTAAATAGCTTGAGGAATTTTGACGACTGTCTCTTTCATGCATGACTCTATTTCCCTTCAACCATCATTTAGACAGAAACTCTAACACATTTATTCCTCTAAGAAAGGAATTAAATAAGGATTTTCAGCCCCTCACTAACGAACAATTGGCAGCCAAGCAAACCTCCGGCTTCTCTCCCAGCCCCAGCGTGGCCGCGCCAGCCAAAACGGGGGCCAAAGGCAGCCACAGCCTGCTGGAGCAGGGACTTTGATACCTGGTCTTTGCTCTTAAAGATTCCAAAAGCCAAAAACAGGAATTTGTTCAAAAAGGCAATTCATTTGAAGTATTAATTAAAATGCAAATTACTGCAAGATGGCTTGGCTCTAAAACGTTTGCTCTGTAGTTTTCATGAATATAAAGCATATGACAGGCTTCTGTTCAGAGTGATCTGCATACGCGCTCACAGCTGAAATATCGCTTGATTTGAAAATAACCAAGGGGGGCTGTGAGTGCCAAGCAAGGCAGCGGCGCCTTCAGCAAGAGCTGTTCCCCGTCAGGCGGACGAGTGAGGAGGGGCCGGGGAGCAGCTCTCCGCTAAGACTCAGCCTCCACCAGGGTTTTTGGGGGGAGCTTGCCACCCTCCGGGAAGGGGAGCTGAGTTTCCAGGGTGCACCACGCAGCCTCTTACAACGCACTGGCTGGCTCCTGGGCCTTTGCGTCTTGAGTCAGGGAAGGGAGAAAACAGACATCAAGCTCATGAATGGATGTTTCTGAGTGTTTGGGGACCACTCACTTTGCCCCCAGTTTGACAGCAGATATTTTCTGTTCTCAAAGTCCCCCTTGGGCCACCCCTTCCCGCAGGGGGCTGCCTGTCTGCTCCCGCGTGAACCCCAGCTTCCCTGGTTCCTCCCTCCTGCGTCTCTCTGCCCTTGATTTCAAACTCCTCTTCCCTATATTGTTCGAAGAAATCCCACCCCTCCCAGCTCCTGTCTCTGTGTTTGCCCACGGTGCTCGTCCAAACAAACCCGCCCCGTGGAAGGCAGTTTACCAACCACCTCCTGTCAGTGCCCACGCCTCACCCCCAGTTCCCACCCAGTCAGCCTACCAAGGTGTCTCTTTCAAACACAAATGGTCCTGCTCCAGGAGGAATTCAGGTGAAAGAAGTCATGCCCACCTAATTCATCTTCCCTTCAGAGGGTCCAGGGAGCTGCGAGGGCAGGAATGAGAACGACGCAGCCTTTTCTTCTTTAGACCTTGCTCTCTGCAGACACATCAGCTTGGTGTACAGAAGAAAGGCTCAGGTGGCCCCTGAGAGCCGCCTGCAGATCGGTGGGCGAGGGGCTGACTTGTGCCAGACAGAACAGACTTGCTGCATGTGGCACATGGGGCGAAGGGCGCCAGGATGGGCATTGTACCTGGAGAGACGGCACATCTCATGAGGAGACCTGTCCCATCACGGACCTGGCACCTGCAGGGGGGGTGCACCCCACACCACTGCAAGGTGTTGGGAGGGGCATGACCACATTGCATGGCCCCCTCTAGGGCAAAGGTTGGAATGGATGAACGTCCAGCTTCTCCCACGCAAGTTCTGAGACTCTACATTCTTCAGGGGAGGGGAGAAAGTGCCTGAATGTCGATTGGCTAAAAGTGTACTTAATTGCTCCCTCGAGCCCAGGTTACCTCCTGCCCTCACTGCTCACTCTGTCTTATCAAGCAGACCCCTGCTGTTCTACCTTTAATGAGTAAAAACACATCTCGAATTAGCAGCATCCATTTGATTGAAAGCAAAGGCAATTTGTTCTTTTAAGTAGGTTAAGCACACCTCTGTAATGCTGCTTATATTCTTATTTGGTTTGGCAAATGTTTTGTTCAAAAGAATACAAAGGTAAGCTGTGGTCTTGCCCTGCCGGGGATCATGATCAGTTCTGAATTGGAAAAATGTTAAATAAGCTTCCCTACCTCTGAAAACAGCACAGTGTGGTTGTGCCTACGCCATCCGTTTGACACAGGCTGGACTTGGAGAAGAGGGTGCGGGTGAAACCCAAGCTCTCCGGGCCACTCTGCCCTCAGCACATGGCAAGTGTCTGTCAAAACTGGAAATATTCTCCCCACCAAGGCTATCTACCTCCAGTTGCTTAGTTTAGTTTGGTTTGGTTTAGTTCCATTCAGTTCAGTTTAATTTGGTTTTGCCTTGTTTTTCTTTGTTTTATTTTGTTTTGGTGTGTGGGCAAAGTGAGTGGTCCGAAAACACTCAGAAAGGTCAACATGTTAAGAACATATATTGGATATGCCATGTGTTCCAGAAAAGACGTGACAAGTGAACAGCATCTTCTGAGCTCTACTCTGTGCCCAGCCCAAACCTCGATGGTGTTGGGACGCAGAGGTATGCTCAGAAAGCCCCCAGTCTAGCAGATGCAATAATCCTAATCCTATTAGAAGACTGATTTACTTCTTAAATATAATTTCGAGCATGTACTGTGTACAAGGCATTGTGTGCAGTCCGGTCCCATGAGCAGCCGGGTCCCCAGTCTCTGAGTGCTGACAACCTTGCAAAGGAGAGAAGACAAACACAATAATCCAATGCACAACTGAGTGATTCAGACAATAAAATGCTGTAAGAAGTAGAGGAAAAAGAACTCACTGTGGGGTTGCTGGATTTAGCAAATAAAAACATAGCATGCCTGGTTAAATTTAAATTTCAGATAAACATTTAATAATTTTTTTAGTATAAGTGTGTCCCAAATATTACCTGGGCCATAGTATCATATTTGGGATGCACCTCCACTTAAAAGAATGTATTATTCATCTGAAATTGAAACATATCTGGGTGTCCCGTATTTTATCTGGCAACCTCAGCACAGTGGTCTGGGAAGATGAATCCAAGGCTTCTCAGAGGAGACGGGATGTCAACCAGAGAGTTACAGAGTGGAAGGAGGTTACAGGGACGCGTGGGGAAGGTCAGCGGGAGCAGAGGACCGAGAATGTGGAATATTGACTGGATTGTCTGAGTCTCCCTCAGACAGAACCTCTCCATCAAATCCATGTCTGACCGGATGAGAGGGGCATCCCAGCAAAAGGAAAAGGCTATGGATCTTTTGCAAGGCAGGCTGCCCGTCACCCCGTTTGTGAATGTCAGTTACACTTGATACATCAGAGTCACGTCTTAAAGAAGGACCCACCTGTGGTGCAATTAGGATCAGCTCTCTTCATGCTCAGAAATTTCTTTAAAGGGACATTTCGGTCCCATTTGAACCAAGTTTGATCAAAATGAGAGAGAGGTGTGATGAAGCAGTTTTGGAAACTGCAAGGGTCCATGCGAGTGTGAGGTCTGACTATGACAGTCACCCCAGGAGCTCACCACCTTGGCGGAGCCCCCTCGCCTCCCTGAGCCTCGGTGCCCTCACATGTGCCGTCTACCTTGCCGACTGGGGTGAGGACCAGAGGCAGTGCCTGCAGAGCACCCAGCAGAACGCAGGACACGGTGGACACTCCACAATGAGTAACGTGGCAGGAACCTAATTTCCAGCACCGTTCTGACAGATACATGCAGATTTCTGGGCTACGAAACAGTCATCTGAGCAGTCTTCAATCTCCCTTAAATAAAAGTTTATGAGCTGAGTCCTCCTCTTTCTTGTCAGTTACTCTTTAACTAAAACCTCCCGTGCTGCAGCTGCACAGCCTGGCTAGCAGGGAGAGATCCACGCCACGCCGCGCCTGTGCACACCTGCCAAGGCTCCGCGACCTGGGAAGAAGCACATGGCGGACCCTGGCAGCCGGCCGAGCTCTGCCATTTATCCTTTGCAGGACAAACTTAGCACATCCCCAGTCCTCTGTGCTGCCACAGAGCTGTTAATTAAAAGCTCCTTTGATGGAAAAACAACGGTTTCATTTCTCTGAGTTGGCTTGAGCCCATGTCCCCCCACCTCTGTTAGGGTCTGCCTTTGGCTCCAGTCCCAGGCTGCTCCCTGCAGCCCCTTAGATTCCCGTGCTACCAGCAGCAGGTGGCCCACCTGCCGCACCTGAAGACACTCACAGGTCACCACTGGGGTTGGCACCTGCTCCAGTATGAGGCACCAGAGACACTTGCTGAGCCTAATATCAGGTCCTGATTCTTAGTATGATCCTTAAGAATGATCCTCAAGTATGATCCTTAAGAATTCCAAATAACGCCAGCCAAGTTTCCTGCACACCCTTCCAGCAGATATGCTGGGGAACTATGCCTGACCTCCAGATGTTACATAATCTCAAACTCGGTGTAAAATGGGGATAATATCACCCTTAGGGATAATGGGAGGCTTAAATAATTCTCTACATAGGTATCCCCTAGCACTCAGGAAACGTGACGGATTATAAGAAATAACATTTATTGAGTGTTTACTAGGTACCAGTAATTATTCTAAGTGCTTTGCAACTATCAACTCATTTAATCCCTACAACAACCCTTCAAGGAAAGTGCAGTTATTACCCTCTGTGTTTCCAGTGAGGCAATGGAGACTACGTGAGGTTCCGTGTCTTGCCCGAGTTCATACAGCTCTTGATAGTCAGTGGGCTGGGAACCTCCCAGCCTGGCTCCAGACTCCAGGCTCTGGCCACGATCCAGTAGACGCCCCCTTACAGTTATTAAAGAAGGTCGTTGTACCATTGCAGGACAGACACGGGCTTCTGCTGGTCATAGGCTGGCTTAGTCTCAAGACACCATGGCAGTGGGACAGAGTGAAGGCTCCACCCAAACCTCACGCCACCACTGGTGAGCTCAGCACCGCCTCCTGGCCACGGGGAGCACAGTGACTGGCCCCCAGTGGACAGTCGTCAACCCCTTCTGGAGCCCAGCCACATCGGCGCTACCGGCAGATCCTGATGGGGGCTCTCAGGTTTAAAAGGCCACCTCCATCCTGCAGAGCACGTCCTCAGCCTCCCCCAGCTGGCAGGCACTCGGCCCCCCTCCTTTCTGTTTTGTTGTCCTGCCCGTGGTTTCCTTGCAGACCCCTCCTCCCAGGCCCTCCCAGGGCCATAAGGACGGCCAACTGCCCCACCCCCTCCTCTGCTCACCCCTGGCCCCCAGCCTGCTGGACTCTGTCCAGTTTGTCCTGCACCAATGGCACCCGTCTGTCCTGTGATATCTCTGCTCAGATGCAGTTCCTCAGCTTCGCAGTGCAGTGACGACGGTGGCCCCTCCACGTAATGCTCTGGGCCCCAGTCCCAGCCTCAGGAGGTTCTAGAGGACAGACCTCCCTCCTGCATCTCCCACCCATCCTGTCGGGCAGCCCATGCTGCAGCTGGGGGAGCAGGGTGCAGACACATCACTGCCCTGTGGCAGTGACACCCACCAGCCTTACAGATGGCCAGTCTCCTGCGCTGCTCCCGTGAGTTTCTCAGCCCGTTTTTCTGCTGAGATCTGCCCTGAGATTACAAAGCTTGAAACTAGAATCCACCATCTCCCCAGCCACTGGGGAGGCTGTGAAATGCCAGTCGTGTTTGCCTTGGTCATCCTTCCTTTTTGCAGCTCACCCATTAAGAAATGTCCATGAAATTGACTTTAGATTCCTATTTCTTTGCCATGTATCTGATTTAGTTGTATTTCCACACAGGACAGGAGGAAAAATGTAGTGAAAACACAAACTTTTGTTTATTTAAAAAAAAAAAAAGCGTGGATAACCACTATCCTCCTCCCCCACCCCCACCCAAAAAAAATTTCAAAAAAGGCCTGTTGTGTGCGCGGGTGCAGCTGGCAGCCACATTTCCACATTCTCTGCTCTGAGGACCCCAGCGTTTGCCTAAGTTTCCACCATTGTAGATTATGTTCTGGATAAATCACTTTGCAGTCATTTGTAACATGAGTGTGACTTGGTTTACCTGTCTTCTCGGTGACAAACTCTAACTGCAAAGGATGGGACATCCCACAGGAAATGTGTGATGGAGAAACGGAGAAACAGATCCACGGGTTCCCCGTCGTCTTAGGAAGTGGCGCCCCGGAACGCTTGGGAGTACAAACCAACCCCCAGGAGCTCCTGCCCCCCAACCCCGGTCCCTTCACAGGACACCTCTGGTGATCAGCCAGTCCGTCCACCACCCCCTTAGGTCCCACTCTGTCCCCTGGCTCTGTCTCCCCTGGCTGACCCCAGTCACCTCTTGCCTAGGGTTGCTGCTGCCTCCTAGCCTCCCAGCTCCCAGTCTCACCCTCTACAGCCCACATCTTGCAGCTGGAAGGAGGATGTATTCAAATGTAAACCAGATAAATTCACACTCCCTGCCTTAAACACTCTAAGAACTTCCCAGAGTACCCGCAGTACAATCAAAGCTCTATTTTGGTTTTCAAATCAAAGACCTGGTCCCTGCCTTCCTCTCCCACCTCACTTCTGTCCTTCTCTCCCTCACTGCTCTCTCATCCACCAGGCTGCATCCTGCCTCAGGGCCTTTGTACTCGCTCCTGCCTCTGCCAGAAATGCAGTGACTGACCCCATTTCACCCTAGCTTGCAGGTCAAAGGTCACTTTCTCACAGACGACTCTCCAAACACCTTGTCCAAAATGGTCCCCTCCCTGCTTCTGTCCCCTGGCATTGTCACACACGCTCTTTATTTTTTGCAGGGCCTTGAGACAGTGGAACTGTGCTGTTGATCTATCCACATGTTTCCTGTCGGTCTCCCCACAAGAACACAGCAGAGACATGTCTGTGTCGTTCCCCCACTCTGTCCCAGAGCCCAGAGCAGCACCTGCCCCATAGTGGGTGCTCAGGTATTTGCTGAATTACAATGACTGAGTGTGGAAGGGGTCTGAGGAGGACAGACTTGGCCTGGGCTACTGGACCCGGGCTCCCCAGTGGGGCTGCTGCCAGCAGAGCGGCAGCTCTCAGCCCCGCCAGGGCTCGCTGCTGAGGGCCTCGGCCAAGGCTACAGCCTTCTCGGGGGGCCACAGCCAGTGACTGGCTGATCGGGGCAGGGCATAAAGGTCTAACCTGCTCTGCCCGAGCCTGCACAACCCTGCAGGGCCATCCCGGCTCCCGCGCTCCCACAGGGCTGCGCTCACTCTGTCGGGCCTGCAGGGTGGCAGCTGCTGTCTCTCCTCCTGCCCACAGGTGCGGCTCCCAGACCTGCTTCCTGGGAAGCCCGGCCTGCGACCGGCCCCTCCCGTTGCTGCGCACCGTGCCAGGTGCAGCCATACCGAGCTGGGAGTCAGGTGCTCACACTCGAGAGGCCAGAGCTGGACGAGCCAGCTGACAGCGGAGGCACCCTGTTAGGAGATTGCCATGTGGCCACCTGGGGCACAGAGCATGTCTCTACCCAGCCTGAGGTACCGGCCAGCGAGAAGCACCAAAGAAACTTCCTGAGGAAAACGATGCTTCAGTTCCGTTCTGAGGAACAAGCCAGAGCTAGCCAGGGGCAGCATGTGCCTCGGTGACTCGGGGAGATGAGGCTGGAAAGGCGGGCGGGGCCCAGGTGAGGGAGACACAGGGGCCCTGTGCCCCGTGCTCAGGAGTGCAGGCTGCATCCGCCCGCGACGGGCTGGCCAGAGTGTGAGTGAGGGAACAGCAGGGCGGCGCTGACGGAGGAGGAGATATGGCTAAATGGCTGAAAATGAGAATGTCAGGGTGTCACAGGCCCCAGTCCCCACAGCCACTGCAAGGTCAGAGGGCCTGGTCCTCTCTCCCTGCAGCCGTGAGCCCCGGGGCCGCTATGCGCTCGCTGCCGTGGGGCGAGGCCAGGGCCTGGCCGGCCGGTCTCCACCCAGCGCCTCAGAACACGGCCACCTCTGTGTCACACACCGGGCCCCAGGACACATCACACGCTGCCCCTCTGACCCTCTGCACTTCCCAAGTTCATCCATCACGAATCCTTGTCACTTGGTATTTATCACCTAACGAAGGGCCATAGCCTTTCAAATCCAAGTGCCACGGCTGACTAAAGCCTGCTCTCTGAATTTCCATATTCCTGTCAAAATTGCATTATCTGCTCTTGACCAGAATGCTTTGTGACCCTCTCTGTTAATGAAATATACCACGGTGATTACAGCCTGCCTTAGGCTTGATATTTGAAAGTATTAGTGGCTTTTCAGAGAACACATTTCACTTCACAAACTGCCTGGAAATCGCCATCACTTGGGAGAATTTGTTTTTGACCCAGGTCTGATTATTTTTTCTTTTTTTTTTTTCTTTTTTTTTTTTTTTGAGGAGAGAGAGAGGCAGGAAGGTAGGCTTTGAGCTTTGGGTTTTATTTTGTTAGTTCACTTCATTTCCTTTCATGAAAGCTTTCAGAGTAACTGATATTTTTATTCTCAAAGCATTTCCATCTACACCAGACCACTGGCTCGGTTTTAGCTAATTAAACTTGTGAAATGAGGAAGTGGTTAAAAGTTCATTCCAGAAATACAGGCTGATGCAATTCTGCATGCTAATTGAGCCTTCTGCACCCGCACCCCCCAAAGGATATAGGGCAGGCTGGCCTGGGGCAGGGATGGGGCCTGGGGGGAACCCACAGGGTAAAAATCTGACATTTGGAACATATCTCACTGCTTGCTTTCCTATTTTAGAATGTGTCCCCACATCTTTTTATTCGATACTGCCAACAAATGACCTGGCAACGACCACGGGGGTCCTGAAAGCTCTGGTCTGGGGTCTGCACTTAAATCAACATTCAGAGAAGTTACAGAAGCCATTAGATACTACAAGAACATAGATTTTTTTTTTTTTTTTTTTGAGACAGAGTCTTACTCTGTTGCCCGGGCTACAGTGCCGTGGCATCAGCTTAGCTCACAGCAACCTCAAACTCCTGGGCTTAAGCAATCCTTCTCCCTCAGCCTCCCAAGTAGCTAGGACTACAGGCATGCGCTACCATGCCTGGCTAATTTTTTCTATATAATTTTAGTTGTCCAGATAATTTCTTTCTATTTTTTTAGTAGAGATGGGGTCTCGCTCTTGTTCAGGCTGGTCTCGAACTCCTGACCTCGAGCGATCCTCCTGCCTCAGCCTCCCAGAGTGCTAGGATTACAGGCGTGAGCCACCTCGCCCGACCAAGAACAATAGATTTTTTATGAAACAAATGTGTGATATGCTTAATAACAATGGTTACTGTTTAGCAGCTACATTGTGCCAGGTGTTACACAAATACTATTTCTTTTTCTCAGAACAACTCTTAGAAGCAGGTATCCTTATCTCCATTGTCTGGAGAAGGAACTGCAACTCTGAGAGGTCACAGAGCAAGTGGATGACAAACTTGAACCTGGGTGTCCCTATCAAGTTCATGCTATTTCTGTTAAGGGAGACTTGAAAATGGGTACTCTGCACCTAGCTGAGCTAAACCAGCTCAGCACCTGCATAGGAGGTGGGGAGAGAGGTCCAGCCTACCCAGGTGACATTTCTCCCACTTGTTCCCACAGTTGAAACTCTGTTACTGCCTGCAATATTTGTTTTTCCTATTTTTAGGTAACAGGGAGCTGAGGATCGCTGGCATTCCCCACTCCCCAGGGTCTATGCAGAGTCTGACCAAACCTGCAACTGAAGCCACCCCCAGAGCAGTGGCATGGGAGTTTCTGCAAAAGACTGCTCCAAACTGTCCCAAAATGGAGCTGGCTGGGATCCAAAGAAAGTACTAAACACCAGGGTGTCCAGTGCAAAGCATTTATTGGGAGAACTTGCATACACAGAGCTTCAGCGTCTTTGCAGTGGACAGCAAGAAGAGATGCTCTACCCAGGTGTGTCCGCAGCAAGGGGGTCAGGTCATAGAGTTTATATGAGAATTTAAGACATTTGGCTCAGGGACAGGGCCAGTTTCTGTATGGTTAGCAATACGTGTGATCTTTCTGGGTCTGGGCAACAACCCAAATGAGGGTGTACCCTACCAGATTTTAAAATATATTCCAAAGCTACTATGGTTTTCTTTATGTACTTTAAGTACTAGCTTATTCAGGAATAGACAAAAATAAATACAATGAAACAGAACAAAGAATAAAGTAACATCTAAATGTATACTCTACAAATGGAAATTTAGTAAGTGATAAAGATAGCATTTCAAATCGGCATGAAAATGAAATGCATGTATAAGCTGGTGATGGTACAACTAGCCACTAATTAGCAAACATAGGTAAACACACCTGGATATCTACTTCAATTCCTGCCAAAAATAAATCCCAGGTAAATCAATTAAAATGTAAGAAATAAAAACATGATGACTAGAAAAATGAGGAAATACATTTCCAATCTCAGAGGAGATAGGCCCTTTATAAGAACGACATAAAATCAAGAAGCCATAAAGGAAATATTGATAAATACAATCATATAAATATTAAAAAGTAGTTAAATATAGCCAAAAAACAAAATAGGAAACATATTTATAACTCTTGGCCAATGAAACATTAATTTCTTTAATATGCAAAGAGCTTTTATAAATCAATAAGCAGAGAAGATCAACCCAATAGGAGATAATTGTCAAGGCCATTAACAGACAATTCAAAGAAAGTGAAATGAAATTTACCATCACATAAGGACATATGGTCACCCTCACTCAAAATTGAATAAATGCAAATTATAGCAACATGAATTATATGCCTCTTTTGTCTCCCTCCCAAAGCAAACACAGTGATATTTTCAAACACTAATTTGATTATATCTCTCCCCTATTTAAACCTCTTCGAAGGTTCCCCACTCCTCTTAGGAAAGTTTCTAAACCCTTAGTGTGTCCTGTGTAGACCCTGAACCCACCTCTCCTTCCTCACTTCTCCCCACCTGGAACTTCTCTCAGGGCCTCAGTACATGGGATATACCTTCTCCCCACGATGTTCTTTCCCTCTCTGCCTCCTTCCTCCTTCCCCTGCGGAGCTTCCACTCATTCTTCAGATTACAGCTCAACTGTCCCTTTCTAGGGAAACTTGCCCTGATGCCCAGCCCACCCCTCATCAAATCAGCTCTCCATTTTGTACGTTCTCCTACCTACCAGGTAGTTATAGCACTTATAAAAGTTGTAAGTTATGTTTATTTTAGTGATTTTTAATTAATGTTTTTCTCCCCATCCAGGTCAATAAGCTCCACTGGGAAAACTCTTTCCCAATGGAAAACTTCCTTTTTTCTCTCTGTTGTATTCCCAGAACCTACTACAATGCTTAGCATATAGTAGGTGCTCAAATAATATCTTTGGGTGACTGAATAAATGAAAAAATATTTTCTTCTGTGATGTTGGCAAACATTAGAAAGGTACAGAGAAGGTCAGGCATTCTCATTTCTGACTAGCAAGTAGGATGAACTTACCTGTTAGCTATACTTGCAGATGTGCACAAGGACAGGTGAATGAGGGTGTTTCTTGCAGCAAAAGCCAGGAAACAGCACACGTGTTGTTTATCAGAGAATAAGTTAGAAAAATGATGATGCCCCTGTGCAGTGAAATAGTATGTGGCTATTTCAGAGAACAATGCCCATATTTACACGGATGTGGGAAGATCTCCAAGACAGCATATGAAGTGAAAAAGCAAGTTGCAGAATGATCCATACAGCGTGAGCCGATCTGTGATTTGTTAAATGATATGATCTATAGGAAAGTCTGGACAGATAAACAACAAGCAATTAATCATGGTAACTGGAAGGGGAGGGGTTAGAGAGGGAGATTTTATACGTTTCGCCTTATGCCCTTCTGGACAATTTGAATCTAGCCATGAATATGTGTTAGATTTTTAATATTATAAACCAGTTATTTTCAAAAATTAATTGTTTAATAAGGGATCCCAAAGCAAGTTCATTAGCACCATGGGACAGACCCCCCATTATTTCCAATTATCTTCCTTCGTCAGTTCTCTTAAACTTCAGGAGTTCTCACGCTGGACCTTTATTTTCTCTACGGTCTTTTTCCCACTCCTTTCAGCAAAAGTTTAAAGGGATGCTTCCATAAAGCAAAATCGTTCCAGAAGTCAAGCAAACGCCCCAACTCTGTCTAATAAATGCCGGCTTGTCTGGGTTTTCGTGTACCGAGCCCACCCGGGTGGAGGTGGTCCAGGGAGGCTCAAGTGATCGTACACCCTTTGACTAGTCCACACGGGAGAGTCTGTGGAAATAGATCACGCCTATGCCACGTCTGAATGGAGCTGCTCCTTCCCGACACCTCTCTTTAGTGCTTTAAATTAATTTTCAGGTCGAGCTGCCAAAAGCTAGTTACTCCAGAAATATATATATATATGCCTGAAGTCGAACAAATCTGCCCATAATAACCACGCGGAGTCTACCAACACCCCATTCAGGAGGAGAAAGGAATTAAGTAACAACACACCGCGGTGTAGTAGAGCTTGTTTCCGTGACTCCATAAATAATAAAACCGCCCCAGATGCTGCCTTAAGTGAGCTATGAAGGATGCTCGGCTTCCTCTGGTTCCGCTGCCGTCTACCATATGCTGTGCTGATAACACCACTGAAGGGAGCACTAACGCAGCTAAGAGCCGCCTTCGAGTTCTGCCTTTCCCCGTGTGCTCTTCACATTGTGTACACTGCTGAGGCAGTCGCTTGGCTCTTCTCGATTAGAATGATGCCGGGGCGTGATTCCATCCGCTCTCCCCCTCCCCGCTCTGCCTCCTGCCTTTGCCTGCCCGTCCACACACCTTCGCAGCAGGCGGCAGTGAGCACACTTCCCTGGGTCAGATGGGGCCTGATCTAATGGCTTGAGGACCACACCTCGAAGCAAAAGAGAAGGACGTGGAGAGAGCGCAGGGCAGGTGGGTGGAGAGGCCCTGGCCCCAGGGGATGAGCCCCCGGCAGAGGCAGGGGAACAAAGGACAGCTCAGCCTGTAGCTCCTCCCTCCAGGGGCAGGTGGCAGAGGAAGGCCTGAAACTCCATGGCCTGGCTGGAGGACCCTTCCCATCCAGCCACTGCAGAGAACGTGCCTGCTGCTCCCGGTCTGCTCTCTCCTCTGACTCAATCGGTCCCCATGGCCCCTCTTCTCTCCAAAAGTCATGGGCGTTCCCTTTGGGATACCCTGTCCCAGAACCCCGTCTTTGCTAAACTAAGCCTTTCTCCTGCTCAAAGAAAAGACGAGCTCTTCATATTGCACAACAAAAGGAACGGTGGGAGACTGGTTTAGACATTGCTTTGAGTTTATTTTTACTAGTTCATTCACTGAGCAAGCCAGTTCTCATCCAAATGCATTTGTTCCTTACTCAAAGGGCAGCCCATAATGACATTATCCACCCTTCCCCCAAAATCAAAATCCCCTCTGGAAAATTGGGATTATGAAAAGCAGGGGCATTTGCCTTAGAAGGACCCTGTGAAGATGTAGAACAGGAACCAGGGAGCCCAGAAGGAAGTAAGGGGAAGGGGGTCTCACTGGCCTTTCTCTGTGAACACAGCACCACTGATTTATCTGTGACCATGGGGTCACTAAGAGCTGCAGTGTGCCAGCACTGTGCTAAGGCCTGGGTTTATTCTGATGGCACCCTCTGAAAATCCAGCCCAGAGGAGCATTCATTCAGGCCAGAGGATCAATATGAATCCTTTAAGAGAATAAACCAGGGCCAGTAGTGCTATCTGCTTGCCCCTTCACCTCAGAGATGTGGAGCCTGTAGTCAAGAGCATAGGATACAGAACCAGACAGAACTGGGTTCATATCTTCTTCCTGCTACTTAACAGCTGTGTAGCCCCAACAGCTGTGTACTTTCTGAGATGCCATTTCTTCATTTATAAACTGGATGTAATGAAACCTACTCTGTTGGATTATGAAGATTCATGGGTTTAAGACACATGCACAACCCCTAGATTTCCTTTCTGAATAGAAGAGTGAACTGCCTGCTTCTTCACATTGGCCACCAGGGAGCTCAGAGTCAAATGTCAGGCTCAACTGAAAGCAACAAGGCAGGCCCTGTTACGGTGCTCTTCCTTCCTTTTCTCCAGGCTCAATGCATGTTGCTTATTCTTATTTTTCTTAAACCTAAATCTTTGTTCTTTATTTACATTGTTTTATTTTATGTGTTCTTATTTTAAATTGCCTCCAGGCCTTTGTAAAAGGAGTCAGTATATAAACAAAGAACACACTTACCTGCCAGGCTGCAACTCACCTCTAAGGGCTCAGCTAGGAAATGACCAGTTTGAACTCAAAGATGACTAATATTCTTTTAGCTCTGAAAGAATTCTAGGTTTAAAATGACCTTTATCATCCTAATCTGCAGAGGGTAAGTCACCTGAAAACTCACTTGGAATTCTTTAAGGGCAGGAGAAAGAAATATCCAGGGTCATGTGACTGGGTGCCTGAGTCTGGGGCTAAAGGGTCATCCCACGTGGCATTGGCCACCCAGCCAGGAAGTGACACTGGGCTTATTCTGTGTGCATGGCCCTCAGTGGAGCTGAGCTCAGTAGAGGTCAGCCAGGGTCAACGTGGCGCATTGGGAAGACCTAGAGATGCCCCCTACTGGTATTGCCAACCGGTCCTCAGGGGACGTCCCCCAGGGCTGGGAGGCCGGGGAGGTTTCTCACTTCTCTGGAGGTGCAGGCAGACCTTACGAGCAGGGAAGGCCAGCAAGGGGTTTCACCTGTGCTCTCTTGTCAGGGAAACCCAGACCAGGGAGAACAAATGCCAGCCTCGAGCCCTGACAAGCAGCCATGCAGGGGGAGTGTCCCCCGGTGATGGTTTGGGACCCAGGGGCCCCTGTTCCATTGCTAAAACAGCGAAGCAAACCACACCCCGCAAGCAAGAAGGCTGCCGTGGCCATGCCGGGGCCAGGGCACAAAACTCATTGAGGGAGTGCCCATTCCTTGCACACCTACTACCTGGCAGACTCCCTGTGGGGGGGGCCTCTCCTGTGACGCCCACATCATGCCCGTGGGAAACCTATGGGGTCCACATGGCTGCTGCCACAGTCCACCCTCCCCGAGCCTTGCTGTTGTCGTCAGTCTCTGCGCCCTGCTCTGTTCAAAGCTTGGAACCCAAAGCTCCACCCACATTTCACTATTTAACTCCAAAAACATTAAACCCTACAGGTCCTAAAAATGTTGCTCTGCTGTGAATTTCTTCTATCTTGGGCCCTAAATGGCAAGACGGTCACTTCTTTCTTCACAGTATTGGGAACTGGGAGCCGGCGTGGGGGTGATGGGGGAAGCCGTGCCCTGCAGGGCCCTGCCCAGGAAGTCACTCCCGTGGGCTGGGCCATGTCACAGTCACCTCCTCCAGGGCCTTCCCGGCATGAACCTCAGCCGCCCAGCTCTCATCCTGCTCCGCCCTTCCAGTAGGTCGCCCACCTCACGCTGCAGCACCTCGACTCTCTGTTGAGCCAGCCTGGACTCTCGGCTACTGCACAGATGTTCAGGATCTGTTCCCGCGTACTTCCTGGTCTCCATTTCAATCTACCACTTGAGTCTCGCCAGTTCCATTAACTTACCGCGCACGTTCCTAACTGTACTCCACTCACTCGGCAAAGACTTAGGGAGCACTCCGTGAGGGCAGTGCACTGTGCTAGGTCTTGGAGAAACAGAGGGAAAAAAACCTGTGGCCCGGCCCCCAGTGACGTCACCGTGTAATGGGGGAGAGGGAAAATCGCCCACGAGTGTCACCCCTTGTTAGACCACCCTGGGCAAGCTCAGGCCTGTTCTCACCGGCCGTAGTCAGCAGACCCCTTTGCAGGCCTGCATCCACGTCCCCTCCTTGCATGAGCAGAGCCCTCTGTTTCCCTCCCCCTTCTTAGCCTTGCGATTCAGTCAGGTTAAACCCATCCCGAGCTCCAGGGGACAGTCCCTGAGCCAGGGAGAGAACCCCACGCCTCTGGCCCACGGAGGGACACACAACCTAATCAGAGCCAAGGCACCAACGAGGCTTTCCCGGGGCTGTGGGATGGAGACCATTGCTCCCTGCGCTGAAAAAGCTACTGGGAGAGACCCTCTCTCTCCCACTGGATGACACAGGCGCTTGTAAGGATTACTGCCAGGTTTCCTGAGCTGCCCAGAGCCTGCAGTGTAAACCTTGGGGGTGAGGCCCATGCCAGGAAGGCAGAGCAGGGACAGGAGAAGCGCTTGGCCTTCGTGGTATCCTTTGAGCCCCAGATCGAGCTTCACCCGAGTACGGACTAGCTCCTGACACATCGGTTACCGGAATGGGCCAGTAAACCCTGGGATAGATCGAGTCAGCTGGAGTATTTTACGTCACCTGCAAACAGACCTGCTCTAACTGATCGACTCCCTCACATAGGCACGGCAGAAATTAAGCAAGAAAAAGCACTCTGCAGTCTACAGAAAGCTCTCCACACCCCAGACAGTGCTGTGCAGCAGGAAGTACTCAGCAGCCGCCCAATAAACTCATTTCCTATCTTAAGGCCTGATCACTCCTGCAGAGAAATTATCTTTGAGTCTGAGGCTTCTCTTTGAACGAGAAGTTTCTTAACAACCTTGATCCATGCAGAACAGAAAGCTACCAGCAATGGCAATCACGGAAGTCACAGCCAACCAGGAGTTTCTGTCACTGCTGCAGAAGAAGCTACCAGAGGCCACAGTAATCACAAGTCACAGCCACCGGCGTCCCACAATTCACGCCACTGGCAAGGTCCCCAAGCCCGCACTGAAAGGAGGTGCTTATCTGCATTGCCAGGAACTGAGCTGCAATCTCAAGACATTATTTCTGGAAACCAGAAATCATCTGAAGGAAATGATCAGAGCAACGGAGAAATTGCTGGTGGAGGACGCCCATTAGAGAGAAACCGAGGCACGTTAGCCTTTGGGGGACAAAACTTCACATACACACTCAGAGAGCCAAGATCTCCTCAGTCTGTTCACTCCACGAGTGACTGCCAGAGATCCAGGTCAGTCTCCCTGGCCGGAAAGCTGGGCCATTTTATCTCTTCATGTGCTCCGATGCGTCTCTGAACGAATGTTGCCAGCACATTGACAATTCCAAGAGAACGGCTGGCCCTGTGTTAGATCACACCTCCCTGGGGGGCTGACACCGACTTTGCTCCTTTCAGTGGAGAGCCAGACACAGGACAGCGGCGAGGGACAGGCTCTGCCCACCCGCCCTGGCATTCTAAGCACCCAAGCGCCGGGCAAGCTCTGCAGCTGCTTCAGGCCACGCAGGGCAGGAGCAGACCAGGGGATCTGTGGCAGCCACGACTAGTGTCAGGCCCAGCGCAGCACGAGTGCTTCCCAGGGGCCCTGAGCCCAGGGAGGCCTCGTCTAAGTCTTCTCAGATGTCCTAACTGGCCTGGACAGGGAGGTGGCCTCCAAGTCCCCTTTCAGTCTGGGCTACACAGGACCACCAGGCACAGCGTGGGGACCTACTCCCCTTCCTGTGGCACCTCAGCTCCCTAGAGACCACCCAACCCTGCCCCACCCCAATACATCAAGGCACGCTGGCCACACAGCAGAGCACAGCCCCAGCACAGACCGAGCTCAGTTCGTTGGCAGCCGGGCAGAGGACAGTATGACACCCTGCCGTTAGTGACAGTCCATAGGCCAGGGCAATAGGAAACTCTGAGCTTCTGCTAAGTAATTGGATTTTATTTTTCTAATGAAACTGTGAGTTCTGTGGGTAGTGTTTCTTTGCTTTGGCTACTAGAAGTTAAGACCCAAATCTGTAACATCTTCTAATATCTGCCTAAAACCTTAGGAGCAGCACTTGCGTACGAGCTGTGCTTGCCCTAGATTTATCTCATTCAAACACCCTATTTTGCTGTGACCTCAATTTCTTCATCTTTTTCTTATCAGGTTGAGAGGACGTGTGTGTGTGTGTGTGTGTGTGTGTGTGTAGACAGAGATGCTAACTCATGCTCTTCTTAGAAGGAGGCTGGGGAGAGAGTGGGGAAAGAGAAAGAAAACAGATCAAAAAAGAGAAAAACTTTTAAACCACATGTTCTTATGATACAATCTTAGTACAAAATGGGAACTTGATCACAGAGAGGGACCTCCAGCTTTGGAAGAATTTCAACAGGCTCCAAGTTCAGAAGTCTCAAGTATAACCATGACCTTTCTCATCCCCAAAAATAACTTTCCATAGGTTGAACAGTCAAAGAGTCACTTTTGGAGATTATTTCTAAACATGGGTGAGTTCTGATGGAAATTAAGCCATGCATTTTAGAAAGTCAGAAAAAATTCAGAGACTAATTCAGAAAGTACTTGGAAGCAAGCAGACAACCAAGAAGTGGAAAGCCCATGAATATGGAAAGGACATGCCTACTGCCTATGTGACAATTATCCCACCTTCACACCAGGGTCTGGAGCATGGAACAAAATGCTGTGCAGCATAATTTACTGACACCTGAACCCAAGGTCATCCTTGGGTGCACCGTTCAC
>CM052439.1:85160833-85175964 GCA_028533085.1 Varecia variegata | reverse complement strand
TCATTTCCCTCTCGCCCCTCAAATGTGTCTATCTTATGCTGTCAGTAAAGGTTGGTCTGAAGGGAAAATTCAGACTTCAAATATTAAATCTGAGCTTCACAAATAGAGTAGTAATAAAAAAGTCAGACAGAAAACCTGTGTAATAATAGACTCAGACACAAAGAGAGCCCTGAAATCGGATGGAATAATGATGTCTAAACTGTTTATGGACTCAGTTGTGCTCTCAGAACCACGAGGCCTCGCGGCTTCTGCTTTGGGCTCCTGCACGCGTGTGGGCAGGGATCGTCTGGCTTTGGAAAGCCGTTGCCAAAAACTGTCTCCGGGACCACAGTCAGAGTGATCATCAATTTCCCTCCTCCCCTGCCCACCTGCCAGGCACTGCCAGTCTGATCAATCCCCTAATTTGTTCTGCGTCTAGTGCCACAGCCCTCCAGCCTTGCCTTGGCCCACTCTGAAAAGGCACGTGAGGTGACATCATCCTCCTGTTTTCAGTAACGGCCTCCCAACTCCGATGACTAGACCTAGAGAGGTCAACTGAAAAATACAAAACAATATATATTTTGGAATGTGTTTATTACTCTCTGTTCTGCCCACAGTAACCCTGATAAATTAACAAAATGCACTCGTTTATTTGAAACTCTGGCACAGAACAGCACTGGCTCATATTTCATTTTAAATTTTTTAGTAGCCATATTAAAAAACTGAAAAGAGGCTGGGCACAGTGGCTCACACCTGTAATCCTAGCACTCTGGGAGGCCGAGGCGGGAGGATCACTCAAGGTCAGGAGTTCGAGACAAGCCTGAGCAAGAGTGAGACCCCGTCTCTACTAAAAATAGAAAGAAATTATCTGGACAGCTAAAAATATATATAGTAAAAAGTTAGCCGGGCATGGTGGCGCATGCTTGTCGTTCCAGCTACTCAGGAGGCTGAGGCAGGAGGATTGCTTGAGCCCAGGAGTTTGAGGTTGCTGTGAGCTGGGCTGACGCCATGGCACTGTAGCCTGGGCAACAGAGCAAGACTCTGTCTCAACAAAAAAATAAAATAAAATAAAATAAACTGAAAAGAAATGGGTGAAATTAATCTTTAAGACTTTGTTTATTTAATCTAAATATATCCAACATATTAGCCCTCAACACATAATTGATAGGTTTGAAATCTGGGGTGTATTTCACAGTTATGGTGCATCAGGGGTACAGACACTACCTTTGCATCAGAAATATTTAATCTGTATTTAGAGACCATCAAACTCAACAGTTGATAGAGTAGATCTGCCATGCCTGAGTTGTTCCAAACAGACATAAAAATTCTCTAATAACTGAATGGAGTATCAGTTTTTAATTTTACATTTAAATAAATTAAAATTTCAAAAAAGTAAAATCTAGTTTGGTCACCCTGGCCACCTTTCAAGTGTTCAATGGCCACATGGGGCTAGAGGCTGCAGTCTCAGGTGGAGCAGGTTTATGACAAGGGCCACCTTTAAAGTGTACCTTAAGAGATGGGCTTTCAAGTCTGTCCAACCTAGATTGAAATCCTGGCTGGCACATTTACCAGCTGTGTGACTTTAGGCAAGCCACTTAACCTCTCTGAGTCTCCTGTTCCTCTTTAGGAAAATGAGGCTAGCAATACCTACCTCACAGAGCTGTTAAATGAAATCCTAGTAGTGAGAAAGCTGTAGGTATATGACAAACATTACTTCCCACTCACCCACTGAAACCTCCCCACCTCCTTTTTCCAAAAACTGATTTTGTGAGTAGATAAGGCAACTAGCATATAACTTGAATTTAAGCAAGCAGAAAGACTTTTCCACCAAGGACTTTATAGATTCTGCTCAGTCCTGAGAGTACCACTAGAGGTAGGCTCCCAGCAGGCCCTCTCGGCCTCTCTTCCAGCCAGCGCCACTGGCGTCCTCGTTATCTGCTGACACATCAGCGCTGCCTCTGGACTAGGAATTCTTATGGGTTTCAGCTCTGCAGAACGGACACACACAGGACCCAGCACATCCCAAGGGCTATCCTAGCATCACCTACTGGAGGGGAGAAGTGATGACTTCTTAAATCAGCAGAGACAGTGTTACCCAAGAAGCCTCCCCCGACCCCTGGCCCACAGGGCTCTCAGACTGTCCTAAAGATGAATAAATTTTGGAGAACGCCCCAGTGACTGTGTATATAACGCTATGAAGTTGTCCACCAGTCCTCGCAGCAAACAGCACAGCCACTCCTCTTTCACAGGCTGCTCCCTGTGCTGGAAGAGCCTTGCTCCCCTCTGCCCTACCGGGCAAACACCTCTCCATCCTTCTAAATCCAGCCTATTTGTTCGTCCTCTGAGAAGCCTCCCGTGGCCGCTTGCCCTTTTGGGCACCCCCCTGCCACTGTGCCCCTTTGGGGCCTTGTGCACAGCTCTGCCTTGCATGTGAGGGCACTACGTTTCAAACTGTTCGCTTAATAGCCGTCCTTCTCCCAGGGCCTGAGCGTGAGCACCCTGAGACAGGACTTCTGTGTCCGCAGGCCAGCTCAGTGCCAGATGCAGGGGCTTTGGGGCCAGTGTTGGTGGAACTGAACTGAATTGAATCAAATTAAAATCTTCCAAGACTTGTGTGTGAAATTGTAAACAGCTAAAGATCAGAGAACTGAGTTTTATACTTCTCTGTAGGGTTTTCTAGAACTTAATTTTTGTAGCATTTCATCTTTCCGGGAACCAGGACCCCAGCATGTGTTTCTAGAGCCCAAGTGGGAGGCAGAGATCAAGAATGGGGGTGTCTGAGAGAAAATAGGGGGATGCCCACTTACTGGGCACCAGCTCTGAGCCTGCTGCCCAGGTGCCACTCACACCACCATGCCACTCAATCTTCACCTCAGCTCTCTGCTGTGGGTGCAGCTGTTCTCATTAAATATTAATGGATAGGGAACCTGAAGTTCAAAGAGCTTCAATAACTCAACAGAGCTTTTGGTGGAGTCAGGATTCCAATCCAGCTCTGTTGAGATCCACATGGAGTGTTCCGTCCGCTACACTCTGCCACTTCTAAGTCCAGAATGGCAGCTCAAGGAAGGGGTAAGACTCAAGGAAATGAGAGCATGAGGTTTCAGATTTTGCCAACAGCCAGCCTTGTCTCCCAAAGTGAAACAGAAGGTAATTCCCTCTGTTCAGCTGCAGAAGTGCCATGAGAGGAGAAAGCAAACGGCCTGCCGCTGTCTTCATCCATCCCACACATATCCATTATGTACTTAGTATGTGCACACATCAGGAATGTAAGAGGCTCTTGGCAAAATGAAAAGCGCAAGAGTTTGAATACCAACTCTCTCACATACAGCTGTCTAACTTTGGACAATGTACTTAACCTCTTGGAGACTGTTTCCCTATCTGCCAAAGAGCGGTAATGCACCGTGCAGATTAGAGTTAATGTATGTAAAGAATTCAGCAAAGAACATGGCTGACAGCAGGCAACTGATCAATGAAAACTATTATTATTGCAAAATCAAGACAAGAGCTTTGCCCTCTGTGAATTTTTAATCTAGTAGGGGAGAGAAACACGTACACTAATGATCTAATGACTACATAGGATGCAACTTGTTATCTAGAATCAAGGAGGCATTCCCACCACCCCCAGGCAGGCTGCCACACACTCAGGGGGTACGCTCTTGAACCCACCTCCTGCTTTAACATTTTTCTCCTCTTTCTCACTGTCAACCTAGAGATGTCCTAGAAGTGATGTTGGGGTCCTTTCTGTATCACCGTTGGAGGTTGGACTCCGCTGCCCTCAGGGCTGGCTCAGCTGGGCAGGCGAGGAAGCCCCAGCCCCTCCCCGCAAAGGCAAGCCAGGCTCCCCCCAGCTCGCACAGCCCCCTCCCTGCACGCAGGCGCTGGCCATGAGCCTGACTCACCAGCACGCAAGGCAAACAATAATTAAACCAGCCGGCATGGTCCAGGCATTCAGGCATTCAAAATGGGCACTTGTGTGGAATTGGTTCCAAAATGATACACACAGCTTTTTCTCTCTTTCTGTTTTACCCTGACAACATCGTGACTAATGGCTTTACTTTTGGAGTTTCTGGATCATTGAGTAAATTTTAGGGTCATTAGTGAGGGGGAAAGTAGCCTCCTCACTCTCAATCTGTTTGTCCTCAAAATAGTTTTCTCTCCAGTCCTCTCCTTTGCTATCATGACAAGCATGAGCACCCTTGATGTGGGCGTGATGCCATTTGGTTCGCACAGTGTCCACACACCAAACAAATAAACAGTGACAACGGCGAGGCGCAGACCATTCCAGCGTAGACGCCTAGAACTGTGATGGACGCGCCAGTCAGTCTGTCTGACCTGCCCAGGTGGCCCCCACCTTCCGGCCTCCTCCCTCCCCCACGGCACTTTTCTCTGAAAATCTGTTCCCACGACACCGGCCGAGCAGGCAGCACGCCAAAGCATCGCCCTGCCCGGCCACCGCTGATCGAACCTGGAGTCAGCCCCTTCACGACTCCGGCCACACAGCTGGCTGCCAGCGACCAAGCATCCTCCCCCTGGAGTCTGAATGAAGGGACACAGCTATGCTAATCGGTGGTGAGCACCGGGATTGTCATGCCATGCCCACTCACGGCTGAGCTGGTGGCGCCTTGCTGGGATTACGTGCATGACAGAATGCAAGGAGGAGCGCGATAACAGGTGACACCGACAGAAGCAGAGATGGGGCCACTCAGCCCCGGGGGACAGGCTGAAGAGGAGCCGCCAGGATACAACTGTACCTGGCCACCAGCTCCCCTGAATGAGGCAAGAACATTTTACCTAGAAGGCCCTGGAGTGTTTTCCCTGGAATCCCTGGTGTAGCCACCTGCCTCGCACATGGGAAAACTGAGACCAGAGAGGGAAATGGTGACCAGAGCTACTCCAGGTGTCGAGGGGGGACCTAAGACTGGACTGGCCCCTTGGCTGGTCAATGGTGCCCAGTTATGCTCAGGCACGAGCCTGAACGTTGCTGTGAAGGTATTTTTCAGACGTGATTAACATTTAAATCGCAGACTTTAGGTAAAGTAGATGACCCTCCTTCACGTGAGCCGACCTCATCCAATCAGTCAAAGGCCCAAAGAGCAAAGACGGCAGCTTCCCAAAGGAGGAGGAATTCAGCCTCGAGACTGCAGCTCGGAAACCCTGCCCAAGAGTCCAGCCTGCCGGCCTGCCCCGCCTGGTTCAGACTCGAGCTGCAACTTCAACTCTTACCTAAATTTCCAGCCCACCCTACAGATTTCAGACTTGCCAGCAGGACTCACCACCCCCACCTCCCGCCCCACCCCAATCACAGGAGCCAATTCCTTCAAATAAATAAACAAAGAAATAATCCTACCAATTCTATTTCACTGAAAACTCTGACTAGTACCTGGACCCTGGGCCTCTTGCCAGTTTCCTAAAAGGAAGTTTTCCAAGGAAAAGAAATAGATGTCTTTACATCACTAAATAAAAAACATTACAGTGTGAGACTTCTGAATAATATCCTACATTACCCAATTATTAATAATATACAACAGTGATCATGAACGTGGCCTCAGGATCCAGACTGTTCATCCACTGACTCTGCCACCTGCCACCTGAGAGGCTTTGGGCAAATCACCCACCTCTCTGGTAGGGAGGTAGTAGGAGAGGGCCTGAGACCTTGTTAGTACTCAATCCATGGTAACTATTACTAATGCTACTGTTGCTAATAATTGTAATTGAAGAATGTCAAAGCGCTCACTGTTTCCATAACATGTACTGAGCAGTACATGGATCAGCACACTTGCCACTGCAAGTGGCTGACCGGGTCAGAGAGGCAGTCTGTGGGCTGCTGCAACCTGGAAATGCATGGAGGCAGCCTGGTGTGACACAGCTGCATTCTAGGCCTGGGTGCCACCCGGCCCTGTCTCCTTCTCTGTGGATGGATTCGTGTCCATCCAACTCTCTTCCCTTTCCTCCTGCATGTCGGCTTTGTTCTCCAGCAAGCTCTGCCCATGTGCGTCCGAGGTGGCCACCAGGAACTCCAGGCCAGCATCTCCCCTGTCCCAGCTGTTCCAGCAAAAAGTCTCAGAATTAAGTTCCACTTGAGCTGGGTGGGGTCACATGCCCAGCCCTGAACTGGATTCAGTGACTTCGATTGGCCAGGCCTGGGGCAGGGGGTGAGAGAGGCACCCCCAGAGGTGACGAGGTGGTGTGCAGAAGGAGAGAAGGATGCTGGGCAGGTACGACAGACACACCTAGGACGGTGCCCAGCTTTACATGCGCACGTCAACCAGTCTTCAAAGCGTTTATGGGTTATGTTAATGGCAATTTCACAGATCAGAAACTAAAGCTTAGGGGGCCAGAGTGACCTGCCTACATTCCCACAGCAAGTACAAGGTGTACAGGATTCAAATCTGAGTCCCAAAACAGGTAAAATTCCTCAGGAGTGCTTGTGCTCCAACCGAGCTGCTGAGGGCTCTGGCAGAGTCTGCTCTCCCTGCGCGAAGCAGCACTGCGCTGTGTCTGCTAATGGAAGCATGAGCTCGTGCACGCACACGCACACGCACATGCACACGCACACACATACACTCATGTGCACACGTACAACGAGGGTGGATTCCAACTCAGGCCATAGAATTCATCTCTTTCATGATTCTTACTTGTGACCCCAAAGTCACAAAATCCTAATCCGTGACTAGGCAGAAACAAGAAATCACTAGGGCCCTGTCTCTCTCCTTCCATTCATAGCCGAGGTACCATCTGATGATCTCTGCCTCCCTTCCTCATCCCCGCTGCAGCCCAGAAAGCGAGGCAGAGAACAACATGGGAGGGTGTCATGCTGCCCCAGGAGCAGCTGACCAGTGGCAGCAGCAGCAGGCGGCCCAGGGCTTCCCAGACAGCAGTCAGCGTCCCCAGAGCAGGCTGGAGCAGGTATGGTCAGAGATGCTGGCCAGAGCTCAGGCAGCAGCTCACAGACATCCCTCTCAGAGCTCCAGCCAGGGCTCCTGCCCTCAGAGAGGGATTTGAAAGGCTAGAGTCCTGGCACTAAAGACACTGGGGAGACCACTAAAGGCAGGAAGAAAAGCTCTCCCAAAGGAATCCAGTTGCCAGCGCTGGGACATAAGATCTAAATAGCTCAGGCACGGGGAACCTGGGGACACTCTCCAAGGCTGGTGACAGCTCTGCACCTTGAGGTATAGGGTCAAGCTGTCGGGGTGGGGCTGAGCCTAGGGACAGGCTGAGGGGCAGTGGGGAGGGGGCATGGACCCAGGTAGGGGGGAGTCAGGCACAGAGGCTGGGGGCCTGCAAGGCTTGACAGCCAAAATCTTTGTCTATAAATCCATGAAGTGCATAGAAAGGGCATAAAAACAAAAGCCCAGAGCTGTGCATGGCTAGATCCTTCCCTCATGCAGGTCTTTGCTCAAATAGCTCTTCCTCAGAGAGGCCTGTCCTGACGAATGTCTGTCTATCTATCTCTATTCCTATATCTCATTTTCTGTCCTTCCCTGTGGACTGAGATTTTACCTGTCTTGTTCACCACTTCCTTCTGTCTCCAGGACAGCGAGTGGCACATAGTAGGTACTCAATAAATATTGAGTCAATGACCAGTAGCAAGGTATCACTCGTCCTTTATGAGCACTTACTACAGCTGAGCAATGGTGACCTGGCTCCAGGTGGAGTTTCCGATGGGCTCCTGTGTACACACGCGTGTGCCCCGTGTACACAGACCGCCTGAAGCCATCTCGCCTTCTCCCGGAGACTGAACAGGAGTCTTTGTTCTGGAATGTTCCTGCCTGAATTTCCTGGCCACCCTTCTGCTTCGGCTCGTGGTCCTGTGTGTGACGACACTGCACAGCTGGCTCACTGTGAGCTTGCTGCACACCAGCCACTGTCCTGCACACGCTCTGCGGCCCAGCAGCCCACTGCTGCCATCTGACCACTGCCTGCCATGACATGAGATAGGGCAGCACCTCCTCACATGCTCTAGCCTTCCAAGTACCCCCCTGAGGGGTGCCCCAAAATTGGCCAGCATTTTTATTAATATTTGGGCAATGGGTTGGCCAACATTTGAAAAAGCTGTAGCTTAGCAGAGTTTGGGGTATCATGGATTTGCTCACAATCTAAATTTCACAAAGCCTGATGCCAGTTAAGACTTAGAGTTAGGTCCAAGCCTCAGTGTTACTGACTCATTCCCCTTTTCACCTGAATTTTGCTGTAAAGCAGCACTGACCAACAGAAAAACAATGTGAATCACATATGTAATTTAAAATTTCCTAGTCGCCACTTTAAAAAGGTAAGAAGAACAAGGGGAAATAATTTTAACAATATATTTTATTGAACTCACTATATCTCAAATATGATCATTTCAACACGTAATCAATTTAAACAATTATTTATGGGATGTTTTATGTTATTTTTTTCATATAAAGTCTTTAAAACTCTATGTATATTTTACACTTATAGCAAACCTCAGCTGAGACCATCCACATCTCAGGGGCTCAAGAGCCCCGTGGGGCAAGGGGCCGCCATATAAACAGCTTGGGCCTAAGGGCTGCTCCCTTTGTACGTTGCTATACGGGACCACATCACCTGTCAGCAACAGCTCCTTCAACAGCTAAGGGACAGAAAACCAACCATTTTAAAGCAGTTATCACATATCTGAAATTATCTTGCCATTCTAGACTTTCTCACTGTCTTAAATCCTCGTGGCACCCCGAAGAGGTACAGATCATGCCCCATTGCAATTTGTGGAAACAGAAGCTCAGAGAACAAAACCTCTGTTCTGTCTGAATTCAAAGTCCAACAGCTGACCACTACATTTATTTTTTAAAACAGGCTTCAAGGAATATTATCGCTCCACAGGAAACGCTTGCAGGATTTAAACGTATAAAAAGAGAGTGCCTGCAAGCAAATACGGAGAGACACTGGCTTTGGCGGATTTGGCGTGTTTCTAGTTGAAATCCTGAGCTCTCCTCCTGAGCAGTCAGGTTCAAAATTCAAATTCCTGAAATCGTGGACTGTGAAAATGCTCACTTCCTCCAGAAGCAAAAGGAATTTGTTCTGGAATGTCACCTCCAGATCATTGTTTCTTTCCACTCAAGAGGGTGTTAAGAACCCTCATTCAGGACAGCATCTTTTTGAGATAACCCACCTAATTGTGAAAATTGAGCTGTTTCCAAATTTTTGGCATTGCATAGCCATCATTGGGATATAGATAGATGTTAGCTGGCAAATATCTGTGGGCCAAGACTTCTTTATACACTTTACCTCCTCCTGGGCTGAGCTCCAGCACTGCACCCAGGGTGTGTCACCTTGTAGGATCTGCAAATCCTCTGAGAAATAAATTCAGGGTGGCCATGCACATCTTGTGAACTTGACTTCATGCCAGCGGTAAGAGAGAACTAACTGACCATGCAGCTACGTGTTGAGCCAGAGAGAACCACAGTGATGGAACCCTTGTCCCAGGAGGGTCTTAAATCTGTAAGGCAGTTCAGACACAGATTTCCAAAGGAGGATCGAGCCCTGCACTGTCTGGCATGATTGCAGCTCACCACGTGTGCCTATTGAGAGCTCACAAGACAGCTTGTTCACATCAAGATGTACTCTAAGTATAAAATACACACCATATTTCAAGGACTAAGTGTGAAAAATGAAATACCTCATTAATAATTTTTAGTCATTACTTGATGTGTTAAATAAAATATATTATTAGAATTAATTTAATCAGGCAGGGCAAAGGCAATATATATAACTTAAACATTTGTACCCCTGTAATATTCTGAAATAAAAAAAATTTTTAAAAAGAATTCATTTCACCTGTCTCTTTTTACGTTCTTAATGTAACTACTAGAAAATTTAAAATTACATAGGTAGTTTACATTCTATTTCTACTGGACAGCCCTGCTCTAAACAGACCTCTGAAGGGATCCTGGGTCTTACTAAGTGTGTGATTTCCATCCCTTTCCAAATAGCACTGATTGGTTGAACCTTCAAATCCCCCAATCCTTCCCCATTCTACATTCCAGCACTCATCTTTCCTAACACGGAGGGTACAGAGGTTGAGAACTTCCCTAAATACACATTTGGCTTTAACCATGCTGACAGCCTAGCAAAGGGTCAGCCACACATTCGTGGCAGAAGCTCAGGATTTGGAGTCAGACTCCTGTTTGAATCCTGATTTCGAACTTATAATATGTGTGAATTTAGAAATTATCTCTGTGTTTCTAAAATTCTTCCAAGGTAGTGAAATGCAAATCAAAATCACAATGAGATATCACCTCACTCCAGTTAGAATGGCTATTATTGAACGGACAAAAAATAGCAAATGCTGGCGAGGATGTCAAGAAAAGTACACTGTTGGTGGGTGTGCAAATTAGTACAGCCATTATGGAAAACAGTATGGAGATTTCTCAAAAAACTAAAAACAGACCTACTATATGATCCAGCAATCCCATTGCTGGGAATATATCCAGAGTAAATGAAATCAGTATGTGAAAGAGACATCTGCACTCCCATGTTCATTGGATATATTATTTATAATAGTTAAGATATCAAATCAACCTAAGTGGCCATCAATGGACAAATGAATAAAGAAAATATGGTATACATACACACAATGGAATACTATTCAGTCACAAAAGAATGAAACTTGTCATTGGTAAAATATGGATGAAGCTAGAGGATTCATCCTTAGTACATCCTATGAAATAAGCCAGGCACAGAAAGACAAATATCACATGACCTCACTCATATGTGGAGTCTAAAAGAGTTGATATCATAGAATAGTGAGAGTAGAATTGTGGTTATCAGAGGCCGGGGAGGACGGGGCGAGATTGGTGAGGATTGGAGATTGGGTGAGATTGGAGAGGAGATGGGGAGAGATTGGTGGTCAAAGTTATAGTTAGATAAGAGAAGTAAGTCCTAATGTTCTGTTGAACAGTAGGGTAACTACTATCAACAATAATGAATGCATATTTCAAAATAGCTAGAAAACAGCACTTTGAATGTTCTCACCGCAAAGAAATAACAAATGTTTGATGTGATGTATGTGCTAATTACCCTGATTTGATCATTACATGGTGTATACACACACGAAAACATCACATTCCCCATAAATATGTACAATTATTATATGTCAATTAAAAACAAAATAAAACTTTAAAAATAAATAAAATAAAATAAATAAAATTCTACCATAGTAATGGTAAAGAAAAAATATTTACCTTATTGTAGTAGATAAGAGCTTGGCAGCCAGCCCCTTGCAGGGCTTGGGGCAAGAACACAAACAGAAGCCCTCATACCATATGTCAGCTTCAACATATTCATTGGGGGGACACAATTCAGTCCGTAACACCATGTGTCCAAATATTTAAAACATATAAATCAAGCTATTAGGTTGGTGCAAAAGTAACTGTGGTTTCAGGATTGTTGAAATTTTCTGTTTGATATTGGAATACATTCTTAAATGAATGTGGTGATGTTATACATCATTTTAATGCACATTTCTCTCTTTATGTTTTTTTGCTAATGACTTATTACTTGCTGTTTATTTTATATTTATTTTAGACTATAGAAATGATGTTAGGCAAAAAAGCAAATTTGAGCAATTTTCTTATTCGAGTTCAAAATGGGTCGTAAAGCAACAGAGACAACTCCCACAACATCAGCAACGCGTGTGGCCCAGGAACTGCTAATGAACATATAGAGTGCAGTGGGGGTTCAAGAAGTTTTGCAAAAGATAAATGAGAAAAATGGTGGATTAGTGGTGACCTCCTGGCTCACCGCTCCCAGAGAAGGAGGTGAAGAACATGGACACCTACACGAGAGTGGATCACTCACCCCGAAACAGGATTGTGAATTTGCAGAAAAGCAGAGTAGGACACTCAGCATGGGAAAAAAGAAGAAAGGGAGATACATTCACAAAGATTGGAGAGTGTGAGAAATACAATAGGGAATAGAGCAAGGGAGGGCTGTGCCCACCTGGCCAGCTGGTGCTGTGCACTCTGACCCATGGGGAGACTCCCACCACCCCACAGAGCTCCCCAGCCACTCAGACAGGGAAGCACCTGAAGTCAGTGCAGAGTCATGGCATGGTCTGCAGTCTCTGTGGAGAGGAGACAATAGTTCAAGCAGACAAAAATAAAGAAAAAAGAATAAAAAAGAATGAACAAAGCCTTTGAGACATTTGAAACTGCATAAAATGACAGAACTTATCAATTATTGATATTCCTGAGGGTGAAGAGTGATTAAAAGGCTTAGAAAATCTATTTAATAAGATAACAGATAAAAATTTTCTAACAAGAGACAGGCATCCAAATACAGGAGGTTCAATGATCCCCAGGCAAATGTAATACAAAAAGTGGTACACCATGGCATATCATAATTAGACTGTCTAAAGTCAAAGGCAAAGAATGAATTCTAAAACCAATGAGAGAAAAGAATCTGGTCACTTATAAAGGAAACCCCATCAGACTAACAGTGGACTTCTCAGCAGAAACCTTACAGGCCAGAAGAGAATAGAATGACATATTGAAAATGCTGAAAGAAAAAAAAAACTGTCAGTCAATAACTTTATATCCAGCAAGATTAAGCTTCATGAATGATGGACAAATAAAATTTTTCCCATACAAGCAAATGTTGAGAAAATTCATCACCACTAGGCTGCCCCTACAAGAAATGATCACAATAATCCTAAACTTCGAAATGAAAGGACAATATCCACCATCATGAAAATATAAGAAAGTATAAAACTCACTGGTAAAGCAATCACACAAAGTAGGAAGAGAAAGGAATCAAATGGCACCATTGCAGAATTCCACCAAACCACAAAAACAATCAGAGAAAAAGAAAAGAAACAAAGAATTTATAAAACAACTAGAAAACAATTAACAATATGACATGAACAAAAACCTCACATATCAATATTAACTTTGAATGTAAGTGGATTAAATGTTTTACTTAAAAGATATAGATTGGCCGAATGGATTAAAAAACATGATCCAACTATATGCTGCCTACAAGAAGTTCACCTTATCCATAAAGACACATATAGACTGAAGATAAAGGGGTAGAAAAAGATGCTCCATGCAAACAGAAACCAAAAGCAAGCAGGAGTAGTTATACTCATGTCAGATAAAACAGACTTTAAATCAAAAATGTCATTATATAATGATAAAAGGATCAATTCAGCAAGAGGATATAACAATTCTAAATATATATTCACCCAACACTGGAGCACCCAGATTCATAAAACAAATATTATGAGACCTAAGGAAAAAGATAGACAACAATACAATAATAGTGGAGAACTTCAACACCATAGTCACAGCATTAGACAGAATTAGACAGATCATCTAAATGGAAAATCAACAAAGAAACATTGGACTTAAATTGGGCTTTAGACCAAACAGACTTAATAGACATTTACAGAACATTCTACCCAACAACTGCAGAATACACATTCTTTCCAAAACCGTATCGGATGTTCTCCAAAATAGATCATGTCTTAGGCCACAAAACAAGTCTCAACAAATTTTTAAAAATTAAAATCATATCAAGTATCTTCTCAGACCACAGTGGAGTAAAACTAAAAATCAATAACAAGAGGAACCTCAGAGACTATATACAAATACATGGAAATTAAACAACATGCTCATGAACAATTATTGCATCAATGAAGAAATTAAGATAGAAATTTTTAAATATTTTTAAGTAAATGAAAATGGACAACATGCCAAAACCTTTGGGATACAGCAAAAGCAGTGCTAAGAGGGAAGTTTATAGTATTAAATCTATAAACCAAAATAATAGATAAATTACAAATTAACAACCTAAAGATGTACCTCAAGGAACTAGAAAAACAAGAAGAAATCAAACCCAATAATATCAAAAGACAAGAAAGAACAAAGATGAACTAAATGAAATAGGGACCAAAAAATGCAAAAAACAATAAAATGAAAAGTTGGTTCTTCAAAAAGATAAACAAAATTGATAAAGTGCTAGCTAGACTAACCAAGAAAAAAGAAAGAAAACTCAAATAAACAAAATCAGAAATGAAAAAGGGAGCATAACAACTGATACCTCAGAAATATTAATACAAAAGATCATCAGAGACTATTATGAACAACTATATGCTCACAAACTAGAAAAACTAGAGGAAATTGATAAATTCATGGAAACATACAACTGCCCAGATTGAACCAGGAACAATTAGAAAACCTGAACAAACCAATAACAAGCAATGAGATTGAATCAGTAATAAAAAAATCTCCCAACAAAGAAAAATCCTAGGACCACATGGATTCACAGCCAAATTCTACCAAACACATAAAGAATAACTAATACCAATCCCCCTCAAGCTGTTTCAAAAAAATTGAGGAAGAGGGAATTCTTTATAATTCACTCTATGAGGCCAGTATCACCCTGATGCCAAAACCAGACAAGAATACAGGAAAAAAAGAAAACTACATACCAATATCCCTGATGAAAATAGGTGCAAAAATCCTCAACAAAATACTAGCAAACTGAATGCAACAGCACATAAAAATAAAAAGAAATACACCATAATCAAGTGGATTTTATACCAGAAATGCAAGGATGGTTCATCATATGCAAATCAATAAATGTGATACATCAAATGAACAGAATTAAGGACAAAAACCATATATCATCTCAACTGACACAGAAAAAGCATTTGATAAAATTCAACTTCCCTTCATGCTTAAAAACTCTCAACAAACTAGGCATGGAAGGAATATATTTCAAAATAATCAGGGCCAAATACAACAAACCCACAGCCAACATCATACTGAATGAGAAAAAGTTGGAACTATTCCCTCTAAGAACTGGAACAAGATAAGGATGCCCACTTTCACCACTTCTATTCAACATAGTACTAGAAGTGCTAGCCAGAATAATCAGGCAAGAGAAAGAAATAAAAGATATCCAAATTGGAAAAGAGAAAGCCAAACTATCCCTGTTTGTTGATGATATGATCTTATATCTAGAAAAACCTAAACAATCCATAAAAAAAACTCTTAGATTTGATAAGTGAATTCACTAAAGTTTCAGGATACAAAATTAACATAAAAATCAGCAAAGTTTCTATACACCGATAACAATCTGGCCAAGAACAAAATCAAGAAGACAATTTCAGACCGGGCGTGGTGGCTCACGCC
>CM052439.1:85141657-85160733 GCA_028533085.1 Varecia variegata | reverse complement strand
AAGAAGACAATTCCATTTACAATAGCTGCCAAAATAAATAAATAAAATATCTAGAAATATATTTAACCAAAGAGGTGAAACATCTCTACAAGGAAAACTATAACACACTGATGAAAGAAATTGTGGATGATACAAACAAATGGAAAAATATCCCACGCTCATGGAGCAGAAGAATTAATATTGTTAAAAATGACCATATTGTCCAAAGCAATCGATAGATTTAATTCAATCCCTATCAGAATACTAATGTCATTTTTCACAAAATTGAGGAAAAATCCCTAAAATTCATATGGAACCAAAAAAGAGCCTGAACAGCCAAGACAATCCCAAGCAAAGAGAGCACAGCTTCAAGCATCTCATTATCTGACTTCAAATCATATTACAAGACTATAGTGACCAAAACAGCATGGCACTGCTATAAAAATAGACACATAGATCAATGGAAAAAACAGAGAACCCAGAAATAAAACCACATATTTACAGCCATTGATCTTTGACAAAGTAGACAAGAACATACATTGGGGAAAGGACACCCTTTTCAATAAATGGTGCTGGAAAAATCGGATTGTCATTTACAGAAAAATGAATCTGGACCCCTATCTCTCACCATATACAAAAATTAACTCAAGATGGATTAAAGACTTAAATGTAAGACATGAAACTATAAAAATACTAGAATAAAACCTAGGAAAAACTCTTCTGAACATTGATCTAGGCAAAGAATTCATGACTAAGACCCCAAAAACACAGGTAACAAAAATATATAGACAAATGGGACTTAAACTAAAAAGCTTCTGCACAGCAAAAGAAATAACCAACAGAGTGAACAGACAACCTGCAGAATGGGAGAAAATATTTGCAAGCCATGCAACCAACAAGGAACTAATATCCAGAATACACTAACATCTAAAATATCCAAAATATCCAAAAATATCTCAGACAACTCAACAACCACAACCAAAAAAAATCACAAATAATCCTATTAAAAAGTGGGCAAAGAACATGAATAGACATTTTTCAGAAGAAGACATATATATGGCCAACAGGTGCATGAAAAATGCTCAAGATCACTACTCATCAGAGAAATGCAAATTAAAATCACGATGCGATATCATCTTACCCCAGTCAGAATGGCTATTATTAAAAAGTCAAAAAATAACAGATGTCAGTGCAATGTGGAGAAAAGGAAACTGTCATACACTGTTGGTAGGAATGTTAATTAGTACAACCTCTATGGAAAACAATATGGAAAATTCTCAAGGAACTGAAAATAGAGCTACCATTTGACCCAGCAATGCCACTACTGGGATTTACCCAAAGGAAAGGAGATCAATATATCAAAAATGTACCTGCACTCTCATGTTTATTGCAGCACTATTCACAATAGCTAAGGTATGGAATCAACCTAAATGTCCAACAGTGGATGAATGGATAAAGAAAATGTGGTGTATATACACAATAAAATACTATTCAGTCATAAAAAAGTATGAAATCATGTCTTTCACAGCAACATGGATGGAACTGGAGGCCATTATCTTAAGTGAAACAAGTCAGACATAAATATCACATATTCTCACTCATAACTGGGAGTTAAATAATGTGTACACAGGGACATAGAGAGTGCAGTGATAGTGAAGATTCAGAAGGATGAGGGGTGTGGGGTGGGGGGTGGATGATAAGTAATTAATGAGTACAATGTACCTTATTTGGGTAAAGGTTACCCTAAAAGCCCTGATTTGACCATTGTATGTAACAAAATCACACTTGTACTCCATAAATATATATATTAAAAATAAATCATTATATGTTTATTATATAAAATGTATTTTTCTTATATGATTTCATTAAAATCATTAATTATGTTAAAGGTTTAACCATAAGTTGTGTTCTATTGTCAGTAATGATAAAAAACCAAAATGGAATTGCATTTAATGTGTACAGAATGTGAATCTATTTTTTAATGTCAATGAAAAATTAAAATTTTTTTCTTATATTTTCTGAAAATTTTATGTATTTTCAAAAATAGTCAAAATTCCCTATCAAGGTTAGAGGCCATATAAAGTTATAATTAATATCAACTTTGAAAAGCAACCATATTTTGTAAAAGCTCTTTATTAACTTTTTGAAAATGTAATTACATCTTTTAAATTGGTTATCTAAAAATGAAACCATGATTCTGGCATCCATTGTCCATCTAAACGCCAACGTAATGAGCAGGTACCATGTTTCACAGTGTTAGGTCTGGACTTTCACACATACAATTTTTTAAATGCTCCTCAGCCATCATGTGCGATGTTTTTGTGAATACTGGCCTAATTGGTGAGTACTTCCAACTGGAACATGGAAAGAAGGAAGAAAATGGATGTTGGCACTAGTGGATAATGATAACTTTGTTTTGCAAGACTCTACAGAATTCATGTGCTCTGAGAGAGAGAATTTGGCAATTTAATTAGTCTTTCTTCAAGGAAAGATTTGACAACTTAATTAGTTTATCTTTTCCTTTACTTAAGTGCTTCTGCAACTCAAATCCTCCCTGTCTCCAAGGCAGTGTTCGTCCCCAAAGTCTGCAGTGGCACAACCACAAACCTTCGTAATCTTCACACAGCTGTCCTTTGTTCTGAGGGCACAGGTGAGAGATGTGAAGAAATGTTTCCCTGGGACCTGAACAGCATTAGTCGCGAGAGTGGATGTTTCAGGATACGAGTCACTCTGTGCCCGCGCTAAGCTGCAAGAGACAGAGGTACCCACGTGTTGACAAATACACCTGTTTAGTGTGTTTGTGACCCACAGGCCCTCTTGTGCATGATAGGCATGGAGCCCAGGACAGGATTACTCTTGCCAATGTTTTAGGGCAGCATCAGGATACAAAGTCAATCAGAACCAAGGTCATTTGCTGAACTCCACCATTTTTGTGTGTGTACTTGGATGAAACAGTAATTAAGTCACTAAGTTCCCTAGGGTCCTCAGTTTTATCATCTGTGAAACAGGGACAATGAAACCTTGCCTCATTAAAATTGTTTTAAGAATTAAACTAGATAATATTTGCAGTACTTCAAAATACTCCTCGACATATAATTGGTGCTCTATTAATATTGGATGAATTGATTATAATAAATGAAGGTAGCAACTGCTCTCAAGAGGCCTGTTTTCTCATTTACAAAACAGAAGAAGTGATATCTGTGTGTGATACTGTGATATAATAAGAAATTATTAGTATTTGATCTCTGCCCCTGGATCCTGGCACACAGCTCGTAAAATGCTTGGAATCTGCAGAATAATAAGTGTCTTTGGCATGCTAATGAGATGACTGGTATCTGGCAGCCCCTAGGTAGCATCAGGCTGGGGAAAGTCACCAGAAAACCCAATGCAGGATTAGAGCGTTAGAACTTTCAGTTCCAACTCCGCCCCCCAATCTGCAGAGAGGGAAGAGAGGGTTGAAGGTTGAGTTGATCACCAATGGCCAATGATGTAATTAATCATACTTGTGTAATGAAGCTTCCATAAAACCCTAAAGGACAAGATAAGAGAGCTCTCTGGTTGCTGAACACATGGAGGTTCCTGGAGGGTGGCACACCTGGAGAGGGCATGGAAGCTCCACACCCCTTCCCCACACCTCACCCTACACATCTCTTCCATCTTCATCTGTATCCCTTGTAACCTCCTTCATAGTAATAACAAATGGGTAGACATGAGTGTTTCCCTGAGTTCTGTGAGCTGCTTTAGCAAATTAATTGAACCCGAGGAGGGGAGAGTGAAAACCCCCAACTTACAGCCAGTCTGTCAGAAGCACAATCACAGCCTGGGGCTTGCGACTGGCATCTGAAGTGGGTGTGGTCTCGGCGGAACTGAACCCTTAACCTGTGAGATCTGCCACTATCTCCAGGTAGATAATTTCAGAATTAAATTGAACTGGAGGACCTCAAGTTGGGTGTCTGCTGGAGAACTGGCTGTCGGTGGGGAGGTCACACATTTTGGTGACCAGAGGTGAGTAGTATGTAAGAGCAGGAAAAACACAGTTCAGCTGTTGCTACAGACGATGTCATTAAGACTATCTTGAGAATTAAATAAGATAACATATCTGGCACATAGTAAGTATTTAATAATTAACTGGTAGCAGCATTGATGATGATATGGTGATGATGATGGTGACGATGATGATGATGACGACTCCAAGCATAATGCCAAGCACGCCCCATTTCATCATGAAGCACTTCAAAAGGGCATTTAAGAAAACAAAAAACCAGAACCAAAAGCAAATCTCTGTTATCGACTATTTAGACCATAGCATTAATAAAATAACTATTTTTGGTTTTCTCATAATTATTAGTCATTCATATATCCATTTAACATTGACTAAGGAAGAAGAGTAGGCACAGAGAAGCAAAATTTTACACTCTCTTCCATGGGAACATATAAATTCCCATGATAGGATGACTCCCAAATACAAGAAATAATTTTTTAATTACATGAGACAGTGTATAGCATTACTAAGTCAAATGCTAAACTTTACCGTATCACGCTGACTACCTGGAATGAGAATGCCAAAGGACAGGCAATCAGCGGGGCTGGAGCAGTCAGAAGGTTTACAACAGAATGACAGAAGGAGAACGAGAAAAAAGGAGGGAGAGAGGGAAAAGAGAGGGAAGGAAGGAAAGAGGGAGGGAGGAAAAGGGAAAAAAAGAAGGCCCCAGAGTTAGGTGTACCATTTGACACCAGGGAGAAGGGGAACTAACGTATTAAGATCAACATTCCCTTCCTCATTCCTTCTACCTACTCGTTTTCCCAGAATTTAAGGCGGAGGCCCTGTCCTTTCAATGTTAAATGATGCTGCTCTGAGGAAGCAGATGGTCCTCCTGCAGCAGAAATAATGACTGCTGCAATCTCAGATCCATATGGGGACTTCAGTTAACACAAACTTTGACATACCCTCTTGTTGTTCTTTCTTTTCTGATTATTACCGCGTTTGTTCACTGCAGCTCCTGGTGTTAGAAGTACCATCAGTTGGCATTCTAGTCATTATTCACCATTAATTCCTCGAGCACTCCACACCACATCCATTATTAACCATCTGCTACATCCTTCCACTTCTGCCTGTTATTTACTATGGCAGTTACCCAAGTTAATGTGGCCATTTAGATGGCCAGGTTTTCACTCATTTCCAAGCCATAGTTACGGGGATAATAGTTTGTCAGTATTAAATCAAGGCATTTTAACCCCACCTCCTCGTTTTCCATGTGCAACCTCCCTTTTCCTGGAATGTGGCTTATTGCTCCAGGGTAGAAGACAGCAGAGACCATGACCTCTTTAAGAAGACAATAGAAAGACTGCAAAAAACAGAAAGAATTTGCTAAGTTTCTTTAGAATCTACGTGGTACATTGAGGACCAGCACTGTGAGACCAGAGTCTAAGCACTTTTCTGCAAGGGAGAGAGATCCGGCTGGAAAAGGACGGGAAAGACCACCCCTTCTGGCCGGGGGAGTTGCGGGAAGAGGAGGCCACCAGGTGCACGTGGGGCGGTGGAGAGTGCGGTTTGGATGAAGGGCAAGGACTCCAGGGGCTCTTCAAGAGGGACCTTCGGAAGGTGCCACCTCAAATGCCCTTCCATGAGTCCCCCTCCTTCCTTCCTCTGCCCCAGGACACAAATGCCGCCTTGGAGAGGAGCTGGGAGGCAAGGAGAGTGGGGTAAAAGGACTAGGCTTTTCTAAAAGATTTGACCCCATTACCTAACAATTAACCACGTCAGACTATTTTAAACTTGTAAGGACTTATTATAAAAGCTAATTTAGAGGAAAAACTAGATTAGTTATTGACAACATAAAAAAACTGTACTTACACATCTTAATGAGTAAATTCGCAATTTCCAACATACAGTAGTTTTTGTCAATTCGGATTTTCTTCACTAATTTTGAATTCCATAGGAACTCAGGTATACGAAATCGATGCCTCCATCTAGGGACAAAACAACTTACTGGACTCATCTTACAGAGTAAATCAAATTATAGGAGGAATATTTACCTACTTAAGAAGATAAAACTGTTAAATGTCTTAGAAGCACAATTTGCCTACAAAGAATGTAATTTCAGCTAAAGAAGCGGGGTATGATGCTCAGGCTGGTGTTTGATATGCTAATTATGTAGTCACCTAATATGAATTTATTATTAATGTCAGCTAACATTTACTGAGCCTTATATGATGAGCTAGTCGATACGCTAAGCACTGGCATTGGCGTCAAGCCTGTGGGGGATGGCACTCTGATCCCTCTTCATGATGAAGGCTCGGGACTGAAGGAAGTCTCTCTTATATTTATTGAACTTACTGTACAAAATTTTAACACTCTATAGAAATGTTATTGGCTGGCAAAACAGTCAAATCCATGTATAACAAAGGGCATGTAATGGAACTCAACAGTATGAGGGTCCCTTGGGGAATAAAATGACCCCAGGAGCAATTTTTAGATAAATGACCCAAATGAATTTCAGACCATTTCTCCCATCACTGAAATGTAACTGCCTCTGGTGTAGACATAAATGAGTATAGACATAAATGGGTTCTTGACCCACCCACAGGAACACAAGAGTCTGATTTTGCCAAATCCTTCTCATAGGCCAGGGTTACAGATGTTACTGCTTACTTTTCTTGACTAGTTTTTAAGCTTAGTATGTATTATACGAAGACCTCTGCTTCAGCAAGAAAATCCATCTTTGTTAATTGCAAAGTCTTGGTGGAAAACTCCCGGAGGCTTCGTTGGGCACCCATGCCCGAGCCCCAAGCTATCTGGCCACCTGCCCAAAGGAAAGAATCTGCAGGGCACGGGAAGGGAGAGAGCTTTATTTAACCTGGTGCTGCACACTCCCGAGAGTGGATTATACTCGAGTTTTGCAGACAAATCTGTCTGGAGTCCTTGATTTGCCATGTACTACCTGTATGACTTCTGAGCTTTAGGTGCCTTGGCCATTAAAATGGAGGCAATAAGAGCATCTGTCTCGTAGAGTCGTGCTGATTACATGAACAAATGTATGCAAAGCCCTTAGCCTGGAATCTGGCACCTGGTGAATAGTCACTTATCACCACTTTTACCAATACTAATAATCACTTCTCAAGTAAAAACACTTGCTGCAACAAATACCTTCCTAAGTACAGGTCATGTGGGAATAATCCTGACATAGTCAGTTTCTCCTTGACTTTCACGCTAAAAGACTGAAGAGTAAGAAGATCCTTTTAAAAGCCCTGCATTGACGGGTGGTGGATCAATTTGTTCAGGTCTGTTCCAGAGACAGGTCAGGAGGAAATAGATCCTAGTAACTTAAGGAACGATGAACATTGCATCTCACCCAGGTAAAGAGACACTGCCACTGTATTTTAAGGAAAATGTGAAATCACCCCTGAGGCTTCCAACGCAGTTCCTTCTGTTCAAGAACTAAGCTAGTTGGAGGATTTGGCAGTCGAGAAACTGTACTAACTCCACTGTTGGTTTTATCACGTTTTTGTTCAAATTTTGTTCAAACTTATTTGTTCAAATATTACAGTAAACTATTTTTTAAGGTCACAACAAATTTTTTTTTTAAAAAAAAGAACATTCATAATCCTAGGAGCGCAATTGTTGACATTTCGTTGTGTGATCTAATCTTAATTCCACCTTTTCACACATCATCCCTTTACACTAAAATTCCTTGAAACACTGTCTTACTCGCTGTCTGCAATTCCTCAGGAGCTATTTTTCCTTAAGCCTTTCCAGTCGGGCTTCCACCACGCCTTCCTCCACAGGGCTCCTGTCAAGATCACTCACGACCCCCGTGTTCTCAGTCTGGGGCCAATTCTCAACTCCCCTCTCAGTGGCATCTGACTCAGTTTCCCTCTCCTGCCTCCTGGAAGCACTTTCCTCTCTCCACTTCCAGGACTTCGGCCACTCTGGTTTTCTCCCTGCTCACTGGTCCTTTCTCCACGTCCTTTGTGGCGTCTCCTCTTCTCCCAGCTGCCGGTGTTGGAGGGCGCAGGTGTCAGGCTTCCGTCCCCGTCCCTCAGGCTCCTCATGCAAAACCGTGAGCGGAACAGCATCTCTGCTCTCAGTCCCCAAGCGTGTCCCCAGCCACCACCCTTCCCTGAACTCAGGACCCGGCCTCTGCAACTCTCGACACAACATCCCTGGTGGACATCGCAACCCTAACGTCTGACAGGCACGTCCTTGTCTCTCCCAGCGCAGTCCTGCCAGGAGCCCAGACTCACAGGCCTGGGGTCAGCTGGCTCTCTCACACGCCCATTCAATCCGTCCCCAAAAACTCATCATTTCTTTCTTGATTCAAAATGTATCCAAATAAATCCTACCATTTCTCCCCTCGCCCACTGTTACCCTGACCAAGCCACGGCCATCACACGTCTGTGCAACTGTCGTCACCTCCCGCATCATCCTCTACAGGGTGCCCCCATCAACAGAAACGGCGCCCCACCACATGTGAAATTTTACATTTCCTAGTTTCATACAGAATCCTGAGGAGCCATAAAAATATAAAAAATTTGCTAGTAGCCACATTAAAAATGGGAAGTGAAACAGCTAAATTAACTTTAACAATATATTTTGTTTAATCCAACGTATCTAAAATATTACCATTTCAGCATGTAAGCAATATAAAAATCATCCATAAGATAGTCCACATTTTTCACTCAGCTCTTGCTAACAGAAAACCAGCGTGTATTTTACACTCATGGCACATCTCAGTGCAGACTAGCCACGGTCCAAGTGCTCACTAGCCACAAGTGAGTGTAGAATATTGTAAACACAGCTTTCAGAGTGATCACTTTTTAACATAACTCACTATGCCATTTGTTTACTTAAAACCCCACAGTGCCTCCCCATTTCCGTCAGCATGAAGCCAAATCCCCTGCCGCGGTGGCAGGAGCCTCTGTGACCTGTGCCTCCCATGTGTCTTATATTTCACTCCTCCCCCTGCCCTGCTCCACCCGCCAGGGCTCCTCGCTAGCCCCGCCTGCGACAGGTACTCTCCACCAGGGGCCTCGGCACTGCTGTTCCCCCTGCCCAGAACGCTCTCTGCCAGACAGCCCCATGGGCTCCTTGGCCCTTCATCTTGCCTCAAGTGTCACCTTCTCAGTGAGGCCTAGCCAGACCTCCCTTTCTGAAACAGAAAGTCCCCTACCCCTACCCCGCGTGTGCTTGCACACACTCACACACACACACACACACACACACACACCCCTGGCATGCCCTATCTTCCTCACACTGATCTATTTTCTTTCTGTTATATTTTTAACCTTCTAACATACCATAAAGTCAACTCTCTCCTTGCTCCGTGATGAAGTCAGGGTTTTTGTGTTTCACTGATATGTTCCCAGAGTCCAGAACAGAGCCTGGACTACACACGATATTTGCTGCATTGAATCCTACTTTTATTCACTTAATACAGCATGAAGGTTGTTCCCCCGCTGTTAAATATTCATCTTTATCATCATTTTGATGACAGCATGGCATGTCATCCATGGAGGTAGCGAATTTTCATTGACCCAACCTAATTTGAACACTGAGGTATTCCCGGGTTTTGTCATTATATAGCCATTCTTGGGATAGAGGTGAATGTCTTTTGGGAAATCTGATTATGTCTAGATCAAAGGAAATGTAATTTGGGGAGGTTGATACATATTAATGTATTATTTTTCAGTCTTAATATTTCCATTTATAAGCAAAATTCAATGAACACTCTAGTTCAATAGAATTTCATGTGCCTCTGGGATTGTCTCCTCTGGATAAACCCCTAGAGGTGAAACAACTGGGTGGAGGTGTGCACTTGGCCCGTAAGGACAGCTCTCATCTTCACTCCTGGCTGGCTGCAGGCGATCTATAGGCCGCACATCGTCGCCCACGTAGTTTTTTATATATATACTCACTCTCAATCCCACCCAAGTCTATTAAATTAGAATTTCCGTGAGGAGGGCCCAGGCGTTTTTCAAGTTGCTTGGGTAAGTCTGGTGTGCACCTAGGGGTTAGAACCACTGGCCAAGGGACTGAGTGGCTCTGGCCTAGGGAGGCAGCACTGCCCAGGTGTGCTGATCGGGGATGTCCCGACCCCTGGCTGCATTCCCAGGCAGGTGTGAATGTGAAGCTGTCAACACTGCCCAGGGAGGTCTTCAGGTCAGAGGGACAAAGAGGGACTCTACAGAGTTAGACAAAACGGATGTCAGCTGTCAGCTCCCTGCAGGACCAGAAACACTTGTCCACTGGGCAGAACTAGGCTGAGCAGACCCCCTGAAGTAAGGGAGAAGAGCACCTTGCCGGAGTCTCAGCAGTGTCTCTGTGGGAAATAAGGGGAGCGTGTCCATAGGGTTCCAAGGCCTAAGCTGGCGGTTTCACAGCAAGCGTCACAAGGTGAACGGACGGGGATCGGGCAGCGTTTTGACACAGCAGCTTCACACTGACGGGCGGGGAGGTGAGGGTCCTGAAACAGGCACCGAGGTCGGTCCACGGCCTTATCTTCCGGGGGCGGGTGTTTCCTGGAGGAAGCAGCAAAGTTATTTTTGTCTGCTCCCAAGACTGTTTGGTATAAAATCAGGTATAAAAAAATAAACCATTCTTTCCAGAATCGTTTAGCACAAGGACGGGAAAGTGTGTTTTTCCCCTGTATCGTTTAACACAGTGAGACTGGCTTCGGTTCTCAGGGAGAAGGCACCCACCCCACCTCCTTGATTGGAGCTTATAAAATGAAAATTATTAATTCTTTAATAAAACAGTTTTCCTTATATTTATGCAGAGTCTACTTTAAAGCTCACAGGGTTAGGATGGCCAGTGGGTGCCTGAGCAGGGCTCTTTGTGTGGCCCGCAGGGTCCTTTGGGATGCTCTGCGTACGTGTGTGTGGCACACGCGTGCACAAACACACATCTATGTACATGCATATGTCCCAACCACTCCAGGCTAGGGTAGATGCCTCTGCCCCGAGCTCTCACAAAACCCTGAATATGTTTCCGACATGGCATTTAAGAAAAAAAAAAACATGCTGACGCAGTGGTTCATGCCTGTAATCCCAGCACTTTGGGAGGCCACTGCAGGAGGATGGCTTGACACCAGGAGTTTGAGACCAGCCTGGACAATACAGTGAGATTTCATCTCTACAAAAAATTTAAAAGTTAGCCAGGCGTGGTGGTGCCCACCTGTAGTCCTAGCTACTCAGAAGGCTGAGACGGGAGGATCATTTGAGCCCAGGAGTTCAAGGTTGCAGTGAGCTATGATCATGACACTGCACCCAGCCTGGGTGACAGAGGGAGACCCTGTCTCTAAATAAATAAATAAATAAATACCAAAATCACCTGTCTATTTGTCAAAATTGTCCACTGAACTAAAAGCTCCTGTTGGCCAAGGACTGAGCTCTTTCCCTGTCTGTCTCTGCAGTTGTTGGCACAGGCCCAGCATGTGAGAGGAAGTCAATATATGGCTTTTAAAAACAAAACTCTTAGGTTTTAGTGAGTATGCTCCAATGCCAAGGAATACAAGACTCTTTCCGAAGTGGCCCTTCTTGAGGATCATGGTTCCAGGCTGTGTCTCCAAGACAGTGGTCAAAGGCAGAGAGTTCACTTTGGATCCAGCAGCCTGTTCCCTCTGCCTACAGAGGTGACATGGTACCTCGGGGTGGCTGCAGCCACAGCCCAGGCTCCGCAGCTTAGTACCTTCAATTATAGCACACAGCTAAGTTACTGGGTTGCCTGTGTCTAGGACTGGCCTCAGTAAGACTGCAGTTTAGAAAACCGCTAAAATCAAAGAACACCCCAAAACAGAGCCTGTCATGGGGTACTTGCTTTACAGATGTTTGTTGATTGCACAGTAAGCACATATTTTAAAAGCCCTGGCTATCTGAGGCACTCACCTCTTATTTTACAACAGGGGAAAAACCCGCGAGACCTCCATGCCCTGTGACCTAAGTCACTTAGTGGGCACACTCAGGTGCCACAGTGCTTCCAACAGGCATCAGGGATGGGGTTCACTGCTCCTCTGGGGGCCCACAGCCATGTAGTCAGTCTCGTCCACAACAGCCCGGCTGCAGCCGCATCCCCGGCCCATCTGCAGCTCGGTGGAGACGAGACACCCCCGAGCCAGCAGCCAGGCCGGGCACAGGGAGATTTCCCAGCTGAGCCCTGCGAGCAGGCAGTAGGTGCACAGGTGCAGGTACAGACTGCAGATTCTTTATTTACACTCTGTCCTGGTTCATGTCTTTAACGAGCTCCTGCTAACGGCACATGAATTGCAAAAGCCTTAACTGCGGCTTTCTACACCTTGTCATGCCTGTCAGCCAATTACAAGGAGCTGCTCGTCGCCGACTGCGGCCACCTCCAGGTTTATTACGCTGTACAGGTCTCTCACCAACAACAATGATAACTGTAATCTCCGACAGACAAGGAAAAAAGGAATTAAAAGACAATGGAAGGAAAACTCTTGTGCTCTGCTAGTGACAGCTGCTGGCCATGTGGTGCCCGTCACCTGAAATGCTGCACCCTCACCCTTGCACGTGGCTCTCCTCGCTTGCTCAGCCTTCCACCCACTATGTCCGAGATACAGCGCTGGCTGAAAAAGGCGGTGGCACTTCCACATCCTCCAGGGGCACGGCAGGAAGGAAGTGGCCACCGTCCGTCCTTCCTCCTATGCGCCAGACACCAAGGTAGATGTTTTCCACACACTCTCTCACGTAAACCTCACCACAGCATCAGGAGGTGGGATCATTGCCCCCATTTTACAGACAAGAAACTGAGGCTGTTGGTCCGGTGCAGTGATTCTCAAACTTTAGAGTACACTGGAATCATGGGGGCTCACTAGAACATGGACTGCTGGTCCACCCCGGAGTTTCTGACTGAGCAGGTCTGGGGTCCGGGTGGGACAGGGAATTTGCATTTCCAAAAAGTTGCCAGATGAGGCTGATGTTGCTGGTTCTGGTTCACATCTTGAGAACCACTGGAATCATGAAATAAGTATGAGCTGAGGTCTGACGTAGACTCGGGTTCAAATATAAAACCTACTTGTACACATGGTCATACAGAGTGGCTTAAGGGACATTGGAGATGCAGGCCAGGGATGGGGGGTGTGGGATGAAAAATTACCCACTGGGTGCTGTGTACACTATTCAGCTGACGGGTATATTAATAAAGCCTGGTCTTCTCCACTATGCAATTCAGCTATGTAACAGAAAAATCACTTGTACTCCCTAAATCTACTTAAATAAAAAATAATAATAAAGATGAGATAGCTGACTCCAGGAAAAAAATATATGAACCCTACTTATTACTTTTGGTTTGATGATTGGCAGGTCACCAAATCTGGCTGAGCCTCAACTATAAAATGGGGATAATGACATACACCTCACAGTGTTGCTCAGAGGATTCACAGTAATATGTGTGAAAGGCCTAACGGTGACCCAGGTGGCAGGCACTCAGTAGGGTGTCACCGCTACTAGTGAGGCCAGGCATCTCCTGCCATCCTATTGTGAGTCCAGCATCGTGGCCAGATTACAAACCAAGTCTCTCTCCAAAGCTTGGCTCTTTTCCTCCCGAGGCCTTCCTGAACTTTCTTATTCCCACCCCACCCCCACCCCCACTCCTGCAGTCCTGATGCACTTAGACGATGTACCGGGCAATGACGCCCACACTTCCAAACAGTCCGAGTCAGCCAGTATCGCTTTCTGTGTGTGTCTCACTCCCCAGCTGAGCGTAAGTTTCTTTGGAAGGGAGCCGTGTTTCATACAGCTCCCCTACACAAAGGCTAATGCAGAAGCACCTCCACACACACGGAACAGTCCTAGAGCAGGGGGCCTGCCCCCTCCGTGCCACCCCACCTATCCCCAGGGAACTGACCACCGCTGTCTCCAGTTGCACCTGAGTTTGTGAAAGCACTTAACACCCTGCCCAGTCACTGTTCATCCACCAGACCCCACACTCTCTAATTAGACTACAAGTGCCATGAGATAAGACCCGCCACTGTCTTGTTCACCCCCATGTCCCCGGAGTAAGTCCTCAGTAAACATCTGTTAGAAGAAAGTCCCTCAGTGAGCCCATAGGAAAGATTTTCTTCTTTCCTGATTGGCTAAGGGAAAACTCTGGAAGTGTCTCAGGGGAGACAGGCTGAAGCTTTTATTGCTGACACTGAATGCTAGAGGCCCCTGGCCGGGACATCCACACATCCCGGCTTGCCCAGCACAGCCCTGGGCTTCACCTGCTGTCCAATGTGATAAAACATGCTGCTTCACTCTCAAAATGTCCACATTTGGAGAACAGATTATGTGGCCACTCTATCACTGGTATAAACAAGAGCTGGTGAGAACACAGGTCTGGGATCCAAAAGCAAGTCATTCAGATCCTCAAGCTCCCAGAAAGGATTCTCTGAGACCACAGGCGATGAGCGAGAAGTTTAGAAAAGCCAGGAGTCTCGCGTTCCACCTCCCAGCCCTCTGCGCTTCGCAGTTTTAAAAGCAAGGGCAACACAACACTCTCTTCCTCACGTGCTCCCTCCAGGCTAGCAAGGCCATCGCGTGAAGTCACAGGCTGCTCCCAACATGTTGCACGGACCATGGGCTGAGGACCACGTCTTTCCTGTTGCATTCCCTGATACCTCAAGGACATACGGCACATTCATCATTGGTTTTACTTTCTCCGCCCTCTCTCCCCATGCATAGGCTGTCAATCAAGGAATGGAAGGTGGGTGGAGAACGGGAAAGAGAACTGGTATTTACTTGGAGCAAGGGCACCTCACCCCACCTAGAGCAGGTCCCCTTCCAGCGAGGCTGTTGGAGGCGGCTGCACACACAGCCCGAATCTCCCAGCCCACAGATGTGTGCCGTGGCCGACATGGCCCTCAGGCAAGGCCTTCACACAACCTGAGTACTCGGGGTGTGCCCAGAATGGCGGCAAGAGCTGGGGGTGCTGGAGATGTCCCCGGGGTGCACTTGAGATGTGTGCGTCTAGTTTGGATGACAAGATCAACACATGGGGAGCACAGGAACAAAGTCCAGTCCCCGTGGGTGGGACCGGGGTGAGTGAAAACATTCTGATGCGTCAGCTCAGGCTACTGTAACAAAACACCACAGACTGAATGGCTTAAAGAATAAAAATTTATTTCTCCACTTCTGAAGGCTGGAGTCCAAGATCAAGGCACCAGCAGATCCAGCCCCTGACAGGGCCCTTCCTGACTTGCAGACGGCTGCTTCGCACGGAGTCCTCAAGTCCTCACGGGGCTTTCTTCAGTGCCTGCCCGGGGAGGGGGAAGGCAGAAGGAAAGGGAGGGGAGGGGAGGCGAAGAAAGAGAAGAGAGCTCTCTCGTGTCTCCTCCTGTTCCCATAAGGGCACTAATCCAACCCTCGTGACCTCATCCAAGCCTGATCACCTCCCAAAGGCCCCGCCTCCTAATACCATCACATTGGGGGTTGGGGCTCCAACATATGAATTTCAGGGGACACGAATATTCAGCACATAACGAAATACCTACATGGGGAGATGAGCCCCTCACCAAAAACTATTGTGCACCAGCCCCGTGACAGGCTGTACGCTGAGCGCTGGAGGCCCAGCCGGGACTACAAGAAGCTCCCTGCCCCACAGGGTGCACATTCCAGTGAAAGGTGTTAGAAACCATCCAGCCGCAGATAATACAGCTGCCAGTGTGTGTTCGTGGACCTCACATCCAAAGTGAACCCCCAGAATCGCATAGTGGACACATTCCTCGGGCCCTGTGCAGGGCATCACCCCGGCAGCCCCACCTTTGCTCCTCCCCACCCCCGGCATTAACCCAGCGGGGAAAGGAAGTCGCCAGGGTCACAGGGCTGGAAAGGAGACCTTTGGTGGATCTTCTCCTGTTACTACGACTGCTCTAGCTTTAGTGCCTGATCGTTCTGATCTCATCCCTCAAAATTCCGAGTAAAATGTCCATGTAGGTAAGTCCACGGTTCACTGGGTTTGACAGGATAATAACGCTCGGTATATGACCAACACTTTGAACTTTCAAATCACAGATTTGAAACCACTATTGGTCAGATAGCCCCTCCCAGAGGAAAAGTCCGTGAAAGGTGACTTAACCCAAAGCCACCCTAATGATATTAACACCACTGAAGACAAAAGTTCCCATTCACTCTAGTCCTTTGTGTCAAAGTTGAGGGCAGTTCAGTGCAACAGATCCAAAGGCTTTAGGTACAACAGGCTTGAGGTTACAGACCGATGTGACCTTGGGCAAGTTACTTAAACTCTCTAAAACTTAGTTTTCTCATGTGTAAAATGGGAACAGAGACCTCACAATTTTATTGAGCAAGAGCTAACATATGTAAAGTGATCAGCACATAACAATCACAAAACAATTGGTAGTTGCAGCTAAAGCTACTGGTATTGTTGTTAATAACCATCACTAGTAATCATAGGAGACATAACACTGCTTTGGTGATGTTATTTCCTCTGTAATATGTGCATGGTGTATATATGTACACAAGTTAACTTTAGTCTATACCCAAGAGTGGTTTAATAACATTTGAATTATCTAATCATAACTCCATACTCCAGAGGTAAGTACAGTCTTGCCACTCAGGTGTTTTCATCTATATCTATACCAGAGAGCACATTAGCACAACAGGTGAGAAATGCACAAACTGTCAGATTGTCAAATAAGACACACAAGAATCAAAGATCTTACCCAGTAACAAGATTTACTAATAATTTCAAGGGTGCAGGTAATTCTGAGGCACAGATAAAGCAAAAGGATGTCTGAGACACCTGGCATAACTCCCCACATTCTTTCTTGCTACATTAGCATGCACTTTGCAGTCTCTAAGTATCACATGTGGCTGCATCACTCACACAAATGGAAGCTGTTTAGGTCATAAAACATATCCATTTTTATACTCCAATAGTTACATACCCTACCTGACACTTTCCAGGTAGTCATGCACCATAAACACATAGACTCCAAATTTTTTACTGATATGGACCAAATTTTTGTGTCCCCTCCCCAATTCATATATTGAAATCCTAACCTTTAGTGTTATATTATTAGGGGGGGGGCCTTTGAGAGGTGATTAGGTCATGAGGGTAGAGACTTCATGAATGTAATTGGTGCCCTTATAAGAAGAGACATGAGAGCTTACTTCCTCTCTCTGCTCTATCCCAGGTAAGGATACAAGAAGATAGCCTTCTGCAAACCAAAAGGCAGGCCCTCACCAGACACCACATCTGCTGGCGCCTTGACCTTGGACTTCCCAGCCACCAGAATGTCAAGAAATAAATGTTGTTAAAGCCACACAGCCTATGGCAATTTGTTATAGTAGCCTGAATGAACTAAGATGCTTACCATAAGCAATCCTATAAAGACCAGGTACATCCTGCTAAAAAGTATTCCATAGGTAAGGACTCTCCTTTTAGCTACCATTAGTTACCATTAGAGTTACCCTTAGTGGCTTGCCAGGAAATCTATTATTAGCATGTTTATAAGAAATTTAACCGGACTGCCTTACTTCTTCCTTTCCCAGAGGTATCCCAGAACCCTGCTCAAGGGAAAGGAATAAATTGCAGGCCTGCTGTTAACCATCCTTTTTACAATATTAGAAATGTATCTTCATCAGTTAAAGGAGTGGAATTCAAGGAATATGGTTGGCTCAAAAGACTGACAGGTATTACTGCTTTGCAAAAATGAAATAGAAGAAATAATCTGTCAAACCCAACAGGCTTCACCTATGGAAGAATGTTCCAGGTCTAGAGTGTGTTCTCCCACTAACCTCAGCTTGACACAGGGCTCTGTCAGCTGACCTGACTGAACAGTTGTCTGGTCCTACTGTCAGAATACCATTCCTCTGCCTCCAGGTGCACCTTTCACACAAGATACACATCAAAGAACCTCAAAATTGGGTGTGGACTTGACCTGAGCTTACAGAAAGAAACTACAGAACTCTGCCTGCTTCCAATACATGTGGCTTGGAAATAAATGTAGTGTGTGTGGCAGAATTGACTCTAAGACTTGTTTTCATTCTAAGTCAGCACATGATAGCCAAGTGGGGGAAGGGAGCTAGTGTCCTGCCTTCCTCAAAACACCAAACTTGCCAAAGGCCCTGGAAATATGAAAAGGACTAATTAGCTGAGGTCAGCTAGCAAAGAAATCGCAGACCCTGATCCTTGTCCTGCTCTGCTACCAGCTAGCTGTGTGGACTGGGCCTCAGCATTCTCATCTGGACCGAATCCTCTTCAGATCTCTGGTACACAGTGATTTTTCTCCCTGCTCTAAACGGCACTATAACAAAAAATTGGGGGAGAGGGTGAAGAGGATGAGAGAAGGTAGCAATTTGCTTAAATGCCAAGTGAGTAATAAAACGGGGAAAGTAAGTATGGCCATGGAATTGTGGGAAAGCAGGAAGTCTGGATGGGTTGAGAAGAAGGTTGTTCTTTAACATCCTCTTGTCTTTGAGGAAGTTGAAACAAGGGACATGAAGAAACCTGAATACGTAAAAGGAAGACAAAAATGTTAACATCTAGGATGATCATATACTTTGTTGTCCAAACCAGGACTCTTTTGTGAGTGATGGGGACATTATTAATAACAACTTCAGAACAGGCATACTCCAGAACTGTCCTGGGCACCTCAGGAGGAATGATCACCTGACTCACAGCCAGCACTCATCTGACATCAAGACACAAAATTGAGTCAAACATCTGATGGCTCCTGCCATTAGGGAGAATTAGCAAAGGTGACAATGGTTTCTTTCAAAGCTAGAACATTTATTCTTAAAAATTAAAACATTTAAACAAACATGGAAATAGCAAACGGTATCCTGCTGCTATTGTTTTTTACTTGTAATTACTATTTTAGCTTAGTTGATAGTCTTATCTTTTGTCCTTGAAGACCTTCTTCCTATCTTGAGGGAAAAAAGGGATATTTTCCCTCACATTAATGGTATGAATATTTTAAATAGGTAGAGTAGAAAATATCCTTCAAGCTTCAATAAAAAGCTATTCAACTAACCACACTCCCTCTCATATCATGGTCATCATTAAAAATTAATCTACTAATTTCATCTTTTCAAATAATATTAGAGAAAGTACTACCTTTCTTCAGGAAATATATATATAT
>CM052439.1:85103265-85141157 GCA_028533085.1 Varecia variegata | reverse complement strand
TACTCAGCTATAAGAAACAATGGTGATATAGCACCTCTTGTATTTTCCTGGATAGAGCTGGAACCCATTCTACTAAGTGAAGTATCCCAAGAATGGAAAAATAAGCACCACATGTACTCACCAGCAAATCGGTTTCACTGATCACCACCTAAGAGCACATTCAGGAATAACATTGATCGGATGTCGGGCAGATGTGGGTGGGGGAGAGGATGGGTGTACACACACATAATGAGTGTGATACACACTGTCTAGGGGATGGACACACTTGAAGCTCTGACTCGGGGGACGGGGGGGCAAGGCCAATATACGTAACCTAAACTTTTGTACCCCCACAATAGACTGAAATAATAATAAAAAATTAATTAATAAATAAAAAATAAAATAAAAGAATGAAAATGCACCAACTCTGTCACGAGGAAAATGTGAATTCAGAGTGAGGAGTAATGATCGGGCCTCTCTTAGTCTCTCCTAATTCTGTTCATGAACAGCTCATGACTGATGTCTACTCCTCTGACACCACAGCGGAGGACCAGGCACAAGGGCGACACCTTCCTCTTGGATGTGACCCTGGGCTGGACTTATTGGCAGGCCACACACTCCACCAAAACCATGGTGTGATTTGAAAGAAAAATAAGAAAAACCTTCCAGCTAAAAACATCTCCCTCATCTCCCCATCACAGGGTCTTTGGCCTAATTCTTGGTCCTTTTAAATGTAACCATTTCTGGGAGCAATGACATTAGGAGCTCTTGCTGTCATCCAGCACAGGCAACGGTTAACAGGGTTGGAGACTCAGATCCCGCCTCTGCCACTTACTAGTTGGTTATGTGACCTTGGGAAGGTTACTCGTCCTCCTCTGGGTCCATTTCCTCAGGTGGGAAATGAGGACACTTAGTGGTCCCCTCCTAGGCTTGCTGCAGGTGCTGGACGGGGCACACACACTTTGGCCAGCACAGTGACTGCCATGTATTGAAATGAAGCCACAGTCAGTCTTTAATGCCCAAGTACAAACTGGTCTTTCAGCTCTGTTCTTAGAGGATGATAGAAATTTAGACATGGTTGGCTTTAAATTAACTGACCAAAGAGTCAGAGATTCCACCCTCCCCCAGTTGTCACCTGCCTTTTCACTAATGTCACCCATCCTCAAGCTGTCACCCTCCCTCACTCCCAGGTCAGCTGCATCACTGAAATGCCACCATTCCCCCTGTTCCTGGAGTGCCTGGAGCCCACACAGAAGGCAGAGTCTAGCCAAGGGCCTGCCTTTGGCTTTGACTGAAAACTGATATGTATATACGTTGGTAAGAAACCAAGCCCAGGGCACTTCACTGAGGCTAAGATAAACAGAGCTGAAACCCCACCCTCTCTCGCAGCTGAAATTGGATGTAATCAAAAAACCACGGGTTAGGGATTTAATGGAAGCCCATTTCCAGCTTGGAAAGAAGAGTAAAAAGAGAGCGGTTATTGACATTTTTACTGCCGAGCAGGAGATGCATGTCTGGCCCAAGCGAGTGAGTCCGGGATGTATCAGCATGGGAAAATGGACCAGGCACCAATCAATCTCCGCCCCTGAAACAGAGCTGGGCAGCATCACCCATCACGCCGTGTCCAGGCGAGCGCCGGCTCTGCTCCGATTTACAGAGCCAACAAGGGCACAGCTGGGCTGGAATTTGGTGGGAAATCTGTGAAAGGCATCTATTCTTTCACCTCTCTGTTGTGGTCAGCCTTGGGGAGTCAAAGCTGGATCTCCCCAACACATAGGTGAATACAAATGTGAATCTACAAACCCCCTGGAGCAGGAATTCCCCTCCCCCATTCCAGAACACTCCCCCGGCGTGAGCAAGCCATGGCTTCCAGTTCTCTCCAGGCAAGCTACCTTCTCAGTCCTCTCTTTAAGATTATGCATATTCTGGAAGTGACCATGGAATAAATATCAGATATTAATGGCAGGGGGTGAATGGGTTTCTCCAGTGTCTTACTCCACAGTCATAAGTCAAAAGCTTGATGTTGGGGAGAGATTTGACGTTAAATGGGACGGCAGAGATGGTCACAGACCAGCAAAGGCCGACGCTCCCACTCCACAGTCAAGTCGCTTCCGGGGAGCCAGCCAGGGACTACGCTTCCCAGCTTCCCCCACCTTGGGGTGGAGTTGCATGCTTTGCCATGGAATGCAGGCGGAAGTGACACAAGGCATGTCCAGACGACGTGGTAGAGTACTTGGTATGTGATTCCCCACACCCTTCCCCACCTGCCCGCTGGGTGACTCCAGGTCGACTGTTGCTGCACAAGATGGCAAAGCCATAGATGGAGGCAGCTTGGATCCCTGAGCTGACCCTGGGAGGAGAACGGGATGGACTGTGCTCGTGAGACCTGGTACAGCGGTCAGCATCACGCAGCTCCAAGGAGAGGCCCTGGCAGAGAGCAGGCCCAGGTGGCACAGGCTGCTGCCACAGACCGGCTGTGGGGAGTGAGGGCGGTGAGCTCTCTGTGGGGAAGGAGGAGGGTGGGAAGCGCTGAGTGGTGCTCACGAGATAGTCAAAGAGTTCCCAGGCCATAGCCAGCCCCGTTAAGTCACGTGAGGGCATTTGACAAGCAGGAATCCATTGCTCCAAATAGGAGTTGCTTTGTCAGAAGACACTTTTTTCTGTATTTGGTTGGGAGTAATTAGTTGTTTTAAATTTTTATTGTGGTTTGATTTGGCATTCACTAGACCTGAGAAACCATTGCAAATAAGATGCAGATTATCCCCAAGGTTCCCTGCACACTTGGACATACAACCCCAAGAAAAAGCTACCCTAGATCCACACGCACACCAATGCACTCATTTCGGAGGTTTTTCAACTTCCAAACTTAGATTGGGATCAGGTTGTACAGTGAGGTCACTAATAATCAATATCTCATCCTTGAGTTTCCTTCCGCTAGTGTCCACCGTGTGATGCACTCACTATGTGCCAGCCTCAGTTCCTGGAATTTGTCAGTAAATGTCTGAATAAATAAATTAAATACTGTTCAAAATCATCTTCTCTGTCAGTCATTCCATCTCCTCAGTGGCTTCCCTGTCAGCACAATTTCCCCAGCCCCCACTCTATAAATGCTGGGTGGGGTCAGGGTGTAAACGTGGAAACCATCTCAACCAAAATCCTCCCACAGCATAGTTTGGGTTAAGGGTTAGCCCAGATCTGAGCCATCCCATCCATCCTACCAAAAATTTCTGCCCCAAGCCTTCTAGGGATGATGTCTGCAGGTGAATTAACTTGTTTCTTTCTCCAACTAAGGTTTTTGGAAGTCCCCATTGCTAATTCTCCAATATGCTGAGTGAAATTCAAACATACACACACACACACACACACACACACACACACACACACACAAAAATGAGTCAGATAGTATTGAATACTCTAACAATCATTGTTCTGGGAGACAAACAACTCCAGCTAACTTAAGCATAAAAAAAGTTATTTGTAGTGCATTGAGTAGCTCACAGAATCAATGGAAGTTTGGAGAATCAGGTTCAGAGGAGAGAGAAGAGCTAAGGAAAATGAGATGTTGAGAAGATCTCAACATGAGAACAGTTTTCTTCTTTGCACATTGGTATGGTCTGAATTGTTTATGTCTCCCTAAAATTCACATGTTGTAACCTAATCCCCAGTGTGATGATATTAGAAGATGGGGCCTTTGGAGAGTAATAAGGTCATGAGGGCAGAGCCCTTGTGAATGGGATTAGTATCCCTATTAAAGAGCCCAGAGAACTGCCTGTCTCTTCCACAATGTAAGAGCATGGCTAGAAGGCACCATCTATAAACAAGGAAGAGAGCCCCACCAGACACCAAATCTGCCAGTGTCTTGATCTTGGACCTCCCAGCCTCCAGAACTGTGAGAAATAAATTTCTGCTGTTTATAAGCTACTCGGCCTCTGAGATTTTGTTATACAGCCTGAACAGACTAAAACACATACCACCACTGACACCATGATCTCTGGATTGTTGTCTCTATCTCAGCCACAGAAAATAATCTCTAGATACCCTGTGCAACTCTGTTACTCAAGTTTCTAAGTCCTAGGTAAAAACATCCAGTTGACTCAGGCTAGGTCACAGCCTGTGCCCTAGTTTCCAGGAAGCTAGGAAAGGTGGTAACTGCCTGTCTTCATTTTCATAGTGGGCTTTTTGGAAACGAGCCAGTCAAAAATGTGTGCATCTTATAGTCCATCCCTTTGATTCCCCAACATTTTCTCACACTATTCTTCCCAACTGTACATTATCTAAAAGTGTTCCTCACACAACTATCCTTTAAAATACCGAAAGTCTCCTCAAGGTGAGGCACCGTTTGCATCAGCTATCTAGGATTTCTAGACCATATCTATTCTGATTTTGTGTTGCCACCTCATCTTGATATTCTGTATCCCAGGTAACAAATTATAAAATAACCCATCATCATCACTATAGACCATAATGAAAGGAAAGTCATTAAAATATATAAATGTGTACATGAAAAGACAAGAAAAAGAATTGAGTAGGGAAGTTAGTCCATGCTTCTGAAAATATGGTAGTTATGTGTCCCCGTCTTCACGGCTCATTTCATGTTCTCTTGCATGGTTCCTGGCACCTGCTATGCAGCTAGTGATCTGAAAATGCCTTTTTGCCTATATCAATAAGCAGGAAAGCAAAACAAAACAAAATTTTAAAACCCAAAGCAGCTTGCTTACATCTGGTAGGGACAACAATACACTTTTACTATCTTTCTTTGGGGATATGTCATAGCATCAGCTCCATGCTGTCCTTAACCCACAGGAATATTTCCCTTACCACCATCATATGAGATAGTACACTCACCCACAACGCTGATGACATCCTGCTGATGGAATGTAACAGTTAGAAAGCTGTAATCACACAAGATGATTTTTGTAAGACACAAGTGTTGGAGGTAAACAACATGAACATACTTGGGCATGTCATCTCAGCGAAGTTCCCAGGGCCCAATGGTCTAGAACACTGATTTCCATTCCCAACAATCTGGAATATGCTAGTTTTGAAGTTTTAGTATCCAAGACAGGAATGATTTAGCAGAGAACACAACAATTGTTACACCGAATTGTAGCAGAGACTGCTACCTCATCTTTTCATATTCCACATGCCTGAAACAGGCAAAAATGGAAACTATAATGTTCGCTAGTATGATTGATACTCCTAAGGGACATTAGGGCTGCTCTACACCATGAAGGCAAGAAGGTGTGTGGGATAAACCACCGTGGTCCATCAGAAGCTTCCCGGTATTTTCATGGTGCGTTAGGCAGGATAACAGCCCCACACGCCCTAATTCCTAGAACCTGTGAATGTGAGGTTACATGGCAAAGGGGAATTAAGGTTGCTAATCAGATTACCTTAAAAATATGGATATTATCCTGGATTAACCTGTTGGGCCCAATTAGAGTCATGTTATTAACATTAAGTTTATAATAATTCAGGTTTTAGGCCAGGAGCAGTGGTTCACACCTGTATAATCCTAGCCCTCTGGGAGGCCAAGGCAGGAGGATTGCTTGAGGTCAGCAGTTCGAGAGCAGCCTGGGCTAGAGCAAGACCCCGTATATACAAAAAATAGAAAAATTAGCCAGGCTTGGTGGCTCATGCCTATAGTCTCAGCTACTTGGGAGGCTGAGGCAGAAGGATCCGTGGAGCCCAAGAGTTTGAGGTTGCTGTGAGCTATGATGATTCCACTGCACCTTAGCCCAGGTTACAGAGTGAGACCCTGTCTCAAAAAGAAAAAAAAATAGGAGATTATCCTGGATTATCCTGTTGGTCCCAATTAGAGTCACATTAAGTTTATAATAATTCCATTTTTAAGTTGTATTTACATTCTGCACCAGTCAAACTTTATAGCAATCAAGACTTTGGTGGTGGCACTAATCTCTGAAATTCCCCTTGAAGCCAGCATCACCTTGGTTTACTATTTTAGTAGTGAGTGACAGCTGTAAGGGACTTTATTTCACCCATACTATCCTGGTTTCATGAGTCAGAGAGATAACACAAGGATTGTAGCAACTACTGTGTATATATATTTCAACTTTTTACACTTACAAAATGGAGAAATAACTTCAGGATATGGTTTATTGTAAAGCAGACTCAGGCTAAAATCCAAACCTGATCCCCTTAAACTCCCAGTAAAACCATTAGACTAGCGTGACATACAGAAATTAGACATCTCAGAACTAGTGTTCAATAATCCCCAAAAGGACTGAATTTTTCCCTGATCCCAGCACATGGTTATTTTAGTCCCATTGCAGAAGATTTGAAGAAAGCATCATAGTGTGTGTTCATGATGGAACTGCAGGCACCTCCCTCAAGGAAACCTGTCTTCCCTTCCATTTCAAGAGCTCTGGGTCTGACAGCTGACTTAGGTTTAGGTATTAGGGAAGGACCATGACTTGATCACTAGATCTTTAGGGGATTTTTGTTTTGTTTTATGGAGCAAAGCAGATCTTAGTGGACTGCCTACCTATTTCAATTCTAGAGTCCCTAAAATTAACTAGTCCCCAAAGATGCATGTGGGTCAGAACATTCTGATTACAGCTGTAACTACACGCTAGCCATCACTTGGTAACCATTTTGATTCTCTTCAGTGTGGCTCTCTGGCCTCCGCCATCCCAGAATTCTCTCATCCTGATTGAAATCAGGGAGCTCATTTCAACTACAATGTGTGCTACCAGCACACAGAGAAACTCCACTGCAGTACTTCTCAACGACGCTGATACTTACTCTCACCGGTGAATTTCTTAGCACGATAAGGAAGAGCAATAAAGAGCAATAACTAGGTCCTCTTGAGGGACATACTCAGCACCAGCCTCAGACCCAGGCAGCCAGATTCCCTGCACTAGACTCTGTGCCTTGGGGGGCCTGTCGTGATCCTCCTCAGACTGTGCCCCTCCCTGGGGGTGAAGCCTTTCATTAGGTTTTAACAGTCAACTGTCAGTCACGGCTCCCATTTCATCTGAAAGCCCAGCGGGTGGTGGGCCTTAGGGGCGGGGTGGATCTGTTCCCGAGCTCACACACATGGTGGTTGGCAGGTCTTGGTCCCTCACTACATGGACCTAGAAGGCAGCTCACACATGCCAGCTTGATTCTCCCAGAGCACGGGGTCTGAGAGAGTAAGAAAGAGCCCCCAAGGTGGAAGTCATAGTGCTATGATAGCCCAGCCTCAGAAGTGACATTATGTCTGCTATACTCTGTTCATTAGAAGGACTTCACGAAATATAGCCCACACCCAAGGGAAGGGGATCACACAAGGACACAAACACTAAAAGACTAGTATTGGGGCAATCTCAGAGGACATTCAGCACAACTTCCTTAGTAGGGCTCAGGAATACTCCCAAATAGAAAGTGTCTTTGTATAGGCGACAAAACAACAATGGTCCACTACAATTATCCAGGTAAATTAAGTACTAAAAGATTAAAGAAACCAGTATAGACCCTGAAAAAACAAGGTAATGGGTCATGGAACAATTTCAGAAGTTCTCCTATTTGTGTGCCATTGTGCTTAGCTCCTGTGGGCATGTGTGCAAGCCTGGCCATCGTGTGTGCGGAGTAGACAACACCCACGTGGTGTGATTCGACAGACACAAAGGAATTCTGTCTCCTGAGACCCAAGGAAGCCCCTCTCTCTGGCTCTCATGCTTTCACTCTCTTACTCTCACATTTTGCACATTCCAAAATGAGAAAGATACTCTTTGAGCAAAATGCTTCTTGACTTAAGGCAAACACCTCTCAGTCTTTTAACATGGGAAAGTTTTATCAGTCCTTGGTACCTTGGCATGAATTGGGTGGCTCAGGTCATTTCTAGAACACACTTTGGTTGCGGAAGGAGGGCATGGGAAAGGAGGACTACCAGGAGGGCCCCTAGAGGTGATGGTGAGATGTGATCCCATCCAAGGGAAGAGACGGGCAGTGAGAGAAGGTGCATACAAAGCCATCCTTCAATTTCTTCATCATTTTGCCCACAATTTTGAGTCATCAACAAATAATGACACTACTTATGTACAACTGTTACTTTATCTGATGCTTCCTCCTTGCGACAACCTAGTGAGGTAGGTATCACATCCCCTATTCGACAGAGGCGGTTTAGTGACTTACCCAAGGGCACACAGCTATTGTGCCGCAGAGTCAGAATTACGACCAAAGGATGTGGATTCTAAAATCACATCCTTTCTACTACAATACCTTCCAGTCTAAGGAAGGACGAATAATGCGGGCGGGGAGCAGTGACAAAAGGGGTTTTCCAGAGTCATCATTAGGAAAACTCACTCTTGACAAGGAGAGCTGTGGCTCCGTGAGACCCTGACAGCCCAAGAAAAACCCCCCTACTTGAATGGACAGCAAACAGCTTGGCAGGCATTAGGAGTTTTTAATCCAACCTCGAGCACTCAGATTCTGATTAGATGGGACATTTCCCCAACTGGCAGTTGTAGTTGAATGGGACGCCGTATGGCTCGGTACCGCAGCACGCAGGTCTGGGAGGGAGCTTTGCAGTATGCAGGCTCCTGTAAGAAAAGTTTCCAACCTGGCAGCAGTGTCTTAGGGCCTAAAACCACTCCCTCATTTTCAGTGGCCCATCCAGACACAGCCAAGGATAAGGCCGATACCAGGCTAAGAGGTAAGGAGGTAAGTCTTAGACGACCTGGTAAGTCCTTGTTTTTGTCTTCTCTTTCAAACTTGAGAGTACAGGGCCTAAACTGTTGCTGAAGAACAAGGGTGGACAAATGTTTTCTTTGAAGGGCCAGATAATAAATATTTTAGGCTTTGTGGGCCAGACGGTTTTGTCACAACTATTCAAGTCTACTATTCCAGGGCAAAACCAGCCATAGGCCATAGGGAAACAAACAAGTGTGGCCAGGGCTGACCCTGCACTTGCTGGACCCAGAGAGTGAACACCTTCTTAATTGTTGTACCCTGGGCCCCTTGCTTATCTCACCCTAATCCCAAGCCTGAGCACAACTATGTCACAATAAAATTGTATTTACAAAAGCAGTAGGCATCATAATAGCCAAAAAGTAGAACAACCCAAGTGTCCACCAATGGAGGAAGAGATAAACAAAATGGGGCATATCTGTACACAGGAATATTATTTGGCTATGGAAAGGAATGAGGTACTGATGCATGCCACGGCACAGACAAACTAGCAAGCCTTATGCCAGTGACAAAAGACCACACGTTATGTGATTCCATCCATTCAAATGGCATGTCCAGAACAGGGAACTCTGCAGAGACAGGAGGCAGATTAATGGTTTCTTGGTGGGGAGGGCGAGAATGAGGAGATGTTGAAGATGGGAGTGACAGCTGAAGGGTTTCTTCTCAAGCTCATGAAAATGTTCTGAAACTGCCTTTGCAATGATCACACATATCTATGGATGCACCAAACACCTGTGCACTGTTTCCTTTCAGTGGGTGAACTGTATGGAACGTGAATTATATCTCAGTAAAGCTGTTTAGGGAAAACACAAAACAGTCAGCAGGCGAATCTGGCCCATCTTCCATAGTTTGCAGACCCTGCTCAAGTATGATTTTTTTTAATTTATAGCCTTTCATCTTCAAGCAAACCCGTGAGGGAGATGTTCTTTTTACGGTGGGAATGATTGGGTCAACGGCCGGGCTCACTCAGCTGGTAAGCGGGGGCCAGAGTGGAGGGCGTGCTGTTGAGGGCGTCGCTCAGACGAGCAGTCTAACTTTTGTATGATATCTCCCCCAGAGTGTGTGGCCCAGAGCCCTGTGCATGGTAAGGATACAATCAACTGCTTATTGGTTTGATTTGCATTGGGAGAAAAAACATAGCGTAACAGTTAAGAGCAGACTCCAGAGCGAGGCTGCCTGGATTGAAATTCCAGCCTGCTGCTATCGTGTGACCCTGAACACATCTCGTCCCCTCTCAGTGCCTGTTTCCTCATCTGCCAAACAGGGACAACAGGAGCTCCTACCTCACAGGACTTTTGTGGGAAATTAATGGATTGTATACATCAGATGCTGAGAACAGTGACTGGGGTTTGCTGTTATTATCCATAAGCTGTGCTCCCCATGGGTGCAGGCCCTCCAGCAGGGAATGCCATCTTCCCAGGGACAGACATCTCAGGTACCGACAGCAGTTCAGTGAGGAGAACTGGGGGACAGGGAAGACGTTTGGCCCTAGTCAAGTCACAGCTCAAGCAGGTCTTGCTGTTCAGCAAAACTCGGGATGTCCCCAGGTGGCTGGCTCTCCCCAGGTGGCTGGCTCTCCCCAGGTAGCTGGCTCTCCCCAGGTAGCTGGCTCTCCCCAGGTGGCTGGCTCTCCCAGGGCACAGGCCCTGTGGGGTTACTAGCGTTTGAGGGTTTGCCGTTGGCCACCCAGGACTGCTGGCAGGAGCGGGGTGAGGATCCCAGGCCTCAGCCACCCAGCGGCGCCTCACATTCCATCTCGCTTATAATAGCAGACATGAAAATTTCATCAGGTTTTCTGCTTTACTCTTGTGAAATATTAAACATTAATAAATTATTAAGCCCAATGTAAAATACTACAAATGTTCATAGATTTCATCAAGAGGCACTTCAGAAGCACGTTTGTTACAGGGCTATTTTGGGCAAAGCAAACCTGTCCCCATACGGGGTGTCTTTTTTCTTGTCCCATTACCAGTGTTCCTTAATGGGGACACGTCTGTTCTGGGATTCGGGTGCTACGAATAAGCACCTAAGAAAGCGGGAGTCCGCACACGGAGCTGCCTTGCATGTTCCGGGAGGAGCGTGGGCGCGACCTGGAACCTGCGTCCGGGAGGAAGAGAGTGGGGCTGCAGGCATGGGCCCGAACTTAAAAAAAATGACACTGTGTTGGGCGTCCCCAAAGTGACCTTTCTCTTGGCCTTGGAAGCAGGAGCTCATCTAGGGCCTGGGTTGTGGCCAGAGGGCTTTCTGATGGCCCAGGAATGCATGTTTGGTGAAGTGACAAGAAACTGCTGAATGGAGTCTGTTTTTCTAGAAGGCTGAGGAGACTCAGCCAGACGTGAAGACAGCTAATCTGACAAGTCAACAGGGGGCCCAGCGGACAACACCTGTCCTCTGAAGAGCTGAGGAACTCCCTGGAAAGAGCTCACCCTAAGGAGGCCCCATGCCGGGGCCTTTGGTTGGAGGAAGAATTCTGAGCCCAGCACGGCAGCTGCTTCTCTGACCCTCCCTCTGCCCAGCCTCCTGGACACGCCCCTGGCGTGGGGAGAGAGAGACGGCTGCCAAGAGAGAAACAAGATGAGAAGCCCCCACCAGACTGTGCCACCCACTGGTGCACAAGCCCCTCTGTCGGGGCCTCCGTCACAGGGCGTCCTGGGAAGGGACAAGGGGACTTTCCCCTGCTTTGTCATGAGTCACCACCCAGCTCAGCACAGGGGGGCAGCCGGCCACGTGGGAGCCCTGCACAAGGACAGTGTGGAGTGACAGCGAGGCCTGAGGCACGGCCGTTCCTGGGACAGCAGCAGCCACAATGGCATCCAGTGTGCGTCAGGGAGCTGCGGCGGAGAGACAGCAGCCCCTGTGGCGCCCTGCGCTGCTCCCTGGAGACCCGAGGCTGCTGCTTCTCCTGCCCCATGGAGGCCGGTCCAGCCCGGGCTGTCCTCCCTGCCTCCCTCCCACCCTCGCTCCGTCCCTGTTTCTCTCTGACTCTGTCTCTTTGTATGCTTGTGTGTGTCTGTCTGTTTATATACTTTAGTTTGTAAATCAGCCTAGCATCCTACCAAACAAGAAAGAAAGGTGTACCCATCGGGAATGATTTTGCCTACACCTAGAAGAAATCTAACCAGCTGTGGCTTAGCACACGAGGACAGTCCTTGTTTACTTCACACCAGCCCAGTTGTAGGTGGACGCAGGGTCAGTCCCTGGGCATTAAGGACCCAGGCTCCTTCGCTCTTTCAGCACTCCCTGCATTCCTTAGCGTGTCGGCTTCTCTTCCCTCCTGTGGGCACCTCATGCCACTGCTCTAGATATCATGTCCCTGGATACAACATCAAGCAAAGAAAACCTGACTGTAGGGGCTTAAGCAAATAGGGCCCCCTCTCCTCACATCACAAGAGGTCCAGAGGTAAGCAGGTGCGGCACTGTTCTAGCCGCTTGACAACGCTGCCACCCTCTGTGCTTCCGTATCGCCACCCTTGGTGGGTGGGCCTTTGGCAGCACGTGTCGGTTCTCAGTGGCAAGATGGCTGTTGCAGCCCCAGACATCACATCTGCTTCCAAGGTAGGAGAGGGGACAATGGGCAGAGCCAGCTGCAGCTGTATTTATCCCCTTTTATCACAAAAAGGTGTATTTGCTGATGACACTCATATCTCTGCCTGCAGCCTAGGCCTCTCTCTTCTAAGCCAAAGCCGCACGTCCCACTGTCTCCTGGACATCTCTCGGATCCCCATGGGGACCTGAGCTTGAGACTGAGCTGTGCCACTAGGTTGTGACTTAGGAAAAGATGCTTAACTCCTCAGAACCTTAGTTTCTGTCTAACTTTTGAAATAGTACTCCCTGAAGACCCCACAGAGTCACAGTGAAGATCAAACCAGATATTGCAAGTACCAGTGCTTTGCCATCAGAAAGCACAGCACCAGCACTTCCTCAGGTGTGTTCCAAGAATAACAGAAACAACAAACAAAAATGTCTATTTGCCGTCTTCCCTACTACCCAGCCCTCCTCCCAGGTCCTTCCTCGTGTCGTCGGCTCCCTGGCCCTCCTTTGCTGTTAGAATCCCAGCAACGGCACTGATCCTCCCGAGGAAAGCACTCTAGGCAGGCCCCTGCCCAGGTAGGAAGGTCGCAGGGAAGGATTTGGGGACTACGGGGGCTGAGTTGGGCTGCTCGGGCTGCCATGACAAAGTTCCACAGACTGGGACTCAAACAACAGATATTTATTTTCTCAGAGTTCCAGAGACCGGGAGTCCACAATCACGGTGGCCCCTCTCCTTGGCTTGCAGATGGCATCTTCTCCCTCTGTCTTCAAGTGGTCACCCCTCTGTGCTGGTCTGTGTCCTAATCTCTTCGGATAAGGACATGAGCTATATGGGATGGGCCCACCCTAATGACTTCATGTAACCTCAGTCACCTCTTTAAAGGCCCTACCTCTGCAGACAGCCCCACGCTGAGGTGTGGGGGTCCGGGCCTCCCCAGCAGAGTGGTGTCAAGGGCAGCTGCCCAGAGTGGAGATGGGCTGGAGGGAGACACGTCTGAAGGGGGCTCGGGGGGATGCAAGGCAGGCAGGTGCCAGCTCCTCGCTGCAATCAGGGCTCAGAGGGTGATCCCTCAGCCAGCCCCCATCTGTATTCAGATGACGAGGAATACTAGCTCCTGGGGGAAGTTAAAGGTATTCTTTCTTTGAAAATGTTTATACCATATGTTTAGGAAATCCTGGCTGCAGTAATGTGAGCCCAGCCTCACTGGTCAGCACTGACATGTCCTAGGCCTGAACGCAGCTACCGTGTGCAGTGTTTCCACCTGCTCAATCCCAGAGTATATTTTGAGGGTTGGTTTGGTTTGGTTTCTCTGCCAAATGTATCTCAGGACTGATATTCCACAGAAAACCATTTGGAAATTGCAGCACTTCTCCAAGTGAGGAATGATGGCATCCCCTCACCAGTCCCAGCTTTAAAACCTGCTGGTTCAACTGAGAGTCACGTGGCTGGGCTCCAGCCTCTGAGGAGTCCCAGTCTCCCTGCACTCCTGCCTCTGTGCATCCACGGCATCTTGCCTCTCGTCCCTTGGACTCACTCGTGGAAAGCCCACCTCATCACCCCACTGTCCAACCCCCAGCTCTCTCCAAAACAGTTTTCGCAACCTCTGACAAGGTATTACCAGCACCAGTTTCCCCTCTTTTGTCTTGCCCTAGACACCCACCAGCCCTCATGAGGGAGGCACCCCCATGACTTGATGAAGAATGTGGGTGCACCATCCCAATGGAGGCAGGAGGTGGAGTTTTGTGGGGCTGGGCCATGGACCAGGTATAGGGTGTGCCAGAGAGGAGCCCAGGGTGCCCCTACTGACCCTGGACCCTTCCTTGTCCTTCCCCACCACGGGTTGACCCAGCCCATATGCCCAACCTCAGGGATGCTGGGAGTTTACGTGGCACCTTTGCACAAATCCAGAAAGATTCCCCTTCTCAAGATATTTCATTTCTATTCATTGGAAAACTCTATTTTCTGATTTTTATTGAAATGAGATACTTCACTTTTGTTTCCCAGAATTGTCATCCTAGACATATAAACCTATGGTTTCTATGATGTGAATTGTGCTCTCTTAAATGTGGCATCCTTAGGCAGTGCGGGACCTGCACAACTGTACACAGAGTCCCTGCCCAGCCTTCTGCCTACTAGTGCTAGAGTTGTACCCGGAAGCCTGACCCCTTCTCTCTTATTCTAGTCACTGACAGAGCCACCACACACACAAACAGACAAACACACACGTGTGCACACGCACACAAGCATGTGTGAAGACATATGAGCAGACTGCCTGCCTGAGTTCCAGAACCACCTGCCACTTGCCTGTCTTTCTTGCCAACCCAACCAGCCCCAGAGGCACCATGGCCTCTGTACAAGGACTCAGGAAACCATCCTTGCTTTCCCAGGGAGTAGAAGCTAATGGATGTCTAACTCAATAGCTCTCACGTTATAAAGCACTAGCTAATAAAAAGCATTTATGGAAAACTCAGTGGAGAACTTTACACCCACACTCCCCCAATGAAAGCTTGATCATCTCCAAATGTTACATGATCATGTGGGTCAGAGTCACTGGGCTGGCCCAGCTCCAAGCTCATGGCCAGAGCATCCAAACAAGTCAAATGTTGTCCCACGGGCACCAGCCTGACTAATTTCTCCCCGTCTCGGCCCTCGGGTGTGAGCCTGGCCTGCTCTCAGAGCCACGCGTTGTCTTCTTCGGGTTGTCTCCAGTCTGTATGCAAAGAGCATGCTTCCTGCTCAAGGTCAGAGCCGGCCGTGCTACCTTTGCTCGGGGCCAGCCCTGCGTTAAGCATCCGACGTGCCTTAGCTCATTAATCTGCTTGGTCCTGTGAGGTGAGTCCTATTAACATCCCCATTTTCTGGAAGAGAAAACTGGGACTTAACAGAGCTGAAGCAACCTGCCCAAAGTCCCACAGAGTCTGGCTCCGAAGTCCATGTTCTTCAGCACTGTGATCTAACACCCATCACTTTAGCAAACTGATCCGACTTGTGTCTAACATCTTAGGTGATTTTCCCCAGGCCCTGCCTCCTCCAAGATGATCCCGGCCCCACTCTCCGGCTGGATCCTCAAAGAGAAATAAGGATCCCCGAACCCATCTGACCATTTCCCCGAGAACCTAGGATTGAAGCATCCCAGCTGGAGAGCTGTGTTTATCCATCCCACCCAGCTCAAGGCAGGGTGACCTTGGGCTGCATGCCCTCCAGAGAGCCCTCGCAGCCTTGGGCTGTTCCAGACATGAGCAGGGTGCCACACACCAGCATGCCGGGCTGCCTGGGGAACACGCTGTCCCAGGACAAAATAAGGAAACTGAGGTTCTAATGGTTGGGTTTTTTTGTTTGTTTGTTTGTTTGTTTGTTTGTTTGTTTGTTTTGAGACAGAGTCTTGCTCTGTTGCCCAGGCTAGAGTGAGTGCCTTGGCATCAGCCTAGCTCACAGCAACCTCAAACTCCTGGGCTTAAGCGATCCTCCTGCCTCAGCCTCCCGAGTAGCTGGGACTACAGGCATGCGCCACCATGCCCGGTTAATTTTTTTCTATACATATTTTTAGTTGGCCAGATAATTTCTTTCTATTTTTAGTAGAGACGGGGTCTCCCTCTTGCTCAGGCTGGTCTCGAACTCCTGACTTCGAGCGATCCACCCTCCTCGGCCTCCCAGAGTACTAGGATTACAGGCGTGAGCCGCCGCGCCCGGCCCTAATGGTTGTTTTTTATTTGCCCAAAGCCTCAGAATTACTTAGAAGCCCAATTGGGACTAAAAGTCCTGTGGACTGATTCCCAGCCTATCCTTCCCTCCTCAATATCTCAGAGTCCTGTAGGACCCTTATGTCCTCTGCAGAATAAAGCTTGGGGTGAGCTCCATGCCCTGCCCCGCACAGCAGCCTGGAGGCACAGCAACCGCTCTGAGCCCCCATGCACCAGCCGTGGCTTGTGCTCCTCTCTGCCTCTGCCTGGGACCCCTCGCACACTTTGCTTCAATGCTCAGGCATCGTCTCCTCCAGGAAGCCCTCCCCAAACCCTGAGGTCACATGAACTGCTCCCTCCTTTGTGCTCCAGTCCCTCCCCATGTAAGTAGACATCTGCTCCACCTCTGGCAGCCTCAGAGGACGGGAGTCCGGGAGGGCAGGGACTGGGGTCAGCATGGTGTGTTCCTGGTGCCTGGCGCAAGGACCAGCACCCAGACATCAAATTAAATCAGCAACACCCTTTGGACTCGGGTGTGGAAAGCCTCAGCCCACCTGGCCAGCTGATAGGGATGGAAGAGGGGCACCGGCAGCTGTTCCCCCTCCTGTCTCCATCTCCCCAGTCCCACTTACCACCTGCCTCCCACCTTCCCCACTCCAAAGTGCTGTTTCTAAGGGACACCTTTCTCATGAGTTCAAACTCTGGCTGCTTTAGGAGAAACTGTTTCCAAAGGCAGCACGTCCACCTACAGGAGCTACAGCAATCAGCAAGGGGTTGATTCTGCCCAGCGAGGACCCCTTTGGAGAGCCCTGTCCACTCACTGTCCCCAGAGGGCTCCTGGGACAAACAGAAGGGACTGGCTGGGTGAATCAACAAGGCAGGTGTGCCCAGGGCTCAGGATCATACCCCAGGAGCCTGGATAAGAGAGAAAGTGGTGACGCTATTCACCCTCAAGAAGGGAGAAGGTGGCCTTGGGCCACTCCAGGAACCAGCTCAGGACTGTAGGGGAGTTTCAGGGAGGCTATGTACTTGTCATAAGAAAGGGCACCCCAGAAATCAGAACTTTCTAGCTAGGGGAAAGACTCTTTCTGGAGATGTCAGCCCTGTGAGAAGAGGGACTATCATACTGGTGGCTGCTCTGTCCCCAGTGGCTGTAACAATGACCAGCACACAGTGAATACCCCATGACATCTGCTGAGCGAGCGAGCGTATGGACCATGGGACAGACAAGGACACCCTGCGAATGGCACCCACTAAGGAGCATCCCTAGGCCAGGCCACTAGGAGAAGGCACTGCTTGTCCTCTCCCCCTGTGAGCTCTGCGAGGTCTAGCCCAGTGCTGTCCACAGAAGTGTCCCACAGTGTTTGGTGCCTGCTTCATTCCTGGTCACACCCAGCTGAGCCAATCAGGCCTAGGGAGCTTGATTTTGAGACGATTCTGCATCTGTTTTGGAGGCAAATTATAGCTCCAGCAGGCTTCTCAGCCAAGCCAGTGTAGGACATGGAGGCTTGGTTTACAGTCTTATGTAATTATTGGACTCGAATCTTCCAGGCAATTCTCACCCTGTAAACCCTATTTCCCAAGTCTAGGATCTTAACGTTTTAACTGACTCTAAACGTCCAATCTGTAAGTCTCTGAATTGTAGTTTAAAGTTTGCTGATTGTTGACTGGACAACTGTGGCACCCTTCCTGGCACCTGCTCGCGGAGCCCAGCTGGGGAAGTAAAAACACACGTTCCTTTCTACACAGTGTTATCATGAGCGCTGGGGTACCAGAAGCCCTTTACAGCCTATTGCTATGGCCTGAATGGGTCCCCCCAAAACTCGTATGTTGAGACCTAACCCGTCAACTGAAAAGGTAACAGTTTGTAAATTTGCAAAGGCGAGCTTTCTCTCCTATGAAAGGTTACACTGGCCATCCTCAGACTGGGAAGCAAAGCCTCCGGCAGAGATGAGAAGCAGGAGAGGTCAAGCCAGGAGCTTTATGCTGAATGAGTTGGCTGAACGTACATATTCAATAGGTTATGGGAGGAGCTATGAATATTCATGAGGGGATGCACACATGCCTAGAAAGGAAACATGCATGTTACATACGTCCCATGTTCCCTTTAGAGTGGAGATGTAACATTTAAATGTATTACAGTGAGGCCCTATACGTCAAAAGGTGAAGCAGGGACACGAAGACACTCAAATGTGCAGCCTCTGCAAACTAGCTGGAACCAGTCCATGGTCGGTGGGCTCTTACCAGAAGAAAGTTGCTGAAATGAGTCTTTTGTCCAGTCAAAGCTGTAGTTACGGCTGGTGGAACACGGTGGGGAGTCAGGCAGCGTCTGCAGTGGGTGAGCTGCAATTGTTTATTGTAATATTGCTGAGCTCGAGGCCAGGGCTGCTTTAGCTGCTAAAGAAAAAGAAAAGCCTGTGGTGGTCAGAACATAGCTTATCCTTTAAGTGTAGGGGTGCAGGATTTGCCCCTTGCCTGGCATGGCCTTAGGTCTTGTTTGTCATTTGGTATCTTACTGCCACAGTCTGTTCCTTCAGTCTTAAGATCTCTATTTTAACAGCCCCAAAGTGACAATGTTAAGAGGCGGGTCCCTGCGAGGTGATCAGGTCATGAGGGTGGAGCTCTCACGATGGGCATCAGTCCCCTATAAAGGGGTCACACAACTCCCCCGCCCCAGTCCCGTGCTTTGTGAGGACACAGCACGAAGGCACCCTGTCAACCAGGAAACTGGCCCGCACCAGATGCTGAGTCTGCTGGTGCTTTGATCTCGGACTTCCCAGCCTCCAAACCATGAGAAATAAACTTATGTTGTTTATAAATTACCCACGCTGAGGCCTCTTGTGACAGCAGCCCAAATGGACCGACACCTATGTATCATATGAGGGGAAAACCAAGAGGACTGTGCAGATGGCCTGTCTACCAGGGTCCCCACTGTGGCACCTTCCTGGGGCCCTCAGACCTCATCAGGTTCAACCCCCAAGAGCAACCGGAGGCTGCGGTTGGGAAGACAGATGCTCCCGGAGACACGCTGGCTCCCTGCTCACTGGCTGTATACACTTAGTCAAGTCACTTCACTTTTTTCAAGCCTCAAGTTCCTACGAACTTGTTACTGGGACATCCTGACTTCATGGGATGGCCATGAGGCTGTGACAACACAGCTGAACGTCTCTCCTGGAGCAGACGCTCAATGCGTGGTGGTTACCAGAGCCCCGTCGCAGGGGCAGCCCCCGCTCAGGTACAGGTGGGGGTCTCAGAGCCTGGGGATGGGGCCCTGGGGCTCAACATCAGTCCCTGGCTTCCCCCCAAGGGGTGACAATTTCCCCAGTGTCGCCCCTGCCCCCCATGCCCTCTGCCTCTAGAAGGTCAGGGAGGTTTTCTGGACACAGGTCGCTCAGGGCTTGCTGGAGAGGCTCTCACCGCAGCCTCACCCACCGTCTCGAAGGCTTTGATGAGGTTTTATTTCTTACTAAGCAAGCCCAATGGGGTGGAGAGAAAGTCCAGCTCTCCCAACAGCCCCCCAGAAACGTACGCTTCATCAAGCCAACCAAGATTAAGTAATTTACATTTTTTTGAATCCACGCTGGAGAGGCATTGTCTAAATCAGTGCCTCGTCCAATTAAAGAAAACACTTCACCGCGATCGTTTCTGGCAGGGCTCTTATGAGGCGTAGAAGATCCTGGCTTTATGCGAGAGCAGAGGTGACGGAGCTAACATTTCAATTAGCTTCATTTTACTTGGAGAATTTATACCTTTCTCTGGCATAATTACATCCCAAGCTTGTCCTCAAGTCCTCCTGCCCTTGAAAGTCACTCTCCAGTCTCCCCTCCTCCTCCTCCTCAGCCTTCCCTGGCCCCTGGCCCCTGGCCCCTGGCCCCGCAGCCTCGGGGGCCCCTCCCTCTTGCGGCTTCTACAGCCCACCCCGTTATACCACTGTCCGGACCCCTGGCTGCAGTTTCCCTCGTGGCCTCCGAGACAAGCCAGCTCTCAGTCCATGCATTGGCACAAGGCCACGGATGTGAGCAGAGGAAGCTCCTGTCTTCACAGGATTGGCAGAGAGAAGTCACAAATGGCAGTCGAGGCCTGCAAACCCCCAGTTCCTGACGGATCTCCTACAGAAGCCGACAGCGGAGGGGCCTGAGTGTCCCCAGGCCCTGGTTCAGAACACGCAGGCCTAGCAAGGCCGCCCAGGAAAAGGCATGAGGAGGACGATCGGGTGCAGATGTGACTTTGCCCCGCCAGCCGAGAGCTCAGGTCCCAGGGCGGGAATGCCTGTATTTGGATCCCAACTCGCTTCTTGCCGCAGTGAGACCTTGGGCAAGTCACTTCCCCTCTCTAAAAACCAGTTTCTCATTGTATATAATGAAGGATAAAATAGCTCCTTCCTCACAGGACAGACACAAGAGTCGGAAGTGCTCAGCTATGCAGTTTAGAACAGTGCCAGGCCCAAGCTCAGACTGTGAGAATGAAAAACTTCCTAGATGAGTCAACACCATGGACTTCAGCAGTATGTAAAATCCTGCAAAATATTTCCAGCTCTTGTTCTCCAAGGATTGTTTCTATCAGCCTCCAGCTCATGCGGCCCCATTAACTGCCCACTTCCTCCCCCCAGCAGCACCCATGCCCCTCCCCGATAAAGAAAGACCTCCCTGGAGTCCAATCCATGCCCCTGTCGGCTCTCTCCTGTCTGAAACCCCAGTTCCAGGGCCTTTGGCAACTCAAATATTTTGCTATATTTTTCCTTGAAATGAAGAGGTAATGACATGCACAGCAGCATTAACTCAACGTTAAGATATAAAATAAATTATTCATAAGCGTGAAAATAATGTTAAGGTGCTGCTAGTGTTTTAATCATAGGCAGGAATATTCCATTTTGCAATGATAGATTTTCCATGCGGCTGTTGAAAACACCAGTGACTCAGCAAGCTGACGATGTTTGCTCACAAGTGACAGGAAGACTCCAGTCTCTGGACCCAGAAGCCACGGAAGCATTTCCTCCATCCGCAGCTGACTGGGGAAGTGTCCAACAGGAAGTGTTTTCTGCTGTGGTGGCACATTAGAGGACCCTGGGACGCCCCCACCCCACCTGCAGAGGTTCTGTTGTCATTGGTGCCTTGATGCCCATCCCCCACCCCCTGTGAACTGCCACCCCCGCCCATCCCCCTGGCTAGCCGTCTCCTCTCTTCTGCCCCTGCCTCCACCCCGATCCCCTTCCCCCACCTGCTGCCCTTGCTCTGATGGGGGGACATAGGGACTAGACAAAGGGGGTGTTAGTGTTGGTGGAAACAGGGGCCTCCCTGTGGCCCCATAGCATGGAGGGCAGCGTGAGGTTGCTGAGAGGACGGAAGTGCCCCAGCGACGAGATCTGGTCCTTGGATACACAGAGACAGAGACAGAGGCAGAGGCAGTCCTGTGGGCAGGAAAGCTGGGGCTGGGGAGACCAGCACACAGACCTTGCAAGGGTGCCCAGGAGTGCAGGAGCAGCGAGAGGCCTGCGGCCCAGCCCGGGGTCAGCCGGGGGTCAGCCAGGGCTTCCAGGGAGCTGATGCACCAGTCACTGGACTTACCGAGCAATTAGCTGTTTGCCATTGATACAGCATTGATACATTTGCCATTGAAATGTAAATGTGTCCCCCAGACTTCTCAGGTTGAAGTCCCAGAATGGGGCTGCATTTGGAGCTAGGGTCTTTAAAGAGGTAATGAGGGTACAACGAGGTCATTAGGGTGGGCCCTATCCACTGTGACTGGCATCCCTATAAGAGGAGGAGGCTGGGACAGACACACCACGGGAAAACCTCGTGAGGCCACTGGGAGAAGATGCCATCTGCAAGCCAAGGAGAGAGGCCGCAGGAGAAGCTACCCTGCCGATGCCCTGATCTCGGGCTTCAGCCTCCAGAACTGCTAGAAAATAAGTCTGTGGCATGTTCTGTGATGGTAGCCTGAGCACCAAGCAGGGTCGGGCATTCTCTCTCCAAGTCTCGGGATCCTGAAAGGTGGCCCTCTTAGGGATCCCACCGGTAGACGAGGACACCAGGGCTCGGCAGCACTAGTGGCTCGTGCAAGGTCTTGGGTGCTAAGTGCAGAGCTCTCAACGCACCAATAGGAGCTAGACGGGCAGACGAGGTGAGGGGTTTTGAGGGTCACCAGTCCCCAACCAGGGGGTCCCCTGCCTGTGGCACCCACCCACCGTCACCTGAACCCCCACCCTGTCTCGAGGAGCAGACCCTTCCCTTCCTGTAGCGCCAGGCCTCTGAGAGGTGTGAGATGTGCTCACAGGCCCAGCCTCCAGGGACAGGCACATGGGGCAATCCCTGCCCCACAGACACTCCTGAGGGAAGTGACAGGGGACCATCCCATCGCCCTGGAAGGGCCCGGGCCAGCAGCTCTCTCGAGAAGGTGCAGGTGAATGACCAGGAGGCGAGGTCTGCCCACCTGGACAGGCTGGAGGGAGGTGACCTGCACCCTCAGCCCAGGCCTTGCCAGAACGGCAGCTCCCGCCCCAGGTGGTCCCCTGGCGAGGGTCAGGCAGGGACCCCATCCCCATCAGAGCTGCAGGAACAGAGTTTGCCGACCTTTGCATGGTCAGCAATCGTGTTTGTGGCTGGATAACATTTTGAGACATCCACGTATGGACTTTTCTCTCCGTACGTTTTCCCCTGTCCCTCCCCAGGCCCAGAGCGAGCAGCCAATTCAGTACCTCAGTGCACCACTCAGGGAGGGCAAACCACAGGGCAGAAAGCAGAAAAAACAGCAAGTCTTCTGGATCTTGTGTCCCAAAAGTCTAAGCTCCGAGGACAATGGTCCTCAGGCCCACTAACACACGGGAATCGCCCAGAGGGCCGGTTAAGACACAGCTGGCTGGTTCCCCCGCCGGAGTCTCTGATTCCTAGGTCTGAGGTGGGACCTGGTCCCACCAGGTGCTGCTTGTGCTAATGGCCCAGGGCCCCACTCTGAGAACCTCTGCCCTAAAAGGTGCTGAATATTAGCGGCACCTGAGGAGCTCTCTGAGCCTCCCACCCTGGCCTTGCCCAGGAGAGTCTGATCTGACTGGTCTGGGATGGGCATGGGCACTGGAAAGTTCTTACAGCTCCTGGCTGATCCCAGGCAGCCTCTGGGTGGTGGTTTTTGCAACCTGGTCCCTGGCCTCTGCTACACTCATGCGGGCCAGCTCCTCCTCCTGGCCACTGCCCTGACCACACCCATCCCTGCCCCTGTGCACTGCTGGGCGCCTGCCCAGGGGCTCCCGCTCCTCACGCAGGCCCCACTCCTGCCCGAGCCAGCCCCCTGCATCCAGCCGCTCCCGCAGTGCCGTTCACGCTCTTCCCCACCCGAGTCAGGGAGCACTCACGCCTGTGGCCCCAGCCTGCGGGTCGAGGACCATTTCTCCTGCTCGTTTCTGCACCCCTGGTGCCTGGAGCAGTGCTCAGCCTCGGAGGGCACGCACTGTTACTTGAATGAGTCCTGAAGCAGTTGTCCCTCCACGCTGACCACATCCGGAGAGCCGTATTCTGCGTCAGCACCACATTTTGAGAAAGGCAGCTACGCAGCCTGCCGAAGAAACACTAGTGGGAGATGGGAGAGCTATCTCCAAACACCTGAAGGGCAGGAAGACAAAATTGACTTTTCGGCATTGCTCCAGGGACCCGTCACTAAAGCCCTAGGTGCAGGCCATGAGCGGGCAGAGTCCAGGTTCAGGCAGGAGCACGTTGTTCCACAGTGCTTAGAGCTCCCAGGAGAAGGCGCTGGGCAGAGCGTTGCTTCCGGCAGGGATGCTACAAAAGAAATCCTGAGCCGCTGGGCAAGCAGCTGCTCTGGACCCTTCCAGCCCAGAGAATCTGCCTGTCCATGGTGACAACGCTCCGCAACAGCACCCAGGAGCAGGCAGAGGGGCAGCAGACTGGGGCCACGTGGTCCATGCAGAGCCACCCCCATAGGCGTGCGACTGAGGCAGCACAGGGCTCGCGGGCAGAAGGCCCCCCCCCTTGGCTTAGTGCTCTGCTGTCACAGTCCTGAATTTCTTAATAATTTTTGAACAGGGGCTTCACATTTGCATTTTGTGCCAGGGCCTACAAATTCTCTAGTAGGTCCCTTTGCTGTTGTGAGAGGAGGCCCTAGTACATGGAGGTAACCTCTGGATATAACTCACAGAGCTGCCGCAAGGTTTAAATGAGTTAATGGAGGCAAAAGCTCTTTGGAAAGGTCAGTCATCATTACAGAGATGCCCAGGTATTTGCTGTTGATGATGTGTTTACGATGATGGATTGGTAAGCGTCCCAGTAATAATCTTGGTAACAGCTGCTGTTTATTCAGTATCTGTTCCACACTAGGTTCACTGTGTTTTTATTTACTCCTCACAACAACCTAATGGGAGACATATGATTATTCCCATTTTACAGACGAGGAAAGTGAGACTGAGAGAAGCTAAGGAACTTGCCCCAGGTGCCACAGGTGGCAAGTAGCAGAGCCGGGAATGGAACCTGACTCTGCTTGAACCCAAGTCCAGACACTTTCCAGGACTGATTCTCTGCTTGGGTCCAAATTCTATGTGGGAGGTTTCACCTCCAAGAAGTTTCCTTGGACCAAAGAAATCCAGGGAAAGTGAGGTACTGATGCTGGGTTAAAGGCGAGCTCCACCCCCAGCCCAGCCCCTCAGTGGTCTCTCTGCCATGGTCCAGCTAGTAACACTGAGAGCAGCACTGATGGCTGACCCCACCGGCCACCTCTGTTCCTCACTCTCGTCCTTGCAGACTCTAATAGGTTTCCTACGGCTGCCAGCACAGCGGAAATCTGCTGGTTTGAACTAACGTAGAAGTATTCGAAAAGACTCATACTGGGAATTCTGTTTTTCTTTTTCTTATTTTCTATTTCGGCACAAAAGGAAGAAAACATATGACCTAAATCTGCCAGACACCTTTGAAAAGAAAGAACCCCTGGGATAAACACATTAACAATTCACACAGCCTATTTAATTATTACTGAAATGCCAAAATTGTTAAATACCTAGAAAATACTTTGAATAGGGAGTTGGAGATTATAGTTCCTGTTGCATTTGCCCCCAAACACGTACAGTAGTTTTACAATACAGGAAAATATTCCCAGATGTCAACATCTACACAGGGCCCCCAGATGATGTTGAACAAGTGAGTCTCCTGCAGAGATTCACTTTTAAATCACAATTTATATCAGCCTCGAAAGCATCCGTTGGGAATTGTAAGTTGTTTACATCGAAGCTGCAAACACACCCATCCTGCTATAGAGGTCACAGCAAAGCAACCTTAAGGAGAAATGTGACTGTTTTGGTCCATTTGCAAATGCACCCCAGGGTTCCAGAGTTTGACTGGATTTCCCAGGTACTAACTCTGTGTTTAGCTGAACTGACTGGTCAAGCAAACAGCTATGAGGACCAAAACAAAATGCTTTTTAAAAGAAGGATTTTCTGTTCTCTTAAGTGACTCACAGTAAAGGCTGAGAAGTCAACATCCTGCCTCTCTGAGTTTTCTATCTATGCATTTGTTCAGTACAGTTATTAAATCATTGTTCTTTGCACAAAAACATGCCTAACACATAGTCCCAGGAGTTTTCTAACAATAACTCCATTCTGTGTATTTAACATTTAGCAAAGCCCAAGTCCCCAGCGCTGCCCCCCTCCCCTCCCACCCCCCAGGAAGCCACCTCCTCCAGCCGGGGAGCAGCCGCCTCACCTGCATCTGTAGTCTTCCTCTGGCTCCGTCTGCCCCTAGCCCGACCTTCCAGCCCCTGGTCACAGTGAGAGCTGATCTATTGATCCTAAGTGACCCTGTCCTCACTGGTCACAGGTGGTTGGACCACAGTTGGACAACTGACCCCAGCTAAGCCAATGAGAACCCTTCTCCCAGCCACAGTGTGGCCTGGGAAGCAGGGCAAGTGGGTCTACAGGGCAGAGGGAGGACAGACGGACGGTCTTCCTGGTGTTGGAGTCCCTCGTCCTTGAGGCCAGACGGGGTCCGGCTGTACTCCCACCAGTTTCCGAAGCCTCCCCCATCTGAGAATAAACCCTCCTTCGACACTTAGGCCAGCGCAAGTGGCTTTCAGTTACTGCCCACCAAACTAGAGCTTGGTCTCTACTTGATGGTGCAAAAAGTTTAGGATAAATTAATCAGAAAATGCCATATTCATTTATTCCTAAGGGTGTAATTATCAGGTCCAACAACCAGACAGAGGAAAGGGGAGTGTGTGATGCTACCCTTTTCTCCTTCTCACGCATTTAAACTGAATTTGGTTAATGGCACAAAAAACATTAAATAAATACAGTCATCCCTCGGTATCCACGAGGGATTAGTTCCAGGACACCCCCTTCTCCTCGGATACCAAAATCCACAGATGCTCAAGTCTCTGATATAAAATGGTATAGTATTTGCATATAACCCACACACTTCCTCCCGTGTATAGGTTTAATCATCTCCAGATTACCGAAAATACCAAATACGATGTAAATGCTATATAACTGTTTGTACTGTATTGTTTTTTATTCGCATTACTTTTTATTGTTGTATTGATATTTGTATTGTTTTTCCCAAATGTTTTCAATCTGCAGTTGGTCAGATTCATGGTGTGAAAACCCACAGGTGCAGAGGGCCAGCTATACTGATTTCCCTTCCTCCAGCCACCAAGGTTCACAGTTGCACTTCTCAAAGAGTGGTCCCTGGGCAGCAGCAGCAGTGTCACCTGAGAACTTGTTAGAGAGGCCAATTCCACCCTAGACCTACAGACGTGAACACTGCAGGTAGGGCCCAGCCAGGTGTGTTCTGACAGCCCTCCAGGTGACCCTGATGCACAGTAAAGTCTGGGAACCACTGGTTACTGGTTACTAGATGCTATCACATTCATTACCCCAGCAAAGCCTCCAAACGACCTGGGAACAACTGCTCATGCCCACTTCACATCAAAGGAAGCTGGAGCTCGGGAATTGGATTTGCCTGAAGTCGGTGACTGGAAGAGGCCCAGGTGGGCCTCAGGCTGTGCTTGTTCCTACTCCTCCCACCCCAACCCCCACCCCCAGGCGGCTCAGTCACCTCAGGGTCCAGCTCAGGCCTACAGCAGTTTTCTTTTGTCAGCACCAAACCCAGGCTGATCCCACCCAGCGTGCCCCTGTCATTCAGGCCCACTGAGTCATACTAAGGCTCCACCCAGCCCTCCAGAGGCCAGCCTTGAAGGACAGAGACTGTCTTCTTCACCTTTGACCTTTCCCCTACCTGCAACAGTCCCAGCACTTCATGGCTTCCAGCGATCTCTTTCCAACTCTAGCTCGTGAGCAGTCTGATGATCAGCGTCCCACTGACAGCAGACATCTGCAGGTTGGAAGTCCCACCCAGCAAGCAAGTTGTACCTACTTAGCATTAAATTTTGGTAGCAATGCCCCTTCCAATGAACAAGTTCACACTTAAGCAACAACCAGTCATTGATTTCTAGGTGTGAATGAAGGGCTTGAGAGTCAGTGGGAAGCCTGTGTGTTTGTAAAGCCCAGCACATGGGTGCGTTTACTGTGATGACCAGAAAGGGGCTGAGAGAGGAACAAGGAAGCGTGTGCTCCTCCCCCAGAGCCTGGCCTTGCCTTGGCTGGTACTCACTAAAACCCGGGGAAGAGAGAAGCAGGGACAGAAGGATGCTCAGAATCGGGTGAGTGGGAAAAGACTAAACCTCAAGGACGGGGCGGAGACAATCTCCAGCTCCTTTTCCACGTCACCAGCACCACCCTGCAGGGTCCTGCTGGCAGCCTGTGTTTCTGTTGCTCCCTGACTGCCTGCTTCCGGCCACCACCCTTCCACCGGCCGGGACACCCACCTGGAAGGACGTGAGCCCAGGAGCCTGAGCAGGATGGGGCCAGGGGTCTTGGGGGAAAAGCAAGGATGACAAATACAGCGTCTGCAGAGTTTCTCCTAGAGGGAGACTCCCAGGCTACTGCCTCCCTGCACGCGATTCAGGCGCAGACTTACAACTAAGCCAGCGTGGGTGTCTCGGGGGGTCGCGTGTCAGGCACTGCTTCAGTCTGACATGACCCATTTTTCATTCTGGGAGTGTTTCTATATAGAAATGTTGGAGTCAACTGGACCAAAGCAAAGGAAATAGCTTATTCCAAATGGTGGGGGCTCAGGCCTCTGATGAACCTGTCCCCCAAGAAGCTGCAGAAGCGTGGGACTGCAGGACAGGACTCTGATTGTCCCCAGATAGATCTGGAGAGGCCGAGAAGTGGGGGGAGAAAGGGGATATCTCTGGAGCAAAGCAAAGGTGAGGTCTTGTCCTTGTATCAGAAACTGACGAGGAGAGAATTTGGGAATATGGAAGTAAGCTGCCGTATGCTCAGAAGAGACTAGACCTACCTGTGTGTGATAATGAAATGAGAAAATAACAGTGAGGTTTATCAACACCTACTACGTGCCGGGCCTTGTGCTAGATGATTTCCACACAGGGTCTTGCTTAATGCTCCCAATGCCCTGTAGAAATTATTGCTCCCACTTTGCAGGTGAGAAACTGAGGCTCAGTGTTGCATGCTGTGGCTTCTCTCTGGGCATCTTTGCCAGTAAATAAATCAGTAACTGTGTTCCCAAATTCTTTGAGCTGTTGTAACAAATTAATTAACCCTGAGGAGCAGATTGCGGGAACCTCCACTTTGCAGCCAAGCGGGACAGAAGTTGTGGGTAACCCACGGCTCGCAATTGGTGTCTGCAGTGGAGCAGACTGTGGGCCTGAGCCCCTCACCTGTGCGGTCTGATGCTGCCTCCAGGTAGACGGTGTTGAAATGGAATTCAATTGTAGGCCCCTCTGTTGATGTCCTCTGGAGAACTGCTTGGTGTGGGGGGTAAAAAATCCACATCTGGTGTCGGTCAGAGGCGTTACGTGCTGTGTTGAGAGTACAGCAGGAGAAAACAGTCTGTTTGGGGTTTTTTTCCGATCTCATTCCCAAGGGATCTTGTTTTGCCCTGATGCATCACAGTCACAGAGCGGCCTTGTCCGAAGCTTGCATTCTGCATGAGACATGCTTGGTGGTCCACGGGAGAGCACCCAGGCCCACCCAGCTAACAGGGGCTGCTGTTGTCTTCCATCATTGCCAGCCAATCCTGCAGTCCACTGGCCTGGCACAAACACAGCCACGGGGGGCAGTGGGGGGCGGGTAGCGCAGTTCTTTGCTTCACGTTCTAGCGTTCTAGCGACATTCTCCAGCTGAGACCCCACAGGGTGGGAGGTGGGCGTGGCGTCAGCCTCCTCTGTCCCTCTCCGCCCCAGCCGCTCTGCGGTGGGCAGCCTACCTCGCTGGCTCTCAGCAGCCCAGGGCCGCCCCTCCACAGCTGTGCGGGAAAAGCCCCTCCCTGTGGACCCTCTCACTCCTCCGTCTCTTCTGGCCCTGAGGTTTCTTTAATCCTTTTGGTCCCCGACCTCTTCCCCAGCTTCTTTTCAGGTGTTGGTTCTTTGGTTCATCAAGCTCCACCCAAGGAGGGTCTGCCAGTGAGACACGTGACACAGACTCTGCAATTGGAGGGGAGGAGAGAGAAAGGTGACCTCATGAACCCTGACCTTTGAGGTGTATCTCCAACACAACCACACCCTTCCTACTGGGTTCAACTTCCTCATAGCATATCTTTTAGCATCATTTTGCTAAAACCCTCTGTCTCTCCTTCTACACCTTGAATTTTATTACCAATCACACCTGGTAAATGTCAAGAAGACACGTAGAGGGAAGAAAAACTAGAACTACCAAAAAGCAATAAACTTTTTTAAAAAGGAATGAACTATGATTAATAAACATGAAAACTTCCTCATTCATTTTTCATGCGTCTCTAAAATTGCCAGCCCCCTGAAGTCTGTGCTTTCCAAATGGCACTGGGTCACGTTCATGTATTGTCTCACATCACCTCCCCTGTGCCACTGTGAGCCTCCCAACCACACTGTAAGCCCCCAGGACAGGAGCCGTGCTCCCCTCACTCTGATGCTCTCCCCCCGTACCCAGCCCAGCCTGACTGTTCTTCCTCCTCCACTGGTTCACCCCAGTCCTGGCCACACCCATCTTAAGGGCTCACGGTCTCCACGGAACTTCTCACTGATAGAATTTAAAATTTTAATTTTAATTTTTAATTAAAATTAATTAAATTTAAAATTTAAAATTTAAATTTTAAAATTTAAAAGGAATTTAAATCTCTGAGCCTCTCCCAGTAACCTGTAGCTGGGGAAGGGGCCGCCAGGGTAATGTGCAGAGCTTGCCTTTGCCTCCCACAGAGGGACCCAAGGCCTCGGCCTCCTCAGAGCAGGAAGTGTCAGCTGAGGCTCCTGTCTCCACCAGGGGTTTAAAGGGTGCTTTGCTGTCTCTGAGCATCTGAGGATGGGCCCATGGAGTAAAATTCTCTTTCATGTGCTCCATTTGGAATAGCTGCTTCAATCGGAAAAAAACATGACCTCTGCCTGCAGAGGCAAGCTGGCTTTGTGGGTACATGATGGGGGAGAGGGGGATGGGAAAGGGGAGCTTTTTGGAAGATTTTTCCCTGCTATGTGGGTGGAAATTCAGCTGCTGACATCTCCCGCACTCCCACAGCATTTGCTCTCTGCACCCTCAGTTATGTTCCATGTCAGGAACCCAATTTTCCCCGAATGTTTACTGTTTCTTAGCTGGTGTGTGAGTGGGGGATGGAAACAAGAAAGAGAATGACTATAATATCCTCAGCGTGAGGCCGCCCTGTATTGGGGTTGCTTTGTTCATCCCTGCAGTAGCCAGCACCTGGCTGGGCAGACAAACACAGCACCTGGCAGTATCACTGCCAAGGTGCTGCCATCACCACTGTCCCCCACCCTATGCTGAAGGGAAAGGTGCCATGATGCCCGTTTGAACCAAGAGGCTGCAATAGGGCCAGTCCTCATATCCAGGTGTGTCTCTTTATCCGTGCCTCTTCTAAGGGTGAAAATGCAATAAAAGGCTGGGCGCGGTGGCTCACCCCTGCAATCCTAGCACTCTGGGAGGCAGAAGTGGGAGGATCGATTGAGCTCAGGAGTTCGAGACCAGCCTGAGCAAGAGCGAGACCCTGTCTCTACTAAAAATAGAAAAAATCAGCCAGGAACGGTGGCATGCACCTGTAGTCTCAGCTACTCGAGAGGCTGAGACAGGAGGATGGCTCAAGCCCAGGAGTTGAGGTTGCAGTGAGCTACGATGATGCCACTACACTCTAGCTCAGGCGACAGAGCAAGACTCTGTCTCAATAAAAAAAAAAAAAAAAAAATGCAATAAGAAATATCCAAATGTGGAAATGACACAAATTAGGAGAGATTGTATGCATTACAAAATATTTATTTTTGAAGGTTTTCCTTAAATAAAAAAACACTTCTTATGCTTTTTAGTTGTGTGTTTCCAAAATATTACTTACTTGTCAAAATAAAAGCAATGAAGGTAGAGAAACTGAAAATTAAATTAATATATTAAAACAGTAAACGTTTAAAAAGCAAAACAGAAATAAACTTAAAAAACAGAACTTATATATTTAAAGTAAGGACTTTCTAAGCTTAGGAAAACAGAACTCAGGCTGCAGAGAGCTATAATCATGCCACTGCACTCCAGCCCGGGCAACAGAGCGAGACCTTGTCTCTGAAAAACAACGGAAAAAGAACAGAATTCAGAAAGAAAAAAAATGAGCATATCCTGCTGAAAATATGTGCAGCAAAAATAAAATACATATGGTTAATCTATAATAGCTAAAACCGACACAAATTAGCACGCTGAGTGGAGAGAGAATCTGTGTGCCGGGGGAGGGGAGGGAAGTGCTTGCAGGGCGTGGCATTGAAGCTCAGGGCCACCCTGGCGCAGGGGAAGACAGCACAGGGCAGAATCCTGCCGGTGCCCACGGAGGGAGCATTTTGACCAGCCGGGCCAGAGGGAAATCCTGCTGGGAAATCCTAGCCCCACCATGGGCACAGAGTGGCCTGGGGCCACAAGCCCTGCAGTCCTTGGGCCATTCCTGTGACTGTGCTGGCTCCAGAGCAGTGGACGTGGGGTGCACGTGACCCAGGGAGACACGGCAGCTGCAGCCAAGCCAGTGCCTGTGTCACCCCTCCCCCAACTACAGGCAGTGGCTCAGGGCGTCTTCTTCCACTTGAGGAAAAGAAGAGGAAGAGCTCAGAGGGCTTAATTTGGCCATGTCGGTACCAGGTCAGCCACAGTAAAATAAAGTATCAAGCTGACTCTTGAGGCCCCTGAGTCCAGGCCTTAGTTCCTGGGCAGCATTCCTAGACCCACTCTGCACAGGAAGGAAACAGGCTGCCCTAAAGGGAAGGACCCAGTCCTGGCAGAACTCACCACCTGCTGACTAAAGAGCCTTGGGCTTTCAATAAACATCAGAGGTAGCCAGGCAACTGTCACTGCTGGCTTTAGGTGAGACTAGGCTGGCTTCAGGTGTGACCTGGTGGCCACAAAGGAGTGCCCGCCCCACTCCTCCCCTAACTGCAGCCCCCCCAGCTCAGAGAGTGGGGGAAGAGAGCGAGAAACTTCACTCTTGTATCTTACCCAAGCTCACCAAGGCAGTACCACCAGGAGTCTACAAGAGTCACAGCATCACTGAGCTTGGGGCACCCCCAGTGCTGATACAGCTGCAGTGCCAGAAACTTAAAACTAACGCGAATTGATAAAAAGCACAAAAATGTGAATAGTTTAGAAAGAGGAACTATCATTAATAAATAAACATATGGGAAAATATTTAACTCTATTGGAAATCAAACAAATATAAATTAAAACAATAGAAGAAAACTTCTTTTTAGGATAAAAATTTAGCATAAAATGCTCTTTGTTGATGCAGAGGTGATAAGATGGGGAATATAATACATTCTTGGCAGAAGAATAAATAGATCCGACTGTCTTAGGAAGCAATTGGAGTTTTATACACACACACACACACACACACACACACACATTTAGCTTTAGCTTTGGAAGGTTTTGAATCTTTTATGATTATATATCGTCAAAGAAAAATTATTCATGACAATTTTTAAAGACAGTAAGGAAGACTTTATTCACAAAAGGACTACTGCGATTATGTTTTGCAGCAGAGGAGAGAGACTCGGCTCAGTGCCAAATACAACAGGACAAGTGGAGATCTATAGCCCAGGAGCAGGGTGGCAGTCAGTGGATGGAAAACTACTCAGAGGGTAACAAGGACTCTGGCTAAACCAGCTTGAAAGAATTCTTGCTGAAGACAGGCCAGGCTGATCAGATGTTGAGTGTAGGCGATGAGGAATTTGGTCAGATATTGAGGGAAGGGAATTCTCACTGGCCCAGCAGGGTTCTTGCTTCATCTGGACTCAGCAGGCCAAGGATGGAACTCAAGGTCAGGGTCTCATCGAGGAATGAGCTCAGAGGAGCCTGACTCAAGTTTGGCCAAGGACAAAGTCTTTGTACATACACACACACAAGCACACACATATATGCATGTGTGTATATGTGTATATATGACTGTATGTGTATATATCTATAATGTACATAATATACACTTATATATTATATATAATGTACTATACCTTATATAAAATGTACTTTGCTATATAGATATATATATATAATGTATCATAAAGATTCACATCCTTCCAAAGCTAAAGAAAGAAGTTAAAATGGAGAAAAGGCCAAAGACAAAAGGTGTCTCCTCAACACCAAATAAATCGACATTGATCTCCACTACCAAGAGCAGCCTCCAGACTTTCCCTTTCTGAGTCTCTTGCTGAGCCTGAAGGTGACATGGGGGTAGTTTTTTCCCATGACCATCACCTTCACCAGTGGCTCTCAAATGTGAACCTGCACCACAGTCGCCAGGAGGGCTTGTCAAAACACACATCTCTGAGCCCCATCCCCAGAGTTCCTGCTTTGACAGGTGTGTGGTGGGGTCCTGGAATCTGCATTTCTCAAAAGTTCCCCGGCATGCTGCTGGTCCTTGGGCCACACCTGCTGTAGCACTGGCTTGCACCGCAGGCACCTGTCCCAGCGCCCCAACTGAGGAGCCTCCCCACCCCTTCCCAACTGGCAGAGAATTGCTGCACAACTCTAAATCAATAGATTAGTCACAGCATGTCAGTGGAGACACACAAGCAAGTTCTCACATCACAACCAGACCCAGGATCGAGGGCTCAGATGGAAGGCGCCCGGCATCCTCTCGGCACACGTGCCTTTGCTGTAAGTGCACGAATCCTCAGCCCCACAGTGAAGGAACGAGTTGCCCTGGTGAACTGGATGCCTCGATTTGCCATCACTCCCTTTGGTTTTCTTCCCTCTCCCCACCTCATAGCTTGGCCACGGTCCTCAGAGAGGCTGTGGAGGGCTCTGAACTGTGTCCACACCCTGGCTCAGCCACCTCTAGCTGTAAGACCCAGGGCATCTGCAGGATCTTCATCTGCAGATGGGCGTGGGAACACGGGTGCAACAGTAACATTTTAAAACTGAACCCAAAACCCCTCCTAGAGGACCTGGCTCATAATGTACAGCAGTACAGACCACTGACCCGTCTCACTGCAACCTTCACATTTTCTAGTCAGCAACCCAACCCATCCTGCTTGTTTTCCCTTGAACTATGTGTCTTTGCACCTTCTGTGATGCAAAGTGCTTTTATTTTTAATGGTTTTATGGAGATAATCCCTGTTTATTGTTTTTAAGCCACACATTGCAAGGTATAAAAAATAGAATTCCACCCATCCGTCCTCCATCACAGTCCTGAGAGGTGCTGCTGCTGACTGACCAGTGTGCATTTTTTGTAACCTTTATCTACAAAGATACAAATGTATAAATATATGTGTTCTATATAGTTATTTTTTACAAGAATGAGGTGATACCACATAATTTTCTGCCATTTTTTCCCCTTTTTATGCTGAAAATTGTCTTTAAAGAACCTTCAGTGTCTACTCCAACACATGAAGAGCTTGGAAGACATCGCTCCCACCTGTACAACATGAAAAAGCTGAGCCTACTGAAAATCATGACTTTTCTTGGCCCTCTAAGGGAACTGAGGTTGCAGGGCAAACTGCCGCCCCAAAACCTGGACAGACAGGTGAATCCAGGGTCACCTCTGAGACCAACTGGCCTCAAGCAGAAGCTGCCGCAGCCACAAACTGGCGGGAGCAGTTCAGGGGTCAATCTGAGGAGTTCCCAAAGGCTGCGTGTGGGTGAGGGTCAGAGTGAGACACTCCTGGGAGCTGCAGTCTGAGGGGGCCCACACTTTCATGGGTTTCACTTCCAGGTCCTCAGGGTGAAGGGCTGAGAAAGTTCCCTCCATCCCCTCCGTGGAAGGAGAAAAGTAACCATTTTAAGCAGTCCCGACTGCTCCGCATAAGAAAGGCCAGAGCCTTACCCAACTCCAGGGCCCCCCAGCCTCCTGTCTCACCTAAAAAGGACACAGAAAGCTAAGAAATACATGTGAACGTAACATCCCAGGGACACAGGCCCACTAAGGACTGAAATTTATTCATACAATTGCGGAACACTTCCCTTTCCCACTCCTCACCACGCCAACAGGGATTCAGCTAATAACAGAAGTTACAAACGAAAGAACTACAAGGCACAGATTCTGTTTAAGCAGAAGTCTCTAGGGAGATCCCAAGACAACAGGGAAGAGAAAAACAAGGAAATGAGAGGAATTAGAAGCCTCTTGTACCTACAGCTACAACAAATATTAAACACAGCCCAACTCCTAGCAATATTAACACAAAACCTTACCCTGAAGGCCTACTTACTTGAGTTGCTATTCCCGAGTACATTGTTTCTAGCTTTCAACAAAAAAACAGAAAGACGTGCATGCTAACAGACAAAAAAAAACAGTCTGAGGAGACAAAACAAGAATCAGAATCAGACTCAGAGAGCACACAGATTTTGGAACCATCAAAAGGGAATTTTAACTAACTGTGATTAATGTGTCAAGGGAAAAAAACAGACAACTTGCAAAACAGATGGTAATGTAAGCAGAGAGAGGAGACTCTAAGAAAAGGAAATTCTATACATTAAACTCAAAAGGAAATTCTATACATTAAAAACACTAACAGATGAAGAATGCCTTTGATGAGCTCGATACAGCTGAGGAAAGAATCAGTGAGCTTGAAGACATGTCCATAGGAACTTTCCAAACTGAAATCCAAAAATAAAAAAAGAATTTAAAAAAAACAAAAGAATAACCAAGGCCTGTGGGACAATTTCAAAAGGTATAACAAATGCAGAGTTGACATACCAGATGAAGGAGAAAGAAAGAACAGATCAGGAGAAATATTTGAAGTAACAATGGCCAGGAACTTTGCAAAATTAATGATTGATTCCAAACCACGAATTCAGGAAGCTCAGAGAACACCAAGCAGGATAAATACCAAAAACTCTACCCTAGGCATATAATATTCAAACTGCAGAAAATCAAAGGCAAAGAAGAAATCTTGAGAGAAGCCAGAGGGGTAGGGAGGAATACCTTTCCTATAATGGAACAAGTACCACAATTACTGCAGACTTCTCATCAGAAACCATGCAAGCAAGAAGAGCAGAGTAAAATATTTTGTGTTGAAAGGAAAGCACCACCAAACTAGGATTCTGGATCCAGCAAAGCTACCTTCAAAAGTTAAGGAGAAATAAAGACTTTCTAAGACAAACAAATTTCATCAGCAGCAGATCTGCCCTGCAAGAAATGTCAAAAGAAGTTCTTGGCCAGGCGAGGTGGCTCACGCCTGTAATCCTAGCACTTTGGGAGGCTGACGCACGAGATCACTTGAGGTCAGGAGCTCAAGACCAGCCTGGGCAAAAGCGAGACCCCATCTCTACAAAACATAAAAATTAGCCAAGAGTGGTGGTGCGTGCCTGTAGTCCCAGCTACTCAGGAGGCTGAGGCAGGAGGATTACTGGAGCCCAGGAGTTTGAGGTTCCAGTGATGATCACACCACTGCACTCTAGCTGGAGTGAGAGAACAAGACCCTGTCACAAAAAAAAAAAAAAAAGTACTTCAGAGAGAAGGAAAATGATATAGGTCAGAAACTTACATCTACACAAAGAAAGGAAGAGCATCAAAGAAGAGATAAATGAAGGTAAAATAAAATATTTATTTCTCTTATTCTTAATTGATCTAATAAATAATTGTTCAAAGCAGTAATACAAAAATAATAGTAACAAATTTATTAACAATAATATCACTATAATAGTGATATTGCTTGTGTGTAAATGAAATGATGTTATGAGGAATGAGGGAAGAATTAGGAATCCTTTGGTATAAAGTACAGTCATTTCATCACTTAAGGAGGGGACTGTGTTCTGAGAAATGCATCATTAGGCAATGTCTTTTGCAAACATCATAAAGTGCACTTACACAAACCTAGATGATACAGCCCACTACACATCTAGGCTGTATGGTGCAGCCTATTGCTCCTAGGCTACAAACCTACACAGCATGTGTAGGTGGCACATGCCTATAGTCCCAGCTACTCTGGAGGCTGGGGCAGGAGGATCTCTTGAGCCAAGGAGTTTGACATTGCAATGAGCTATCATGACGCCACTGCATTCTAGCCAGGGCAACAGAGCAAGAAAAACAAATATGATTTAAAAAGATAAAAAGTGGCACAGCTGTCTAGGGCACTTACCATGAATGGGGCTTGCAGAACTGGAAGTTGCTCTGCGTGAGTCAGTGAGTGAGTGGGGAGTGAGTATGAAGGCCTAGGACATTAGTGTATGCTACTGTAGAATTCATAAACACTGTACATTTATTTTAAAATTTTTCTTTATAATGATACCACTGTACTCTAGCCTAGGCAGCAGAGCAAGACCCTGTCTTAAAAAAAAAAAAAATTCTTTCTTCAATAATAAATTAAACTTAGCTTATTATAACTTTTTTACTTTACAAATTTTTTAAACTTTTTTGTAAAACATTTTTATGACACTTAGCTTAAAATACAAACAGCTGTACGAAAATATTTTTTCCTTATATCCTTATTCTATAGGCTTTTTTCTATTTTTAAAAATTTTTTTATTTTTGTTTTACTTTTTAAACTTTTTTGTTAAAAAC
>CM052439.1:85084152-85102765 GCA_028533085.1 Varecia variegata | reverse complement strand
CAGGGAAATGCAAATCAAAACCACAATGAGATATCACTTATCTCCAGTGAGAATGGCCTTTATCAAAAAGTCCCAAAACAATAAATGTTGGCATGGATGCGGAAAGATAGGAGCACTCATACACTGCTGGTGGGACTGCAAACTAGTGCAACCTCTGTGGAAAGTAATATGGAGATACCTTAAACAGACACAAGTATACTTACCATTTGATCCAGCAATCCCATTATTGGGCATCTACCCAAAAGAACAAAAGACATTCTATAACAAAGACATCTGCACCCGAATGTTTATAGCAGCACAATTCACAATTGCAAATATGTGGAAACAACCCAAGTGCCCATCAATACATGAGTGGATTAATAAAATGTGGTATATGTATACCATGGAGTACTACTCAGTTATAAGAAATAATGGGGATACAGCATTTCTTATATTTTCCTGGAAAGAGCTGGAACCCATTCTACTAAGTGAAGTATCCCAAGAATGGAAAAATAAGCACCACATGTACTCACCATCAAATTGGTTTCACTGATCATCACCTAAGAGCACATTTAGGAATAACATTAATCAGGTGTCGGGCAGATGTGGTGGGGGGAGGGGATGGGTGTATACATACATAATGAGTGTGATGCGCACCGTCTAGGGGATAGACACGTTTGACACTCTGATGTGGGGGGTGGGGGGCATGGGCAATATATGTAACCTAAACTTTTGTACCCCCATAATATGCTGAAATAAAAAAAAGAGAGTACGTCCTTCTTACACTTATCAAAACTCATGAAATTTTTCACTTAAAATGTTTGCATTTCTTGTATAAATAGCAAGCCTCAATAAAGTTGATTTTTTTAATAAAGGGAGCTCAACTAATACCTTTTACAGTAGATAAACTAAGACCCACCCAAAGACACTTTATCATGAAATTTTAAATCTCTGCATACAAAGAGAAGATTCTATAAGCTTTCGTGGAATAAAAACTTCACCAAAACAATGAATTTTTAAAAAGTCAAATGGTTTCACAAACTTTCCAACAGGTAGAGGATAATGTCTTCAAAATTATGAAAGAAAAAGCTATTTCCTATTTAAAATTCTATACTCAGCTAAACTATCATAAACACATACAACATCCCCCTCCCCTAAAAATTGTGCCTGCCTTGTGCCAATTCTCAGCAAGCTGATGGAGCCTGTGTTCCACCAAAATACGTAAGTCCCTATAGAGAAGAGCCTTGGACACAGCATGGGAAGGGGGCAGGGACAGTCCCCTGGACGCTGATGCAGAAAGACTTCACAATGATGCTGTGCACCAGGTGCAAAGGGTGACCAGTTCATATTGGAGCAAATCAGCTGTCCCCAGGAGATATTTCTTCCAGAAGTAAAACTGACAGGATAGCTGATGCATCTGAACATCTTGAGAAGAAATTTAGATAATTGCCAAGGAGTTTGGGGTTTGAACCAATGATAAACAGATGGAAAATTCAACAAACAAACCAAAAACAAGGCATTTCCTAACTCCAAGGGAAGATAAAAAGTAATACAAGAAAGCAAATGTCATCTCAGTGTACTACTTGCTCAGCCATAGATATCATTACATTTTCCTAATAGCATGAATACCAAATGATGATGTGACCAAAATTCTAATATAATCATATTGGAAAAATAGAGGACACAGAAGGGTGTATGTGTTTATGCGGTGGGAGGAGAGTCAAGTCCTTACCTCATCCTCTACAAAGGTGAGTCAACAGATACTTTGAAACTTGTTAAAATCAAGAAGTAGCAACAGAAATACATATATTTAGCTTTTATAAAAAGAATTGGCTAAAGGAGGCTGGAAGTGTTTATCGAGAGACTCAAATGGAGGAGTCCAGGGCGCAGAGGAGAGAGCTGTTTTTCTTGCAGTGCTCTTTAAGTTACATGCATGCACAGCTTTGATAAACATACCTTCTTTAAGAAGAATGCATTGACAAAGCTGTTATTACAAGTTTTCCAGGTCCAGGGAAAGTAGGATTTCTCGTTGTTGATTGCAGCACCCACCTACCCAGGTTCCAGGGGCACTCAGTCTTAATAACCAGAGCATCTCCAAAGCACAGTGCGCCAAAAGCTGTCATATCCCGAGCAGAGGCAAAGTAACCCAATTTCTGAATTTTTGCCTTTCATGACACAAGATGCAAGCCCCTTTGGGTGGGAACAGGCCTGAAGTGCAACTCAGAACATCAATATTTCATTTCCCGTTCATCAATCATTCACCACCTGCTGGCAAACAGCGCCTTCCAGGGGCCGTCTCCAGGGCTCCGTCCAGCGCCAGGACTATCAATATTTTATAGCTGGGAGGTGAAGCCGCTGCACAGCCGCACCATCCTCTGCCCGGGCAGCACACAGAAAAAGCACTGCCCCCTGCAGGCGGCTCTGGGGGAACACGGCAGGCAGCATCTGTCACAGTGCTCCGCTCGCCCTTGTGCCCCCAGTTCTGAACATCACGCAGCAGGTGTGGGGGCCGCTTACAGAGATGGACTTCTGAAGAGGGAAACTGAGGCAGCCTTTCCGGAGTCCCTAGCCCTTTCTCTCTACTGCCCACAGTGCCTTTCCCTCCCTGACCTCAGGCCCCAATCATGGTGTCAATTAAGATTGGTTGATATGACCTAAAATCTCTTTTATTCATCAAAAATTACTCATAGACCAACAATGTGCCAGGCATCCAGAGAGGTTCTGGAAACACAAGTACACATAAGACACGCTTGTGGATATGTCCATCTCCATGGGGATAACAGTAACATCTGTCATTTTCCTCCCACTTGTGTGCCAGCTCTGCCCTGGTCATTTAACATATATTACCCTTAATTCTTATATCAAGTGAAAAGGTAATTAAATTAGATTGCTAGGTAGATAGTCACTCTGAGAGACTTCAGTGAAGATGTTACTTCTTTTCTTCTTATCAAGTTCATTGAGAAATAGTTTATGTACAATAAACTGCATCTGTTTCAAGAGTATGAGTCAATGACTTGTGTTCACAATGATAGTTGTGTTCTCCCCAGAAACCATCACCACAGTCAAGATATGGGACATTTCTGTCACCTCCAAAAGATTCCTCATGCCCTTTTGTAGTTCCCACCTCCCGCTACCTCCATCCTCAGGCAACCACTGATCTACGTGCTGGCCCTGTAAATTAGGCTGCATTTTATATTATTGGAAGCACACAGGGAGGACTCTTTGGGGCCTGGCTTCTTTCACTTAGTGCAATGATTTTCTAAATTTTTTATTAGTGATTACTATGGGTACATAATAGTTGTATGTCTTTATAGAGTACATGCGATATTTTGATACAGGCATACAACGTGAACGAATCAAACCAGGGTAATTGGGGTATCCATCGCCTCAGGCATTTAACATTTCTTTGTATTAGGAACTCAGCATAATGATTTTGAGATTCATCCACATTGCATTTCTCAGAAGTTCATTCTTACTTGCTGCTGAGCGGTTTGCCATTGGCTGGAAAGACCACATTTTGTACACCCATTCACCTACTGATGGGCATTTGGACTGTTTCCAGTTTTTAGCTATTGTGAATAAAACTGCTGTGACTATTCCTGCCCAAGTCTTTGGGTGGACGCACGTTTTCTTTTCTCTTTGGTAAATATCTAGAAGTAGAACAGCTGGGCCACGGCGTAGATGTATAAAGTCTTTCCTTTTCAGGATTTTTTTATGGCCAGGCATGTGATTCTTTTGAATGACACAATGAGAATACATCAGTCCCAAGGATGTCTCCTCAAGAATTATATGACCAACAAGAATCATCTGGGCTTCAAAAGTAAACAAATAAATAACTCCATGCAGCTCTGGATGTCATCAGTTGTTATAATAACACTTATGTGCACCATCAGGGAATAAGTGAATCCATATAAGCAAATGTTCTAAAACCTAAAACTTACCCTTTCAACATCCTATCTTTAAACTCTTTTAAATATTATCTATTCCTGACACTATCAGAAATGTATTAGCATTCCTAATCCTCTAGAAATCTCTGTGGCAGCTTTATAGCATTCCCTTCCCGCCTCATTACAGTGTGTCCCAGCCTTGCTGCAGCTGATGACTCAGAGCATCGCCTGCTGCCCGCGCTGTCCATGTGAGCTGCCAGGGCAGGGGACAAGTTTGCCCCACAGCAAGGCAGCCCAGCGGCTCTGTGTGTCTGCGGCTCAGCAATGCCCTACATTCTGTCCCACTCCACGCTCAGTTCTCTCAATTGTCAGTACACCTACCCAGTCTGCACACAGGCACGTGCATGTGCACATGAACACACACACACACACACACACACAGGCACACACGCATGCGCGCATGCACACAGAGACATTTCTGTTAAGCTGTTCCTAAACCTCCAACTGGGCTAAGAAAACAAATGGCCGAGGTTATTAAAATTGTGTGGAATCCAGTCAAAAGAAATAGCTGCACTAATGCACCAAGATATTTTCTAAAAGGATAGTCACGGCAGTGGTGTTTATATAACAAAGGGGAAAAAATTACAGGAACATCCAAAATGTTCATTAATAGGGAAACGGACTCATTACAGAATCAATGCTAAATCAAGAGTTCTGACTGAGGAGCCAAGAGACAACTGATGCCACACAACCAGGAGAGCGTGTGCAAGAGTATCCAGAAGAATTGTCAAAGTAGGCATCTGAACAGCAATTGCAGACCCTTAGACCCCGCCCCAAACACAGTGGGCAAAGAGGCTGCAGAGAGATTTTGTGAGGATCTTTAGAGAGCCCCACTGCAGTCCACGAGACTGACCTCCATCCAGGACAAGGTGGGGCAACCTCATCACCACAAGTCTAGAGAGACCAGCTTCCCAGTGAACTCCCAGAGAGCTTGATGTGTGTCCCCGGAGTTTGGGAAGCACGGTCTGAATCCTGCCTGGGAAATCTGGCAGGCAAGCCAAAGTGAGCAGCTCTGGTGTTGGGACCCGGAGAAGACAGCTGCACTGGGATGGTTGGTGCTCCCAGAACATGTCAGGTAAAGATGGACGAGGGCTTCAAGGGGCCCAGATATGGACCATTCAAGAGATGGAGCCAGCCTGAAGGGTCGCTGAAAGGGCGGAGAATCTCTGACAATCCAGATGGAGAGGATTGCTGGAAATGAGGGGCAGAGCGGGGAGCAGACGCTAGAGGCGCCCGACACCCTGCCCTATCAGAGTTGCATTTGGAAGCACCCAGGCAAGTGGGTTCAGAGCCGTCTGGAGTTGGCACCAGCCAGTGCAGAACGTGATGCCCCCTTTCTCCTCCTCCCTGCCCATGTTTAACCCTGGATAAGGTGAGCAAGCCAGAAAGTGACCCCTCCTTCCCCTCTCCCCCTCCAAGGGCTGGTGGCTCAACCGCACCCATGGCATAGCCTGGGGGATACAGGACACAGAGAGAATTAAAAAGTTAACGTATTGGATCATGCATTCTCATGTCTGAATCAAAACTGTTTCACTATAACAAGTATCGATGAGGGTGTGCAGAAAAGGGAATACTGTAAACTGTTGGTAGGAATGTAAATTGGTATAGCCATTATGGAAAACAGTATGAAGGTTCCTCAAAAAATTAAAAATATAACCACCATGAAATCTGTCAATCCTATTTCTGAGTATCTATTTGGAGGAAACGAAATTAGTATCATGAAGGATATCTGTACTCCCATGTTTGTTGCAGCATCATTCACAGTAGTGAAGATATGAAAACAACCTAAGTGTCCATCAGTGGATGAGTGGATAAAGAAAATGTGTTATATTCATACAGTAAAATATCATTCCATCTAAACAGAAGGAAATCCTATCATTTGCAACAACATGAATGAACCTGAAGGACATTGTGCTAAGTGAAATAAACCAGACACAGAAAGACCAATACTACACAATCTCACCTATATATGGAATCCAAAAAAATTGAATTCATGGAAGCAGAAAGGAGAACAGTGGTTTCCAAAGGCCAGGAAATAGGGTGATGTCAGCCAAAGGGTACAAACTTTCAGTTATAAGATGAAGCTCTGGAGATCTAACGTACAGAATGATGACTATAGGTCATAATACTGTATTGTATGTTTGAAATTTGCTAAGAGAGTCAATCTTAAGTGCTCTCACCAAAAAAAGAAAGGCAAATATGTAAGGTGATGGATATGTTAACTGGATTGATTGTGGTAATCATTTCACAGTATATACATATAGCAAAACATCACACTGTACACCTTAAATATATACAACCTTTTTTAGACAGGGTCTCACTCTGTTGCCCAGGCTAGAGTGCAATGGCATCATCATAGTTCACTGCAGCCTCCAACTCCTGGGCTCAAGTGATCCTCCTACCTCGGCCCCCTGAGTAGTTGGGACTGCAGGTACACAACACCATGCCCAGCTAATCTTTTTTATTTTTTGTAGAGACAGGGTCTTGCTATGTTCCCCAGGCTGGTCTTGATCTCCTGGCCTCAAGCACTCCTCCCACCTCAGCCTCTCAAAGTGCTGGGATTATAAGCATGAGCTATCGCACCTAGCCTATATACAATTTTTATTTGTCACTTATACTGCAATAAAGCTGGGGTGGGCGCAGAAATACTGCATGTTGCTGCTTAACGTGACCTACAAATGAATGGACTAATCATGGGACCACCTGAGTTTTTATCTAAGACATGGAGATAAACTCTCCCTTGAGAACATTTTAAGAGATAATGGGAAATAAAATGAAGTTTTATTCTGATCAAAACCCTCTAGTCACGCTTGTTCAACACACTGGTCACATAAAACGTGGACATCCACAATATGGACTACCAGGCAGTGCTTAGAAAGAATGAGCATCAACATGGATGATCTCCAAGACATGTTATGTGGGGAAAAGCTAGTTGCAAAACAATTCTTAAAGCATAATTGCATTTACGTAACCAAAAAAACTGTACACGTGTGTGTGCGTGTGTGTCTGTGTGTATATGTGTGTGAGAGACAGAACAGCATTCTGTCCTCCTACATTCCCCTTTGCTCAATACCATCCTCACTCCTAATGGGAAAGGCGTCTTTTAGTCCAACAACACACCAAAGTTATGCTGAGAAAGGTGATCAGTAGGGCAGGAGAGCTCTGCCTGGCACAGAGGTGCTTTTCTCTAAAGGAAGTACCCAGCATGGAGACAGGGGTCATCTTCCAGCCTCACTCCCAGAGTCGGTAGCAGATGAGCAGGAGCCAGACTGAATATCAGACACAGAAGGAGGGCAGGCAAAGGGACTTACGAGCACTCCTCCCAGCTGCTGAGCTAAAAGACACCCCAGTGGGAACATTACAGAAGTATGTGGCATCATCCCGTGGACTTGGAATACTTTAGGGATCAGCTAAGGTGGTCCTGCAGGCAAGAGACGATACGCATACCTTTCAGACAGTGGGGATAGAAAATGACCCTCTGATGGGAATGTTTAGGAAGAGTGTGACAGGATGCCCTGGCCCCTGCTAAACGTGGTCACAGCAGGGCAGCGGCTTGGGGGCTGGTGAGGGCAGATGGGCCGAGGGTGGAGTACTAAGGGACACTTTCACCCTTCGCTCTGTTCTCGTGTTGTTCTAATGTTTATAGTAAATGTGATCACATGTTGCTTGTGCAGTTTTATTGCACAGTAAATTTGAATCAATAAATTGTAGCTTTCGGACTTCTTCCATGGCTCCCCATGGCCTGCAGGGACTGAGCTGGCACTGGCTCTTCCAGCAGAGCCAGGCTACATGTGCACGTATCTCTGAGTTCACAGTTGTGTTCCTTCCTGCAGGCTGTGTCTGCAGCTGGGAGAAGTCTGACTTTGTGGTAACGGGGGCATTGCTATGCAGTGTTTTTATACTGGGGAGCATTTGCACTGGGGATCCCCGCCGAGAGGAAGCACAGACCCAAGATGCTGCCACCACCCCCACTTTGAACTCAGCCCTCTCAGCACGCCCCCGCCCCGCTTTCGGAATTAGACAGCATTAAAGACTAGGGGGAAGCCGAATCCCTTCCTGGCCCAGCAAGAGACCTGCTTCTGGGAAAGCCGCCCTCCTCCCCCAGAGCTTTCACAATCAATAAGTAAATGCCACTGAACTTGAAAGGCCTGCTCTAGTGAGGGCACCCCTCTGCCCTCCCAATTAACGTAGGTTCCATACATCTCTGCATCTGGCTGCTGAGTTAATTCCACAGCACTGAGTGACAGGCCATTCAATCTCTTTGATTAAATTCCATTCAGAAAGCCCTGTATCTGAGAGGAACAATGGAGACTGCTCTAAATTATATTAATTTTATAAAATCATATATTTAGTAAAGGGTAGAATTTAAAGACCATTCAAGTCATTAGAGATCATTAGAGTATGCAGCCACTTGGGCAAACAGTCTGACAGTTCCAGTGAAAGTTAAATATACAGTTACCACATGAGCCAGCAATCCCACTCCTAGGCATATACCCAAAGGAAATAAAAACAGGCGTTCACAGAAAAACTCGTAACTGAATGTTCATAGCAGCATTGTTCATATTATCCAAAAAGTAGAAACAACCCAAATGCCCATCAACTAATGATTGGATAAGCAAAAATGTGGTATATCTATAGAGTGGAATATAATTTAACCATAAAAAGGAATGACGTTCTGACACATGCTACAACATGGATGAACCTTGAAAACATTACAGTAAGTGAAAGCAGCCAGACACAAAAGGCCATACATCATATGATTCCATTTACATGAAATGTCCAGAACAGGTGAACTCATAGACACAGAAAGCAGACTGATTTATAATTGCCTAGGGCGAGGGAGCGAGGGCAGAATGGGGGTGATGTTCCAGAATTGACCGTGGTGATGGCTGCACAAATTTGTGAATATAACAAAAACCATGGAGTTGTGCACTTTAAATGCGTGAACTGTATGGTATGTGAATTATATATCAATAAAGTTGCTACCCCAAAATAAGAGAGGAGAGAGAGCTTTAGGTAAGGCTCAGCTGACCGACATTCTGATCTCAAGATAATTTTCCTCAGATATCAGCTAGAATGAAACTGGAGAGTTTTATCATTCTCTTGTTCATTCATTCACCAAATATATATCAGGCTTCACGTAAGAGCTGGCACTGCTCTGGTGCCAAGGACGCAGCCATGAACGAAACAGACAAAGGACTGCCCTGGGAAGCACCCGTTCTGGGTGGGAGGGACAGAGAGGACCATGTCAGGCCAGGTAGAGAGGGGCACAAGAGGGGTGGCCCTGCGAGTTCTCAGAGTGAACACAGAGCAGTCGGGGAGTTTCTCAGACGAGGTGGCGTTCAAGTGGAGAGCTCCAGGGAGCACTTTTGGACCACGATGCCGGTCTGAGGGCTCCGGAAGGAAAAGGGGAAGGAAGGAGGCTGTGCAGGAGGACACAGCAGCAGTGCAGTGGAGAAAGTCTTGGTCAAGACAACGGGGACCACAGAGCAGAGATCTCCCACTGGAGGGAGAGCCCATCCCAGGCAGAAATGGCCCAGCTGGCTCTGGCACCCCCGCGGTGCTGAGTGACCGGCCACAGCAGCTCTGGGGATAGGGACTGGGCAGGAACGCTCCGGCGAATAGAGGGTGGGTCCCTGGAGGCCAGCGACCCCCTCACAGCAGGCTCTGCGGAAGGGAGGCCTGAACAGCAGAGCTCCATGGTGACCACACTGCGTTAAGCACTTTGGCTTCTACTCTAAGTGAAATGTGGAGCCACGGGAAGGTTTTCGGTGGAAGGGGGACAGGCTATGACTCACGTCGTAGGAGAGTCCCTCAGCTGCTGCACTGAGAACGAGACGGTCGGGGGCAAGAGTGGAAGCAAGAAGACCAGTGAGGAAGCTGTTCCAGGAAAGGAGAGAGAGGGCAGGAGTCCAGACCATCAAACCACCAGGGTGGGACCAATGGCTAACAGCAGTCAAATTCTGGGTATATCCTGAAATATGGGATCCTATTTGCTGATGCCTCATATGCAGGATGGTGAAAGAAAGAAAAATTAAAGATGACTCTAAAATGTGGAGCCTCAGCAACTAGAAAAACTGAGATGCTATTTTTTAGAGAAAAGGGCAGGATGGGGACTGCTGTTAGAAATCAGGAGTGAATTTGGGACATGTCATCTCCGAGAAGCCTGCTACACATGGAGGTGGACATGTCTGTCGGGCAGGCGGCTGACTGTGAAAATGTGTGACTCAGAAGAGAGGGCGGGGCTGAGGGGAAGCTTAGGAAGTCGTCAGCCTCGGGATGGTCTTCAAACCCAGGAGACCCACTAAGGCCACCTAGAGAATGAGTATGAGACAAAAGAAGCAATCCGAGGATGGACTCTGGGGCTCTTCAATATGTAGAAGTTAGAAATATGGACAAGAACTAGCTACAGGGACTGAGAAGGAGCTGGCAGGGGAGTTGGAGGCAACCGAAAGAGAGAAGTCCCCGGAAGCCAAGTGTGCAGAAGCCACTGATGGGCCGAGAGCTGGCGTGGAGGCAAAGACACAGCATGACTGCGGTGGGCTCAAGACAGAAGTGGAGGCGATGGGAATTAAGCGGGGACGTGGCTCAAAGGGGATTCTCCTTACTGGGTGATGTTGCACAGTGACAGTACACAGGAATTGCCCCGTAGAGGAGAGGAATTGGTAGAGCAATGTCGCTGGGCCATGAGTTTCCTATTGCTGCTGCACAAATTACCACAAATCTAGTGGCCTAAAACAATTTCAATTTATTCTCTTACAGTTCTGCAAGTCAGAAGTCCAAAATGGGTCTTCCAGAGCTAAAATCCAGGTGTTGGCTGGGCTGTGTCTCTTATGGAGGCCCTAGGGGAGAATGGGTTTCCTTGACTTCTCCAGCTTCTTAAAGGCCACCTGCATTTCCCCTTCCATCTTCAAATCCCGCAGCAGAGCACCTTCAATTCTTTTTCTGACTTTGACCTTCTGCCTCCCTCTTCCATCGTTTAAGGACCCTTAGGATTATCCTGGTAATCTCCCCATCTCAAAATCTTTAATCACATTTTCAAAGTCCCCTTTGCCATGTAAGGCAACACATTCACAGGTTGTGGGGATTGGGATGGAGAAATCTTTGGGGTGCATTTATGCTGCCCACATCAGTAGGCAGGAGGGCATGTGGTCTAGGGTGCATAGAGGGGTGGTCTCCACTGAAGGCACAGACAGTACATCTGCAGTAGAATAAATGATGTGGTGGTGAGGCTTGGAGTTCTTCTGTGGCTTCGGCGAGCAGGAAGCTGGGAGTGAGGAGCAGGGAGCGGGAGAGAAAGGAGGGGAGGGCGTGAAGGGCTGTCTAAGAGCTGGGGAGAGGGAGTGTACAGGGAAGTACACGGCTGACTGCCTGGCTGTCACACAAAATTCATCTCCACAGAGCCCCGCAGCAGTCACAGGGCAGAAAGAAGACATCAGCACTCTGTGTGCACCCAGGGTTTCCAAGGCCGCTAGCCTGGGGTACAATAGGGTCACACATGAAGGGGAAAGGTAGCAAAGAGTAACCCATCACTAAAACTCACCAACCCTAATTTTCCCTCTTCATTCAGACCCTAGAGCGCAATCACCCCTCCCCTTGGCCGGGGAAGAGCACGTTTCATGAAAACATGAGTAGTGAAAAGAACAGTGGTGATGATGATGGGGGTGGTGATGATGGTAGTGGTGATGAATCTGGGGGCGGTAAGGATGATGATGATGGTAATGCTGATTATGATGCTAGCTACAATGTATGTTGCATTTACTAAATATTAAACACCTTTATGCATTATCTCTAATCCTGCAGTCCCCAACCCCGGGCCGTGGACCAATACTGGTCAGTGGCCAGTGGCCTGTTAGGAACCAGGTCGCACAGCAGGAGGTGAGCGGTGGGTGAGCCAGAGAAGCTTCATCTGTATTTACAGCCACTCCCCATCGCTTGCATCACCACATAAGCTCCGCCTCCTGTCAGATCAGCAGTGGCATTAGATTCTCATAGGAACTTGAACCCTACTGTAAACTGCACATGTGAGAGATCTGGGTTGCACGCTCCTTATGAGAATCTAATGCCTGATGATCTGAGGTGGAGCTGAGGCGGTGATGTTAGTGCTGGGGAGTGGCTGCACAGAGGTTTGACTGCATGATAAATGTAATGTGCTTGAATCATCCTGAAACCATCCCTCCTGCCCCCTGGTCCACGGAAAAATTGTCTTCCATGAAACTGGTCCTTGGGGCCAAAAAGGCTGGGGACCACTGCACTAACCCTCATAATCCCCATTTTGGAAGTGAGATAACTGAGGCTAAGAGAGGTTATGCTTATCACTGGCAAATGTGGTACATGAACCCAGTTACCAGCCAACAGGGCAGGGGGGTGAATTCAGTTCCCCAAACCAAACTGAATATCCTTCTTTTCTCCCCCTCATTCCTCTTTCTCTCTCTCTCTCCCCCCATCCCTCCAACACCACAGTCTGCTTCCATTTCTCTAAGGAGTGTTTGCCCATTAATCCTGCTAAGAAAGGAAGCAGCTTCCCAAAGTCTGTCTGTCTGTGGAGACTTTATGAATGCCTTAGTTTGATACCAGCTTTTAGTTTGATATCAGTCTTTTTCTTTTCTTTGAGGCGTCGGAAATAAATCAATTCATATGCAACTTTTTCAGGAACGTATCTTGAAACACGTACAGACCTGAGCATCCCAGGCAATGGGAGCTTTCATTTCCAAACCCTGTGTGTCAACAGGAGGTGGCCTGGAATGTGCTCGTGCCAGGAGCTGCCAGTGCCAGGAGCTGCGTCCAATCCCGCTGCAACACTGATGAGCCGTGAGACTTCTGGGCCCCACTTTCCTCCTCTGTAAAATGAGGACTCTGACGCCCACCCCCCAATATTCTCATGACGACGTACGTGAATAACTAATACTTGTAAAGGGCTCCCCTTTTGGGAGGGGCTGCTGTATGCAACGCTCTGTGCAAAGCACTTTACCCTCATTAAGTCACATAATTCTCTCAAAGACCCTACAAGTAGGTGCCTTCGATAGCCCCATCTTACAGATGCGGAATCACAGGATTCCTCTCCAGACGTGTCACCAGCATCTGGATCACATGGCCCCGGGGAGAGGAGAAGAATCAGATGTGAGTTGCGAGGTCGGAATAGTGACTCTACCAGGTGACCCTATCAGGGGACAAGTGACACAGAGAAATGGCTTTTTAAAGCTGAAGTACTGCTTTTACCTTAAGGGTCCATGTGGACAGAAAAGGCAAATCTAGGGAGACAGAAAGGAAATTAGTGGTTGCCTGGCACTGAGAACAGGATTAACTATAAACAGGCACAAGGGACCTTATTGAGAAGAACGAAAAAGTTCCAAAACTAGATTATGGAAATGGTGGCACAACTCAGTAACTTTACTAAATTATTGAATTGTGCACTTAAAATGAATGAATTTTCAACCCTCAGTTCAGATGTGCTAAAAAAAAAAAAAAAAAGATTCAATTTTGTGGCATGTAAATTATACCTCAATAAAGTTGGTTTGTAAGAAAAAGTTTGGGCCGGGCACAATGGTTCATGCCTGTAATCCTAGCACTCTGGGAGGCCAAGGTGGGAGGATCCCTTGAGGTCAGGAGTTTGAGACCAGCCTGAACAAGAGCAAGACCCCATCTCCACTAAAAATAGAAAAATTATTTGGGCGTGGTGGCACATGCCTGTAGTCCCAGCTACTCGGGAGGCTGAGGCAGGAGAATCGCTTAAGCCCTGGGAGTTCAAGGTAACAACCTGTGAGCTAGGCTGACACCACGGCACTCTAACCCAGGTGACAGAGCGAGGCTCCATCTCAAAAAAAAAAAAAGAAAAAGTTTGCACAGGATGAAAAGCAAAATTTGGTTGATGAGGGGAATGGCAGCAGTTTTAAAGCATCACCAAAAATTCTTCGACACTCTTCCCATTGAGAGGCGGCTCCTGTGTCTCTTCCCATTCAACCTGGGCAGGTATATGACTGTGTCAACCAATAGAGGGTAGAAGAAGTGACACTATGTGACTTTCATCTTGTTGGCTGGGAACATGCCTGTGATAGGTACTTTTATGTGTCCATTTGACTGGAACACAGGTGCCCAGAATAAACATTATTTCTGGATGTCTCCGTGAGGACATTTCTGGGTGAGATTAGCACTTATATTGGTGGACTCAGTAAAGGAGACTGTCCTCTGCAGTTGGCAGGGGGTCATTCAGTCCATTGGGGACCTGAACAGAACAAGAGGTGGATGAAGGAAGAATTCCACCCTCTCTTCTTCTGCCTCTCTGATGAGCTGGGGCATCTCAGCTCTTCTCCAGCCCTCAGATGGAGTCGCATCATTGGCTGCCCTGGTTCTCAGACCTTAGGACTTGGAATGAATGATACCACTGGCTTTCCTGACGGCAGGCCATGGGACTTCTCAGCCTCCATAATCTCATGAGCCAATTCCTCATAATAAGTATATTTTAAATAAATGTATATAAACATATATATAGACATGCATTGCTTAACAACAGGGATATGTTCTGAGAAATGCAATTTCATTGTTGTGCGAACATCATAGAATGCACTTACACAAACCTGGCTGGTACAGCCTACTGCACACCTAGGCTATACGGTATGGCCTATTGCTCCTGGGCTACACACCTGCACAGCATGTCACTGTGCTGCTTACTATAACTAACAGTAACACAAGGGTAAGTCTATGTGTACTAGTACAAATACAGTAAAAAAGGTATAGTAAAAATGTGATATAAACAATAAAAAACAGTACACTTGAATAGGGCACTTACCATGAACGGAGCTAGCAGGACTGGAAGTTGCTCTGGGTGGGTCAGTGAGTGAGTGTGAGTGAGTGTGAAGGCCTCGGACATTACTATGAACTACCACAGATTTTATACAAACAGCATACACTTAGGATATACTAAATTTATTTTAAAAATATTTCTCTTTCTTCAATAATAAATAAACCGAAGCTTACTGTAACATTTTTACTTTACAAACTTTTTGATTTTTTAACTTTTTTACTCTTTTGTAAGATCTTAGTTTAAAACACAAACATATGTACAGCTGTACAAAAATATTTTCTTTCTTTATATCCTTATCCTATAAACTTTCCTCTATTTAAAATTTTTTTTTTACTTTTTAAACTTTTTTGTTAAAAATTAAAATGCAAACTCACATATTAGCCTAGGCCTACACAGGGTCAGGATCATCAATATCACTCTCCTCCATCTCCACCATCTTGTCCCACTGGAAGGTCTTCAGGAGCAATAACAGGCATGGAGCTGACATCCTCTGTGACAACAATGCCTTCTTCTGGAACCTCCTGAAGGACCTGCCTGAGGCTGGTTTACAGTAAACTTATGTATATATATAGAAAGAGTCCACTGTAAAATAACAATTAAAGCTGAGTGCAGTGTCTCGTGCCTGTAGTCCCAGCTACTCAGAGGCTGAGGCGAGAGGATTGCTTAAGCCTGGGAGTTCCAGACCAGCCTGGGCAACATAGCAAGACCCTATCTCTATAAATTAATAATAGCATAATAAATACATCACCTGTAGCAGTCATTTATTATCATTATCAAGTACTATGTACTCTATATAGCTGTATATGCTATACCTTTATGTGACTGGTGGTAGGTTTGTTTACACCAGCATCACCACAAATACATGAGCAATGTGCTGTGCTATGACATTACAGTGGCTATGACATTGCTAGGTGATAGGAATTTTTCAGCTCCCTTATAATCTTATGGGACCACTATCATATATGCTGTCCATCATGACAAAAATGTCATAGTACAGTGCATATATGGGGAGTGTGTGAGAGTGTGTGTGTGTGTGTGTGTGTTCTGTTTCTCTGGAGACCCCCGACAATACAACTCAGAGAGTGCACCTGCAGGTAACTCCAGGCAATAATCCCAGCCGAGCCAGCCTCCAAGTCATCTCGGTCCAGGCTCCAAGTGGTAATTCCAGACCCCAGTCATTTGAGTCTTCCCAGCTGAAGTCCAGGATATCATGGAGCAAAGACAAGCTGTCCTTGCAGTGCCCTCTTCAAATTCCTGACCTGCAGACTCTGAGAGCACGATAAAGCCGTGACTGCTTTACACCACTGCATTTCGGGTATTTGTTGCACAGCGACAGTAACTGGAGCGTCAGATCACCACGATTCAATGTGTAGGCTCTCCTTTGCAGCGTACGGCTGTTAATAGCGTAGCAACAGCAGCGCTGCAGAAGCAGCCAACTGAAGCCCTCGCAACTGGCCAGGAAGTCTGAGTCCATCAGCCTAAGGCAGAACTCTGCTCGGTCCACTTGTACTGCCTGTGCCCTCAGCAGGCACCGACACCTCTTACCAGACCAGGTTACTCATATACCTGCCACTCCACCGTTCTGTAAGCCCTTGAAGACATCAGCCATTCCCAGCAAGTTGATGAGCATCTCTGCTTCCTTCCCTACCTAAGTCTCCTTTGGCTGCAGCCAGAATGAAACAGTCGGCCACACCACGAAGGGCCTCTCCGTCATCCTTTCCCAGCCACTGCTACCATACACTGAGAGATGGGTAAGTAGTGGCCCTTCTTTGAAGGGTTCACAGTCTAGTGGGAAGGACATATAGATCATCTTTGTGATTACCTACCTAATTTTTACCATTTTAGTATGTGTCTTCCTACTGGACTGTAAACTCCTTAAGGAACTAGGTCTGTTTTGCTTACTCAGTTATTCCCAGTAGACATTTGATAAATACTTAGTGATTGAATTGAAATGTCAATTGATGACCTCTTCTACGTAGGTCCAAACAATATCTCTAGCATACTGTAGATTATATTACTTCTAAAAGCAACCGAGGCCACTGGGAAGGTCCACAGGGGAGAAACTGAACACTTAGAATGGCTGGAAGACGTACTGGCTCCCCCCCAGGATCCACGTGTCACTCACCCGCGTTAAGCTCACTCTCATCTGGACCAGCTACAGCCTACCTGGGCTGTGCTTCATCCTCCTCCAGGCTTCATGACACAGAGAAATAGGCCAGACCCACCTGGACATAAGTAGCACTAAAAATAATTGGTACTTGCTTATACCAAGTTACAAAACCATGAATTTATCTTTATCTATGTTTTTATTCATAACAAATCCATACATTTCTTACCAATTATGTGAAGAGTATTTTTTTTCCTGTTCTAAAATACCCACTGTTTCAAGCTTCATGGGGACCCCCTCTGTCTCACCCCTCCCCCAGATGTGGTGAACGAATTTATGTTTGTGAATTTATATTCCTCAGCTGTTTTCCCCATCAGCCACAACCTCCGAGACCTGAAGCACCTTCATGCTCGCGGGCTGCACTCAGTTCACAGGCTTTTGACCCTCCTTCCTCCATGGTTTCTGTTTTTGTGCTGGATCTTACAGACCTTGTTGACACCAGAAATGAGGACCGCAGCCTCAGATGAGCACAGGGGAAAGACACACGCAGTCCTGTCAGCACACACTCAGCGAAAGACGTTCCTGAGACGAGAAGGACCCTGCATTTGGAATGGAGTCTGGAGTCGATTCTAACCAGGTCCTCTGCAAACCCCAGCGGCACACATAACAAAGCTGCCAACGCTCAGGCAGGTTTCACGCCTTTTCCTTTGGTCTGGTGTTCAGTATATCTTCCCGCTATAATTAGATCACTGGAGACCTGGCCAATGAAAATGAGATTTATTCTGACCTCTTCTCCCTCCCCAGCTGCGCTGCCAGGACTCATGTTTGGCTGCTTAATCCCTGAACCAGGCCTCCCCTCTGGGCTTGGAGTGAGGAAGTAGGGCCAGGAGATATTTCCTTCTACAGAGAGCTCCTTCCTACTCCTTGTGAAATGGTGTCTCCTGGTTCCAGAGGGAAAATTCTTTCTTTCAAATTTTGCCAAAAAATAAAATTTTCTATTCTAGATTTTTCTAATTTCTCTCCTGAAAGTATTTTTAAATGGAAATTTTGGAAAGTTCAGGAAACATTCGAGGGGCTTATGAATTCTATGATCGTGCGTTAGATTGCCTTTCTTATTTCCTTTTGTCTCTTCAGTTTGCTGGCTTTGTCTCCCCGGGCTAACCTGTGATTCGTCGCCCAGACTGGAGGCAGGAGAGGCCCCTGAGGCAGACCTGGGTCCACTAAACCAGCTGACTTATTCACCCTCGCTGGGCCTAGGTTTCCTCATCAGAAAGTGATGTGCACCTCACAGGTTTTGAATGGATTAGACAAGATGACAAATGCCACCCTTGCACCTAATAAATGCTCAGTAAATATTATCTCCCTCCTCTTCTTGTGCCCCCAACCCCTCAACTATTTTTATGGGGCTCTAAAGTTAGAATCCTGAGAACACTTGAAGCCAAAACCTCAAAACATAGGCAAAGGCATTAAAGGCACAGAAATGTCTGTTTGAGCAGGTGGCTGTCACCTCAGGTCCCCCCAAACCTGTTTCTGCTCCTCCCACAGCCCTTGTTTCAATGTAAGTGATGCCTCCCCATCCTCGCTCTCCATCTCCCCACCCCTGCCAGCAGAGGTCACGCTGATGACCAAAGCCACCATTGAGTCAGAGGAGCAGGAAGGAGGAGGCATGTGTAGAGGTGCCTGGCAGCAGGTGAGACTCAAAGACAGTGAAGGGGAGGCAGAGTTTGGGTGAGCTGGGAACATTCTCCAGTTTGAGTTATAACCTGACAGTGAAAAATC
>CM052439.1:85071023-85083652 GCA_028533085.1 Varecia variegata | reverse complement strand
AAGAGCCCATCAAGAAAGGTTTAATTCTGGATGGATATTTGATGATATTCAGAAATCATTAATAATTTTTTATTAATTAAAAGTCCATACTTCATTTAGATGGCCTTGGTTTTTTAAATGCATTTTTTAAATTTTATCTTATTTTATTATTAGTTGTGGTAAAGTACACAGAACATAAAATTTACCATCTTACCCATTTCTAAGTGTATAGTTCAGTAGTGTTAAGTACATTCACATTGTTGTGGAACCATCACCACCATTCATCTCCAGAATTTTTTCATCTTACAAAACTGAAACTCAATACCCATTAAACACTAACTCCATATTCCCCCTTTCCCTGGCCCCGAGTAACCTCTATTCTACTTTCTGACTCTATGAATGTGACTACTCCAAGTACCTCGTTCAAGTGAAATTACACAGTATTTGGCCTTTTGTGATTAGTTTATTGTCCCCAAGGTGCATGTTGAGTACATGTCAGAATTTCCTTCCTTTTTTAAAGCTGAGTAATATTCCATTGTATGCATGTACTGCATTTTATTTATCCATTCATCCATTGATGGACACTTGGCTACTGTGAATAATGCTGTTATAAACATGGGTGTACAAATACCTCTCCAAGACTGTGCTTTCATGAAGAGAAATTATTTGAGGTAGAATTATTAATTTTTTTAAGTTGTTAATGGAATTATGGCTATGTTACTAGAAGAGAGAAAGTCCTGATCTCTTGGAGATATACTGAAGTATTTATGGGAAAAAATGATATGAGATCTTAGATTTGCATTAAATCCAGCAGGGGTTGGAGAGTATAAACAAGACTGGACATATTTTGAATAATTATTGAAGTCAGGGGATGGGGAAGTGGGACCTCACTTTTGTGTCTGCTTGAAATTTTCCATTTAAAAAAGTTTCAGAACAGACATGGTAAAGGTTACAAAGACATATATTCACAACAAATTAAAAACAAACTAAATGTACTCTAATGGAGGTTTGTTAAATAAATTATGACACATTTATATTACAGAATATTCAAAGCAGTCTTTTAAAAACTGCTACTGAAATGTTACTTATAGCTATAGATATTTATGATATATTGTACAATATTAAAAAGTAATCTTATAAAAATTATGTGCAATGTGTTTCCATTTTTGTTTAAAAATTAACATATATCTATACAGAAGAATATAGCCAAAATCTTATGAGATTACTTGGGGTGGTGGGATTAAGGATAATCCTTTGTTTATTGGTTTTTTCCAATTTTTCTACAATGAGCATGAATCACTTGTTCACTGAAAAGTATTTTTTAAAAAAAGTATTACACCTGTATTCATGGCCACCTTGACCATTTCATTAGTTTCTCCTTCTATGTACAGGTGTGTGTTTGTGTATCTGTATGTGTGCCTGTGTCTGTGTCCATTTGTGCATGTGTGTCTGTGTCTGTTTATATGTCTCTGTGTCTGTGTATCTGTGTGTGTTGCGTGCCTGAGTGTATCTACGTATGTGTATATGTCTCTGTGCATGTCTGTGTCTGTATTGTTGTGTGTCTGTGTGTCTGCATGTCTGTTATCTGTGTGTCTGTGTGCCTGTGTGTCTGTATATGTCTGTGTATGTATACATGTCTCTGTGTGATTCTGTTATCTGTGTGTCTATATAGATGTATGTCTGTGTCCGTGAGTCAATTTGTGTCTGTGTGTGACTCTGTGTATGTCTATGTGTGTGTCTGTGTGTATGTCTGTGTCTATGTATCTGTGTGTGTGCCTCTGTATGTGTACATGTCTGTGTGTGTGCATGCCTGTGTATGTCTCTGTGTATGTCTTTGTGTCTGTATGTCTGTGTGTGTAAATGTCTGTGTACCTGTGTGTGCCTATGTTAAGGCTCCTTAAGTGACTACCATCTACTAACTCTCAGGAATTCAGTAGATGGGGTTTGGGGTGACAACTCCATTCCTAACCTACAGGAATTATCCATTTATTCATCACTAATCTCATTAGGAACTGTTAGCAAAGCAAAGCCATGCCCCCAAGGCTGACAGGTCAATCACTGCCTTACTTAAGACCCTTCGGTTAGTCACATAAACCAACTTCAGAAGAACCTAAATTGATGATTCTGAAATGTGAGGACAAGACTATTTTCATTATAATACTAAACTGTTATCTGCCTTTTGCACTCTCATTCGTTCATGACACACGGTAGAGTTTTCCAGAGGCTACATGAATCGCAACAGATTGTATACAGAAGCCCAGACAAGAACCCAGCCACCCTCTATGAAGTCCGGCATTAAAGAGTTGTGAAATGGGTTTTGTTAGGCTGAACCCAGAGGCTAATCCAGTACACAGAAGATCAATATCATCAGCCTTCCGATGGCTACCCACTCCCTCCTATCAACATCCCTATTCAGCAGGATGCAACTACACAAGAGACCTCTGCCCCTGTTCCATAAAAACAAAAGGCTGGAATGTTAGGTTTAACTCAGAGGCCAGTGGAAAGTTCCATGGGGACTTTGCCTTTAAGCTCCCCCACTGTGGACCCTTCCCCTTTGAGGGCTCACCCAAACCCGAGGATAAAAGCCCTAGACACCAGCCAATGGGGGCTGGTAACATCTTGACCTTAGCCCGTCAGTAGCAGACGTTAAAAGAAACTTTATTTTCCTTCATCTAGACCTCCTGCGTTCCTCCCTGAGCGTTTCTAACAGGTTTATTGCTATTTTCCAATAAATTAATAAACACTTTAAATTCTCAATTTTAAATTCTAAATTCAGTAAAATCAATAAATATAATCCCCAAAAGCAAAATGTCTGGGGACCTCAGCAAGTTTTAAAAAAGAGGACAGGGGTCCTGAGACCAAAACCTTTCTTAAAGCAACAAACACCACAAAAGAAATCCTAAGTTCTATCACAGGACCAAACAAAAAGACAGCCAGCCCCTGCGGGCCTAGGATGCACACGCCACACCCAAGACTCGGTGGGCACCCGGCAGCCCGTCTTGGTCCCTCCCCTTCCGGTCGTGGCAGCCGGGTCACTTCCTCTGGAGTAGGCCTCCGCCCTCCTGCAGGCCCCGCCCACTGTCCCGCCGGCCACGCGCGGCAGAATTGGCCTCCGCCCCTGCGCACTTCACTTCAATCACCACAGACGACCCCACTGGCCTGGGCGCAGGAGAAAGCGCCTCTCAGAGGAGGGCTTGGTGAGCCCAAGACACCAAGGATCTGCACGTTTCAGTCATTCCGTTCGCTGCCGGAGGGCTGGGTAAAGAGGAAATCTTAACCCCAGGCCCAGTAGCCAGGTGCTCGACTTCGCTGCATAAAAGAATTCAAGGCTGACTCAGAGGAAAAGCGAGAGCAGCAGGTTTACTGGGAAAGCGAAAGTATTAACACACAAGGGAGAGCTGGAGGCTGGGGAGGGAGGTGCCGGCCGAGGCTCCCCGCCTCTCACAGGCGGGTATGATGAAGGCCGGAATGTTCTATGGAGGGCGTGGTTTCCAGTAAAGGGCGGGCAGTTTGGTAACTAGGGCAACGCCCTCCCTCTGATTGGATGCGGTCGTCAGAACTGCCCCTGCCGCGGTGCATGGTGGGAGTGCACCAGATGGAAGTTTCCTCGCAGTAGGGGTAAATGAGGCTCAAAGTCACCCGTGGGTTCAACCCGAGCCATCTTGGATTCAATCCGTTTGAACGGGTTTGTAGCCGCAGCCTTTACGGGGTTGTGCTTTCCTTCCCCGCAAGGCAGCAGCTGACGGTAGGCCGGGCGCGTGGTTTTCTGCCTCACCTTCACGAGGTGCCTTGGGGACTTGCTGCAGCCTTCTCGCCCCTCCAGGTTCTGCCAGCCTTGCGACACCTCACGCTGCCTGCCAGATAAGCCACCTGACAGCTCAGTTCGCGTCAAATCACTCCCTTTATCGAGCACTTTGTCAAAGCCAAACCGCAGAAAGAGAGGAAGACTCTCTAAAAGAAAATGATATTTATTGGGGAATGGGCATTGCAATGGGAATACATGTGGGGGTACTCAGGGAGGTAAAGGAAGACAAAGATTTTTAAAGGAAAGATGAGGAGGGTCACGTAAGTTGTTTTGAGACAATTTCCTTGGCTACCAGGATCGAGAACAAAGGCGGCGTCAGTCTGAGCTTGGATAGGCAGTTGCTGGGCAGGTGTCGTGGCAGAAATTTGCGGGTGTGTGTGTGTGTATGTGTGTAAGGTTTCCATGGCCTTTTTGCAAGGTTGTGGTTTCTGCACAGTCTTTTGTGACAGTCCTTATTATCAGGAACATTCATGAGAACCCTCCCTTCATGGCCTCCCCAGCTCAGGGTTTTAATACAGGTGACTCCATTTTGATTCTGACAACTTTCACAAATTGAATTGTCCCTTCTGGATGTCAAAAATCCTAATATTCAAGGCTCCTACAGTCAGACCCTTTCAGAGCACCCTAATATCAAGCCCCTTGTCCCTCTTCCTAGAACTCCAACTCCATCCACAGAGAATGGGGGTATCAGGTTTTAGGCACACCTGCTTCTCTTCCTCTCCCCATCACTGGCATTATCCCACCATCGTCAATGCCCTCCCTCCATTTCTTTCTAACCACTACTTAAATCCCACTCCTTCCAGGAAGCAGTCCCCTCTCCTCCTCCAGCCCCCATCTGTAGCCTCACCATCTCCCAGGCCCTCCTGGGACACTTAGCTCAGCTCACCCTGCACCTGCTGTCCTGGTTCTGGCACAGAACTCCTGAAACTTTTGGAGTTTACTGTCTTCTGTACGCTGAGATGGCTCATGGTGGGAGTAATACCCTTTGTAGCATCAGGATGGGTGCTGATAGCAAGGAAAACCAACCACATGATTACAGTATTAGAACTTTCAGCCCCACCACCCCCACTCCACCTCCAGGGAAAGGAGAGGGGCTTAACATTGAGTTCAGTCACCAATAGCCAGTGATTTTGTTACCGAACCAAACTGGGGTCTGCTCACCTGGCACAGTAAAACCAGACACTGAAGCTGAGAGTTGCAGTGGGAGAAAGAGGCAACTTTGTTGCATGGCACCATACAAGAAGAATGGGCAGCTAATGTTTAAAACCTGAATTCCCCAATGTCTTGCAAGTCAAGGTTTCTAAAGGCAGGGGTACATTTCAAACAGGAGAAATTGTAAATCAATACATTGAGGATATACATTGGCCTGGTCCAAAAAGGTGGATATGCTGAAGGGCGGTGAGGGGCATTAGTGGATTCTGAGATTCTTAGATCTGGGGAAAGGAATATTAATACAGGTTGGACTCCCACCAGGCCCCTCGGGGAAATTTAGAACAAAGAGTGGTGGTCAGAGTTCAATTCCTCAGTTCCCCCTTATCTGCATTTTCTATCTGATGTAAGTTTCTGAAAAACAACTCGAGAACATATGTTAAGATGCCATCTTTTAGTTTCCATAGGAACTAAAACACTTGATGACTCCTGCTCACTTGGAGGGCCACTGATCTCATCATATTGAAAAGTGCCCACTCACTTTTCAAGGCCAGCCAGGTGCCTGTAACTTCCCCTGAAGGGACTCAAAATTTTCCTTTATGTCCATGCTTGGGGGGACCAGGAGGTCCCTAGAAGGGGTCCCTGCTCCATGCCAATTTCATCAATTGTGCCTATATAACAAAACCTCTTTAAAACCCCTAAACAATGGGGTTTGGAGAGCTTCTGGGTTGGTGAGCCCATCGAGGTGCGGGGAGGGTGGTGCACCCAGACAGCATGGAAACTCCGTGCCTCCCCCATTGCTATACCTTGCCCTGCAAATCGCTCTGCTTGGCTGTTCCTGAACTGTATCCTTTATAATAAGCCAGCAAACAAAAGTAAAATGTTTTCCTGAGTTCTATTTAACTATTCTAGCAAACTATTTAAACCTGAGGAGGGGGTTGTGGGAACTCCTGAATTCATAGCTAGTTGGTCAGAAGTACAGGTGGCCCCTGGGACTTGCAACTGGCATCTGAAGTGGGGGCAGTTTTGCAGGGTTGGTGCTAACTCCAGGAGCTAGTGTCAGAATTGAACTGCATTGTTGGACACCCAGTTGGGCTTGGAGAGTGGCAGAGCCGGTGTGGAAAAAACCACACATTTGGTGTGAGAAGCAGTGTCGCCAGGAACCACCTTTGTGTGACCCCAGGAACCACCCTGGGGGCTCCCTGAAAGTGAGTTCCCAATAAATGTGGCGGGGAGTGGAGGAGGGAGCCACACACTGGTGTGGTGGAGATGGGTGCTGGACAGGGTGGGCCCTGAACCCCGGCAAAGCTCATCACTCTGAGCCTCAGCTGTGCAACGAAAAATTGTGATTCAAAATCCCTGAGACCCCTTCACATCTAGAATGGGTGAGTTCTAGTCTATGATTTTATGAAGCCTTGGAACCCTAATCATTGTTAATAACACTCCTTTCCAGTATTGTATTTGTTGAGTTTAGTGTCTACACACACTGACTTGGGGAGGAAAAAAAGACGTTCAATTGATTTTTGGCAAAAATCAATTTTGGGAAAAAAATTGATTTTTGGCAAAAATCAATTTTTGGGAAAAAATTAGTAACCATTTTTAAAACCACACAAACTTTTTAAAGAATTAAATTCAGCCAGGGGAATGTTTTCTCCTAAATAGGCACAGAGTCAATCATTCAATCTCTATTGGGTTTTCTTTTTCCCAGGGAAAGTTCCTCTTGTTTGCTGCCCATATATTTTCAGCCTCCTAATTTGAGTATTAATTTGTCAGTCTTTCCCACTGTGGTTCCCAAGGCTTCCCAGCTCAGAATCATTTGTGACTTTAATGAAGGCACTGTTGGTCTCTCTGTCCTGGATCATTAATAAAGTGGCTTAGGGAGGCAGGGCTCCCACGGCCGCCCCAGAATGATGGATGACTGTGGGTCTTCACCCTTAGTTTCAGCTCCTCTACGTTTCTAAACCGCACGATCACACTCCCCCTCCAGAGCCCATCAAAACCATCCTTTTTCAGGCAGCTTCGAGGAGATGCTCGCCTTCCCCGCTGCATCTGTTTCCTCTAGATCTTCCATCATTCATCTCCATTTCCCCACAGCATCTCTCTGCCCTTCCCTTTAACATCTAATAATGTAAATGGAGGCACGAACAGACCCAGTTTGGAGAAATCCATGTGCCATTTTGCAATGATGCCCCATTTTATTCTTCCTTCTTCATCCACTGGTAAAATTCACACTCCATGAGCCCCACCAGAGCTGGAGTCTCTGAGCCTTTCAGAGTGACTCATGTGGCAGCATGGACCAGAGACAGCAGCTCCCGAGTCCACACAGAGCGAGCAGGCACAGGATGGGTGTGATGCTCCAACACGAAAGAGGTTCCCAGGGGACACCAGGCTGTGGAGTGTTCAAAGAAGGGCCCTTCCCAGGTCTGCACAGGTTCCTTGCAGGAAATGTGTTCAGGTGATGGCCATGACATTCACCTGCCCAGAGTAGTTACCTTGGGTGGCTGCAATGCTACCAATAGCAAGGCACATCCCCTGGATCTAACATCCAGGTTCTGGGGACCATCCTATACTCAGCCCCGCCTGTGGCATAGATGACAAGATGATGACTAGGTATCAAACATGCCTACCCACAATATAGGTTTGCACAATCTGTAATCTCCTAAATTTCAGGGCCTGGGGAAGTCTGAGCACAGCAGGCCTAGCCATGGCCAACATCCTAGAGAGAGAGGACCACACCATGTTCAAGGAGACTGGGCCTCCAGGGCACCCACGTGCACACACACATGCACACACATGCTGGCTAGGTTAGGTGCCCACCTGAGGGAAAAATACAAGTTCCCCGCCACTGTCTTTTAATGTTTAACAGAACTCCTACAGGTTTCTTTTGAATTTAGAGATATAGATCAAAGCAAAAAAGACTGAAAAAAGCACAGAGCACAAGGGATATTGTTAAGTAGCTCTTTTTGCATAGAGTCTTAAGACCAGTGTGAACTGTTTGAAGCTTCCTTAGTCCCCTTTAGTTAACTGTAGTACTGAAGTCCCCACCTAATGAGTACTGTGCATGCTTAACCTGTATTGTGTGTGAACACAATGCACACAGGGAGCTCTGTGTCCCTTGCAGGAAAGAAATCTCAGCCTCCACAACAGGCAGACAGTGCAGATCTTGCTCTCCGAAGAACTCCTGCCACCGCCCAGGAGTGAGTGCAGGGAGGATTCCTGTCTTGACTAGGAATGAGAGTTCTCTGTAAGTCACCTCCAATAAACTGATCTAACTCACCAAGCTGGATTGGGGTCTGGGTCATTTCTGTGGTCTCTCGGCACCATCTCAGTTTGGAGGGCGGTTTTTCTACACCTTCCCAGGATAGCATTAATCACACCCCTCGTCACCCCCACCCTCCTCACCCCACTCACTGCAACCCCTCGGGGGCAGACATACATTCCCCAGGATTCCCACATCTCCACACTGCGTGGCTCCGAACCTGTGTCCCCAGGGATGCTGACTCGAACTGAGGTTTGGAGGAGGCAGTGCCCCAAACCACTCATTGAGAATTTACCTTTCCTGCTCTCAACCCCTGAATGGTTTCTCCCTGCTGAAGCCCATCTCATATATCCCAGCTGGGCCTCCTGCTAGCACAGAGCTGGGCCCTGGTTCTTCCATGAGTGGGAGGCAGCATCCCGGGAAGGGCAGCATGGGCTTCGAGAACAGACCGAGCTGGCTCCGTCCTCGGATGAGGTGCTGTTGCTGATCCACTGAGCCTCAGCTGTCTTAGCTGCAAAATGGGGAGAGTGTTATTACTGCCTGCCCCCTTGGAGGTGGCTAGAACTGGCAGAGCAGCAGGCCCAGAGCCTAGCACGTGGTAAATTCTCAATGAGTGGTATCTACAGTTGTCGCCTTAATTCCCTCCTGGAATATACCTTCTCTGATCTCCTGTTCAACCACCTGACTCACAGTATTCCATCCTCACCCCTCTGGCCAGTTACCTGAGGAACAAAGTGAACCTTCTTAGATGCTTTGAAGTATGTGAGGCTTGGGGATGCCAGATTTAGCAAACAAAAATACAAGCCGCCCCGTTCCATTTGAATATTGCATGGGATGTATTTGTATTAAAAAATTATTTTTTGTTTATCTGAAATTCAGATGTAACTGAGTGTCCTGTATTTTATCTGGCAACCCTAACGAAGCTCTCTTCTGATGAACTCTGCTCTGTGTCGGGTCAATTGTTTGAAGACCCCGACGCACTCCCCATCGCAGGCTCATGCTGAAGCTACAGCGAGAGGCTTCCCAGCGTTTTCGCAACAGGCTTAGTGAGGAATCTCATCGCATCAGGGTGTGAACACGAAGCTTTCATTTCCCCAGTACCTGCCACCAGCTGGGCTCATGCACGACCCAACCCCATTCCCTTAATGACGTCGAAGCTGGATCCCATAACTATGTGGTCATTTTCAGTTAATTAAAGCAATCTCATCCTGGTTTTTAAAACTCAGTCCTGTTCATTTTAGAACTTCAATCTCATTTTCGATTCAAAGCACTCCCTGCCCACACAGCATAGGCCAGGCTCATGGGCCTTGGAGCTGGAGAAGCAGGGGGCAAGGCTGAAGTGCTAACGTCCCCCTCCCCTTCCCAGTGCTTGTCTCTGTGGGGTTGGGGTATGAGAGAGAACAGCGCCCCTTTCATGCCTGCCCAGGGAGGCTACAGTCCTACCTTGGTCTCATGCCGCTCCCGATAGGAGGCACAGGGCCCCTCAGGAAAGGCGCCACATCTTCCAGCTGAACATTTAATAATCAGCTCTTAGGAGCTGGTAGGAGCCTGCCCCAGCACAGCCCTGGTCCCACACAGGGTTACCTCATGGGCACACACTGAATAGCATGGAGCTCACCTTAGCTGAGTCCATTTGAACTAAGTTATCCTAGCACCTCGGCCTTCCAATCTGAGCCAGCCTGAGGGGTAGTGACAGCCTGGGCCATTTGCTTCCGGAGCCACCCGGGCTGAGTTCCCCAACGCCCCATCAGGTCCCTCACCTGTGTAGCATGCAGATCCAGTACCCTCTCTCAGGGCTGTCGTGAAGAACAATTGGATAATGTATGTTAGGTGCTTGGACCCCCGTGAGGAGCGGCTAGACTAGAGCAGTGCTAGGAGGCATGCAGACACCAGCACTATTGCTATAATGTGCTCCTAAAACACCATGGGTTCTGCAAAACTGCACACTAAAAATTTTTTTAAAAACAGAGTTTATGAGGAAAGAGGATCCAGGGCAAACTGATCTCTCCAAACCTAGGAGTCGTTGTAACTGGAGCACTAATAAAAACAATAACAACCTCATAAAGATGCCCACAGAGTAAGCGCCCAGCCGGTAAGTGCACCCAGCGTCACTGGTACTTGACCCCTCGTAGCCTTTAGCTCTGGGGCTTGAGCTCCTCCCATGAGAAGTCATTCCCTGAGAGCACCTGCTTCCAGGGAAGACCGGCCACATCGGAATTTAAAAACTGACTCGGTATAGCCTGCGTTGTCCATTTTTTAACACAATGAGAGACGTCTGCCCAGCTTCCCCACAGCTGCACTTGCAGCCTCACAGGACAGCTTAACACTGCAGGTTCCTGAGGCCACCAAACCACCCATTATTTGTACCAAAGGAAGGATTTTCAGCTTTTTTTTCTTAAAGTTTTCTTGTCTTGCTGAGGCCTTCTCTTTCACGGAAAGAGAGCTTGCCCCACCCCACCTCCACATGGCTTCAGACTTTAAAAAGAATGAACATGAACCCACACGTTTTACCGACATCATTCCCCCATGTCAAGCTCGTGTGAATCGAGTTCCGGCAGAGAAACAGGTGTGGAAGCAAAGCTTGCTTCAGCTGTGGCTTATAAATAGTTAAGCGGCATGAAAATCATTCTTCTCCCCAATTCCTACAGAGCCCTCGTGGAGGGGGGTTGGGGCTTCAGGAATATGGAATCTAAAACCTAGCCTTCTTAGCAAGATTCATCCCTCATTAAGCAAACCTATATTTAGGATTGCTCATTTCTTCAGGGTAAACACTTTCTCTGCACCTGCTTGGCATAAAAAAGGAGAAATTATTCATTTCCAAGAAGGGGCCACTCAGCAGCCTTTACCATTTCAGACCACACACACACATACACACCCTTTCAAAGCTACAGTTTTTTATCACACAAAAAAAAGTCGTAAAACCAAAAAGACCCAGACCTCAAATCCTCAACAAGTAATGAAAATCCCCAATGCTCTCCAGGGATTTTTCCATTTGCTGACCCTTTCCATTTTGTAAAACCCTCTCTCTTTCTCACTATCAGTTCAATTTAGCAAACGTTTACTGAGTATTATTGTGTCAGGCCTTTGGAGCTGGAAACTCAGGGAAGAGTGTCTGTTTAGAAAGACTGAGATGTGGCTGGGCACAGTGGCTCACACCTGTAATCCCAACACTTTGGGAGGCCAAGGCAGGAGGATGGCTTAAGGACAGGAGTTCGGGGCCAGCCTGGGCAACATAGCAAGACCCTGTCTCTACAATAGATTTTTTTAAAAACTTAGCTGGGCATGGTGGCACATGCCTGTAGTCCTAGTTACTCAAGCGGCTGAGGCAAGAGGATTGCTTGAGCCCAGGAGTTCAAGGCTGCAGTAACTATGATCGCGATACTGCACTCCAGCCTAGGCAACAGAGCAAGACCCTGTCTCTGGAAAAAAAAATAATAATAATAAGATTTGCATAACCCAATTTAGAAAGAATTCCATTGGCGGTTTTAATTTTTTTTAACTGGCTACTGAATGTGGTGAGCCCCTGGGCTGTTCTCCAAAGGACTTGGGACCTGAAGATCCCTCTCCTCAAAGAGAAGAAGGGAGATAGACATAGAAATGAATTCCTGGTAGCTTCAAAGCAGCAGCATTCAACACACATGCAGGTAGAGAAGTAGGACAGAGAAGGACATAATTAACTCTCATGATCAGGGCTCTTGGAGGCCAGAAATGCCTTCCTAGGAAAAGACGATACCTGAGATGGGTTTTCAAGGACACGCAGGAGTTTGCCAGGGGAACTGGGATTGAAAGGCCATTCCAAGGAAAGAGAATAACAGGCACTAGAGGGACTGCTCAGAAGCCCATTGAAAGAATTTTGTACAGGTTTCCACCGAGATACCCCAGTGTGCCCCAGGTCAAGCTCTCTCAACCTCAACACTGCTGACATTTTGGACTGGATAGTTCTTTTGTGGGGGAGGGGGCTGTCCTGTGCATGGTAAGATATATAGCAGCATCCCTGGCCTCTACCCACTATATGCTAATAGCACCGGCCCTGAGGTTTTAGCAACCACAAATGTCTGCAGACACTACCAAATGTCCCCTGGGGGACAAAATCACCCCAGCTTGAGAATCACTACTCAGATACTATTCCTGCTATGACGCGGGATGGAAGTCTAGGCGGAGGGGATGCTGTGGGAAAGCACAGTTGGCATTCCCTTGTGCCTTGGCTAGCACCACGCAGCTTTCCGAGCAGCCCACAGCCCGCTGATGTTCGGCTACCGCTGCTCTGGGGGCATGGAACGATCATGGAAATTGACCGCGTCATTAGTATCAAGGGCAGGCCAAGAAACCTGGACTCCAAGCCACAGTCCACTCTCTGCTGGCACCATCCACCACCTGAGGAACGGCACTGGGCCCTGTGTCAGAAAGACAGTGGCTTCGGGGGGGGGGGGGGGGGGC
>CM052439.1:85056967-85070923 GCA_028533085.1 Varecia variegata | reverse complement strand
ATGTCTGCAGACACTACCAAATGTCCCCTGGGGGACAAAATCACCCCAGCTTGAGAATCACTACTCAGATACTATTCCTGCTATGACGCGGGATGGAAGTCTAGGCAGAGGGGATGCTGTGGGAAAGCACAGTTGGCATTCCCTTGTGCCTTGGCTAGCACCACGCAGCTTTCCGAGCAGCCCACAGCCCGCTGATGTTCGGCTACCGCTGCTCTAGGGGCATGGAACGATCATGGAAATTGACCGCGTCATTAGTATCAAGGGCAGGCCAAGAAACCTGGACTCCAGGCCACAGCCCACTCTCTGCTGGCACCATCCACCACCTGAGGAATGGCACTGGGCCCTGTGTCAGAAAGACAGTGGCTTCGGGGGGGCTACAGAGCAATTTTGGCGTGGGGGCAGACCGGGCTTAGAGGTGCAATTCAAGTATCCCCAGCAGCTCTTTGCTCTCTCAGCAGCGACAGAGCAGCGCTGGGCAGTAGCCCGGCCGTGGGAAAGCGAGGCTAAGGAGAAACAGCTTCGTTCCTTCAGCGCCTTCTCCGTCCCCACGGCTGCGCGGGCAGCTAAGGGCCCATCCGCATTCCCTACGGGATGCAGCCCCCGGCCGAGTGTCTGGGCAACATGTGGGCTCTACAAAAGAAGTCGGTGGCCCTGCGCTGGCAGCAGGGAGAGGGGACAGAGGCCTCGAGATGAGCCAGTTCACACGCGTGGGACAGAATCCTGAACCAGTCTTCAGGCAGCAAGTCCAAATTCCTTGGCGGAGTCAAGGCCCTGTGTCCCTGTGGCCATGTCTCTCATCTCACCCCTTCACACCCAAACGTCTTCCCACACCAAAGACCCATTACAGTCCCCAGGGTGAAGCACGGCACCACACCTTCACTCACGCTGTTCCTCCACCCTGGTGCCCTTCCCACTTGCATCTCCACCCGCCTGGCAAACACTGGGAGCTTAAATGCTCTGCTCAGAGGCGGAGCTCCTTGCCCCGCCCACTAAGAAAAACTGTCCCCTCCCACCACTCCCTGCGAGGTCTCTGTCCCCCGGCCACACCACCCCTTGTCTGCCCCTCCTCCTGTCCGGCTGCCATGTAGACAGTGAGCCCTGCGAGGGCTGTGACCATGTGTTCCTCCCCATCCTGGTTGCACACCAAGCACAGTACTGGGTATAGAACAGGACGAGTAACGACGGACTGGTCTGTCTCAGCTACAGCTGGGCCTGGGGTGTGTGTGTGTGTGTGTGTGTGTGTGTGCGCGCGCGCCAGGACTCTCCGAGCTGTGCCTCACCCAGACCTCCTACTCCCTCAGGATGGCTTTCCTCCTGGTCAGTGTAAGTGACTCTTTCTACCTGAGGCGTGAACAGCTAACAGTGTACACGTTCCTGCCCCAGATAACTGAGACTCCCTAGTGGGACCTTGAGCGCCTTTGTGCAGAAGAGGTGCCAGAGGTGTGTGTAAAGTGTGGCGTCCCTGGGCTGGCACTGAGGGACAGGTGGCTGGAATTTACTCTTTCCCACCCTGCCATGGGCACAGTTGGGCTGCTTCCTGCAGCAGATGGGGCAGGGACAGATGCTAATAGCCCTGGGAAGAAACGGGCAGGTGTTCTTTCTGGGTATCTGGAGTGTTTGGGGACTAAGTCAGCAACTGTCAAGTGATGAGTGTTGAAAGCTCCCTCTGAGAATCCACAGAAAACCAAGAGAGGATGATGCTAAAGGCTTCCAGATCCAAGAAACTTGCCCTCCAGGGACTGGTGAAATGACAGCATACCTTTGAAGGCTTTTCAGTGAGAAGTAGGGTTAGGTGAGGGACAATCTGCAGATGGTGTTTATGTGGTTGTTTTTTTAAATGATCAACCCTCTCTGTCTCCCCTCACTACCAGGAATTATGAATAAGAAGTGCAGGGCTCCCCAAGAGGCTGATACCCCCAGGAGGAGAAGGAGAGGATGCAGATAAAGCAAAATGCCCCCCAGCAAGAAACCCAGGATGTGGTATCAGGGCACAATCGACAAAGTTACCACAGTGATTTCAAGGTGGTGCAGGACCACCGTATGCATCCCATCAGCTCACACCTCTATGAGGTCAGGGACCCCTGAAAAAAACCCCCTCCCTGACCAAACTTTAGTCGGCCTCCTCTGGACCCTCTTTTCAACTAGGCCTTGCCCTGGCCTGCCAAATCCAGCTTCAGCATGGAACCCTGCTGAGCCAGTTTATTGAGAATCCATACCCCCCACCCTTGATATCCAATCAAGCTCTGCTTAATAATTTCCATCCACTCCCGCACACTGCCCATCAGCTATAAACCCCCATTTGCCCCTGTTATATTTGGAGTTGAGTTGAATCTCTCACCCCTATTGTAATAGTCTTGAATAAAATCTTCCTTGGCATTTTTAAACAAGGGTCAGAGTACTTTCTTTTGCACATCCTGTCTGCCTTATACACCAACAGTCCCCAACCTTTTTGGCACCAGGAACCAGTTTCATGTAAGACAATTTTTCTATGGCCCAAGGAAAGGGGGGAGGCGGAGCTTAGGCAATGATGCAAGCGATGGGAATCAGCTATAAATACACTCACTCATGGGCCACTCACCCCTTCCTGTGTGTCCCCCTCTCCCTACCCCAGTTCCTAAGTTTCATGGAAGATAATTTTTCCATGGGAGAGGTTGGGGACTGCAGTTATACACCACTAGCACAGAGTGGGGCCTCCTTATACCTATCAGTTAAATTAGTTCATATATGCTATGTCAGCATCTAACAATTTCATCTGTGAATAAAACCATTTCTGGCTTTGGGCAACAAGGAAGGGAGAAGGATGGAAGCTGTGAATAGATTGAAGGTGGTGGGACACCTTACAATGAAATTTCCTGAGAGAGGAAGTCCCATGCCATGGTCACTTCCATCCGGGAGACTACTGCATACTTGGTGGCTTCATACTTGGTCACATCTGGGCACAAAGTTCTGGTAGGCAAGGAGGAAGGAAAAGAATATCCCAAACTGAGAAAGGGGCCCTCTCTGTGTTTACATTATGAATACGCAGGGCAGCAATGCCCTTCCTGAAATTTTGATCAGAGAACTCTACCTCCTAGCATACAAACCAAGAAATGCTGGATAAACATAATATGTAGCCTTGTAAATCATGACAGAAGCCCAAAGGTAGCTAATGAAACTCCCCAGAGGCCAAAAAAACAAAAACAAGAAACACAAGCTGCTGCGACAACTTGGTGAGGAGGATGAGTGAGGGAACAGGAATGAGCTGCCAACGTCTTGGGGTGGGGTTTGATGTTACAGGGGCTGGATCTGATAAAGAAAGAAAGTACAAACCAGAAAAAATTATTCTCACCAACTCAGGCTAGTGATAAAAAAATCTTAGTTTAGACTTAAGGTAGAAAATAAATAAATAAGATGTTTCCCTAGGAATTTATAACTGCAAACCTGCCTTCACATAGATTTGGGGCTCAAATTTATATACCTCAAGTTGGTCTGGAAACCCCCAAGCTAAAACAGTGATATAAAATTTGGTTCTTAGCTAATGACGTCCCGGGGGACTTGGCAAAAGCCAACACCCTGGAGTTGGATATATTATTAGAAGACCTAATCTTATAAACATGTCCATTCTCTCCAAGTGGATTCATAGATCCAGACAACAACCTAGCAAGCTTTTTTGTGGAAATTTGTAAGCTGATTCTAAAATTATAGGGAAATGCAAAGAGTCAAAAATAGCCAAAATAGTTTTGAGAAAGGAGAGTAAATGTGGAAGGCTCACATTAACAGATATCAAGACTTTTTTAAGAAAGCCATGACATTTAAGATAGTGCTATATTTCTGTAAAAATGGACAAATCAACCAATGGGGCAAAAGATAAATCTCCTCCTACACGGTCACCTGATTTATGGCAAAAGTGGTGCTGCAGCACAAAAATAAATCTTGATCCCTACCTCACACCACATCAAGAAAAAAAAAAGAAATTCCAAATGGACTATAGATCTACTGTGAAAGATAAAACAACAATATTTCTAGGAAATAATATAGAATACCTTCATGATTTTGTGAAGGCAAAGATTTTATAAGCATAATGCAAAAAGCACTAACAACCATAAGGGGGGAAATTAATAAATTAGACTACATTAAATTAGTAATTTCTTTAACAAGATAAAAGGTAAGCCACAGAGCAGAAGATGTTTATAATTCATTTATCCCTCAAAGTATTCATATCCAGAATATATAAAGAACTCCTACAAATTAATAAGACAAAGAAAACCCAATAGAAAAATAGGCAAAAGTCTCAAACAACTACTTCTCAAAAGAGGACATTCAAATGCCTGTAAATATGAAAAACTGCTAAACTCATTTGTCATCAGGGAAATAAAAGTTAAAAACACAGTGCAATGCTACTAATCATACTATTCCCCTCTTATAAGAATGGCTAAAATGAGAAAGACAGACAATACCAAGTGTTGGTAGTGTGAGGAGCAGATGGAACTCTTGCACACTGCTGGTGGGAGTGTGGAATGGTATTGCCACTTTGGAGAATGAAACATCTACTCAAGCTGAACATATGCATACCTTATGAGCCAGCAATGACACTTCCAGGTGTACACCCAACACAGGTGTTTCATGTATGCCCCACAGGACATGTACAAGCAACTTCATAGCAGTACCACTTGTAGCAGCCAAAAACAAGAAACAATCCAAATGCCCATCGTCTGTAGAGTGGACAAATACAGTCATACAATGGAAAGCTACACAGCAATAAAAATGAAAACTGTTGCTACATGCAATGGTATAGATAAATCTCACCACACACTGCTGCAAGAAGCCAGGCACTAAAGGGTACATCCTGTAGAATTCCATGTATCTGAAGTTAAAAAACAAGCAAAATGAATCTCTGTTGTTAGAAGTCAGGATATTGTTTTCCTTTGGCAGGTAGTGACTACAGGGGCTATTTCTTGATTTATGTGGTGATTATTCATAGATTGAGAGGGTTTTTTGAAAATTCATTAAAATGTATCCTTATAATGTGTGTGCTTTTGGACATGATGTTATACTTCCATGAAAAGTTTACTAAGAAAATGGTTTAAATCTTTTTGGAGAGATATGCCTTCCACCCATACCACGGAATTCCCATAAACAAAGCTCAGGTGAAGATTATTTAAGAATCCAAAGTCACAAAACACACAAGGCAATGATCCACTATGAGTAAGAGTCATAAAATGCCAAAAGGAAAGAAACAAAAAACCAGGATTAGATTCTAAGAATTCAGATAACAGATGGAGATGATGAAATGCTAGGCCAGTGGCACCTGAAGTGTGGTCCAGACCAGCAGCATTACCTGAGATCTTGTCAGAGATGCAGATGCCCAGGCTGCCCCAGACCTACAGAAGCAGAAACTCTGGGGGTGTCTTGATAGGAACTCCAGGTGGTTCCAACGCACACTAAAGTTTGACAACCACTACTTTTAAATCAATAAAGCTTGATGGCCAGGCACGATGGCTCACGTCTATAATCCCAGCACTGTGGGAGGCTGAGGAGGGAGGATCCCTTGAGCTCAGGAATTTAGACCAGCCTGAACAAGAGCGAGACCCCGTCTCTACCAAAAATAGTAAAAATTAGCTGGGCATGGTGGCCAGCACCTATAGTCCCAGCTATTCAGGAGGCTGAGGCAGGAGGATCAGGAAAAAAAAAAAAAGCTTGATTTTTGTAGAAGTATTTTCCTTAGATTTAAGAAAAGAAAAACTTTTTCCTGATTGTCAAGGTCTTACATGTGATATAACGATTTTAGAAAATATAAAAACATGTGATAAATAAAATAAATATTGATATACCCATTTTTCTACCACTCAGAGATTACCAGAAATACTTCTGAAGATGTGTTTTTAGGAAGTGGTTACCTCTCCTTCCACGTGCCTCGCCCAACCTACCAGTGGATTGTCCACCATCTTACACTGTTCTCTTGCTTCATGAATGAGTCTTGCCTCCCAGAAAAACCTGTAGATTCTAGACTGCAAAGGCTGAGTCAGCACTAACAGAGCCATGTGGACCAGGCTCTGGGTGTCTCCTGGATAGAGCTCTAGACTGACCTTCTCACGTTACAGACCAGAGAGCAGAAGCCTCCAGGGCTGTGTGACTCAGCTGGCGGAGGCGGTACCGTACCCGGAACCCAGCTGCCAGCACTCTTCCCAATACATGTTCCATTGCGAGGGACGCCGGTTGATGCTGCGCCTGAAGCCGTGTCATTGGTGCCTGCTGAGATCACTGGCTCCGGTCTCCTCCTGCCCCCAGGACATCCCAATGCATCACCAGGTGGGGACACTGTCCACTGACTGAGTGATGTTCTCACCTCCACCAAGACGCGCCCGTCCTGACAGAGGCCAAGCCCCGGGCGCCGAGCCACGCCGCTCCCTGACTCTGGTGCTTTCCAGAGCTTAAGGACAGCCGCCCATCTCTCGTCCATGGGTCGTTTCCCATTGATGCTAAGTAAGAACTGAGAGGGAAACTGCGGCTTACAGCTATTTCGTTTTGTTTACGACTGTTTCAAATTCAATGCTATAAGACCCTGGGACCAAAAAAAATTAATTTTCCTTGATTGGAAGCTGATGAATCTCTGGTGTGTCGAAAAGGATTTTAACTGCTCTGGGCTGCAGGGAAAGAAAGCTGCTGTTCTTTTAATCACGGAAACGCGGGACTTGTGGGGACAGCCAGTGCAGAGGCGGCCATCTGAGAGCGGCCCTAAACAGGCCAGGAGTAAACCGCGGGCGCTGGATCCCAGGAGGCTGTGCAACAGAATCATTCAAGAGGTGAGTCACCACGTACCCATTTTCTATCTAAAGGAGAGCTTGTTTTTCAGCTAGGATCCCTGTCAGGAGTTCACTCTTGCAGCCAATGGGAAAAGAAGTTAATGCCCCCAGCATGGCGCCATGCTGAACCCCGGCCACACCCAGGTTAAGGGAAGTGCGTCCCCACCTCTGGGAAGCCTCCCCAGACCACCCTCAGCCCACGGGCTCCCACGACTGCGGAGGTAACCCCAACACAGCCATTGGCTTGTTACCTGGGAACAGTTGGCTCCAATGTGCCCCACGTGACTGTGAGCTTCTCCATCTCTGACTCCCAGGGACCCAGGACAGCAGGAAGACACCACGGGTTTGCAGTCAAATGGCTCGGGGCTTGTTCCCAGCTCGTCAGCTGTGCTCTGCGACTCCGGCCGGCCGAGTCACTGCCCCTCGCCAGGCCCCGGGCCCCAGAGGGAGGGTGATATCACACTCCTGCCTCAGAGGGTAAAGTCAGTTAAACAAAGTTGTGTTTTAAAAGCATCTAGCACAATGCCTGGCCCATAGCATGCACTGTAAATGTTAACAATTAATAACCGCGATGATTGGGAGCTCATTAAATGTTTATTGTTGTTGCTGCTGCTGCTGCTGCAACCAAGTAGGAGCAATTTACACAGTGTATCTGGACGAACAAACCTCAGTGGGAGTCGCCGAGGATCACACTTTAGGAAATGTTTGAGCAGCCCCAACACTACCCCAAACGGACACGTGGTACAAATTATAAAAAGGTTCCCACGAGGCACTTTCTCACCATCTGCCAAAAAATGGTCATAAAAACTCCCCAGATCCACAAGGGCCGCGCTTTCCAGAGCAGCCCCGAGGTGTGCGGCGCGGAGCAGCGTCTGCGCACTGCTAGTGGCCGCGGGCAGAGGCGCCGGGTCAGCGAGCGAGGACCCAGCCCCGGGAGAGGAGCCACCGCCGGCAGCCCCCCCAGACGGGAGCCGCGAGCTGGAACCGCGGGAAGGAGAGGGGGGTCAAACAAGCCTCTTGACCCCTGACTAAGGATCAGCCCTCCTCGCTGCAGAGGATCTTGTATTTTTCAATTTGGGTCATGCAACTTTTAGGGAATAAGAAAAAACGTTCATCAACCTGTGTATTAAGGATTGTCTTACCGGATAGTTTGTACATTTCTCTCCTTAGGAGAATAGAAGCAGAAAATTTCTGGTTCTAGCCAAATGGTGAAATGACCTATCACAAAACCCCTCCACCACAAATCCACAGAGATTCTAGATAAATCAACACAAAAAATATTGTAGAGGGGGAGAGGATGCCGCTAATCCTCTCTTCGGCGAGGCAAAGACATAAAATGTAACCAAAATGTTTGTACCCTCATAATATCCTGAAATTAAAAAAAAATACAAAAAATATATTTTAATCAACTACTTTTTTAATTTCTCCCCTAATTAGAAACCCTATTCCTAAATGTTGCTTAGAGGGGAATACACCAAGGAGAGACAGGCAGCCCCCCAGAGCAGCAGGGCCAGGAGAACTGCACCCCGGTCTAACGAACAGGAGGTGAACACCCGCCGCGTGAGCAGACTCAAGGGGTCAGCACCCCTTTCCTTTCTGTCCACGACAGCCACATACCAAGGCCTCTTTTTCTTTCTTTAAGTGCCAGGTGTAAATAGAACCCAATTTGGGGAAGTACGGGAGAACAGATTGAACTAGGTCACCTGTAAATTTGCCAAGATGGTCCAGCAGCCATTCTGCAAACTGCCCCCTCCCAACCCTCCCAGTGACTGCGGCTTTAATGCACATTATTTCTGCCAAAGGCAAAATAGAGAGCTACACACGAAGTGGAATTTAAAGGCCATCCTGCCCCAAAATATCTCCACCACTAGATGATGGCAGCCTGAAATTTCACTGCCAAAGATTCACTGTTTAGGGCTAAGAATTTAAAAGGCAAAGGGAAAATGGAGGCGGGAAGGGCAGGTCCTGTGTGTTCCAGAGGAGCAGGAGGAGGGTGTGAAGGTGACAGGAGGCTGCAGGAGGCCGATGCTGCAGGCTTTGGCGCTTGGCCAGGGCCTGGGGTACAGACACACTTGGGAAACCCTTGAAACTGAGCACCAGGGCGCGGGGTGTGAAGTCAAGGCCCAGAGTAAATCAGCAAAGGGAAAATTAAGAGGATCAATAAAAGAGTTTAATGAAACATAAACAGGTTCAGGGAGGGCTTAAATAAATTCATGGTCAATCCATAGCAGGTTGTTAAGGAGCATCCCTGACTCTTGCGAGTTGATGTTGTGGAAAACAACCATGCCCTCCTCCCAGCGGTCCCAGGGGACAGAGGCTGAGTTCCTGGCTGCAGAAACCAGGACTGAGCTGCAGAAGGGGAAAGGAGCTCCCTGGTCAATTTGTAATTGTGGATCCAGAATGGGAGCTGGGAGCCTGTCCCAAAAATGCTGGCAATCGACACTTGTCAGGGCTGGAGGGAACTAAGGGTGCTGATAGGAGAGGAGGAGCCAGAGAGCCCATCCCAGAGCCTGTGACTTGTAAGTCTGTGGCAGCCCTGCAGGCAGAGGGCAGACAGGCACCTCATCCCTGTCCCAGGCATTTCCACCGCTCCCCACTTGGCTGCCCCTCCCGTAGGGACCCAGGAACATGGGGTCACATGGGGTGCCACACAAGAGCCCCTCTCTGCCTCCCACCCCATTTGAGCTCTGAGGCAGGTGCCCCGGCTGGTGCAGGGAAGGGGGGCCCCACAGTAAGGTCCACAGAGGGGAGAAGGGCAAAGCCCCTCCACTTCACTCTCACCAAGGAACTTCTCACCTACCATGGAACTTCAGGGAAGGAGCCAGCTAGGGGCCCAGTGGTGCAGGCTAGTCTCTGAGACTCGGTTCCTTCAGCTGTGAGATAATAGGATCAGATGGTTGCAAGGACAGAGACCACCTCTCTCCATTAGAGAGAGAGGCGGTGGAGCCATCTAGAAAATGGCAAAGAGACAGGTCTATGTGTGGGGCCAGGAGAGTTTCCTGACTGAGCAGGTCTAGGGTCTGGCTGCACCTCCACCTCCCTCCAAGAAACCAGCGGCCTGGCAGCGGAGTTAGAAAGGCGCCTGGTGGGGCCCGGGAGGGGCACGCAGATTGGATTCAGCCCCCACGGCCACACCCTGCGCTGTGCTGTAGGAAACAGCCTGCACACACGCGCTGTCTCTCCAACCTCCAAGTGCTGTTCAGGCTTCCATGCTTTCCTTGGTGCCAGCACGCTTCAACCTGGGCTTCTGTTCCCTCCTTACTGCCACAGCCACCTGGCCCACCTGGCCATCAGGGCCACTGCAGCCCTTTCTGAGGCCATGACCTCTGCCACAGACACCTGGCAACCTCTCTCCCCATCTCTTAGTTCAAGGCCAAGCTGAGAGGAGAATCTGGTCACAGTCCTGGTCCACTCCTGGACCACTCAGTTGTAGCAAAAGAGTCACATGACAAAATGTTCCACCCACCCACCCCCCAGCCAACAGGGTGGGTGGCTCCCTGCACAGAGTGAGGCCCAGCGGGCAATGATTGACCTTCCCAGCACTCTGGCAGCATCGTTCTGAGGTTTAAGGAGATGGAGACAGTGCGGCACCATGCCAGGGCCATGGCAGGTGCAGAGTCACTGCCAGCTCCCTCCCCTACCGCTCCTTTCAAGGTGGGACAACCTCACTAGTGGTCCCCCCCCTCCCCAGACAGTAACCCTAAGGCACCCACCACTGCCCACCTTCCCAACTTGGGCCTCCTCAGAGCACGGCTTTCAGAGGCACTTGGAACCCCGAGGAGAGCCCACGGCAAAGCTGGCAGAGCGTGGGCAGCCGCATCCTCTTCCCCTGGAGGCTTCTAGAGAAGAAAAGAGGGAAACAGCAGGAGGATGCTGCTGCTGATCCTCAGGCTCTTTGTGCTCCCAGCCCTGAGCCACTGAAAGCTGCACCTCCCTCCCTCGCCCCGGCGAGGGCAAAGGTGGCCTAATTCTTCCCATTTTCCATTCCCCTCTCCCCTCAATGCCTGTTTCTTGCCTGAGAATGTTTCTGAGCAATCCCCAATCACTCCTTCCCCCTGATGGTGGCCAGGCTTTGACAGGGGACAGCCACTGAATGGCATAGAGCGGGGGGGAACAGAGGCAACACCGATGCAGTGAGGGCAGGTGGTGACGGCATGACATTTTTCTGACCTTCTTGCCCAAAACTTAAGGGCCCGGTTTTCTCTGGATGCCTAGACCTAAGGGTTTGAGCATCAGCAACAAGATACCATTTCACTCGCAATGATGGAGCTTCTGGAACTGAATCCTGTCTTCCAGTCAGGCCCATGTTCCAGCGTGGGATCCTCCAGCAAGTCACGGAACCTCACAGGGCCCCAGTGTGCTCGTGTGTAAAATGGGGATGGCAGTGGAAGCTAGTTTACAGAGTTGATGGGAGCTCTCAGTGAAGAGATCTCTGTACGAAGCTTAGCACATAAACAGGTACTTACTAAGTGGCCAGTAAACGGCAGTTGACATCCACGATAGCGCAGAGAGAAAAAGCTCCCTCGTTTTCCCTGTCTCTTGACGAGCCTGCCAGATGTCTGTGGCTCAGCGGTGTCACGGGAACAGAGCTGTCCTGCTGGAGGAGCTGTGTGTGAAGCTGGACTATTGTCTCATCCTTTTGGTTAATATTCCAAGCAGCCACAAAAAATAAGAAAAGGATTGCTTTACAGAGCAGCTCTGCCCCTCTTTTGCCCCTTCCTTGGCCCCGGGGAAATGTCTGGTCTTTGAAAGCCAGGCTGTGTGCAGTTCTCCGCTTCCTTCCCTCGGGGCTTCGCCCAGGTCTGGAAACCAGGCTCAGCAGACAGCTCACGATTCCATTTTCTCCATTGCTCTGCCTCTGCCTTCTCCATGTTTCACGGTCCCCTCCTCTTCCCATGCCGAGCTAAAGCAATGACTTGCGTCTTATTAATGTGGCTGGCCCTTCACCTTCTCTCCAGAGCACCTGGGTGTCGGAACATCATAGCCCGAGTGTCACTCAGACCTTCTCCCTGCATCAGACGTCACTCACAGTGCTGAGCAGAATCAGAAACAGCCAAGACCTGAAACATAATCAGCGGCAGTAAACGAGCAGCAGTGTGGTGCGAGGCCATGAGGAGCACTCTGTAGGTGGAGGTGGCCACAGCCTCCAACAAGTTCCACTACCCCCAACCTTTGTCTAAACCTAAACTCTCTCCATATCATCCCGTTCCTTGGGAGAAGGAAGTGTTCCTTCCCTCTTCTTCAGGGTAAATACACCACCCAGTGGGACAGGACACCGGTCTACTGTAGGCAGCATGTTCAGCCCACTGCCCCTGCCAGTTCTCGTTAGCTGGGAAGGATTCCCTGCCCTCCAGCTCAGGGGTCTCCTCCAGCTGCAGCCCCGCCTGACCCAGGTGGTGCACCACGCCCAGCAGTGACAGTCTTTGCACCCCCTGCGAGGTCGGTAGGCCTTAGGAGAGAGGGAGGAAGGAAGGAAAAGGAAGAAAGGAAGCAAAGAGAGAACTAAAAAGAGGCACATGGCAGCTAGTATCAAAAATCTCCAGGAGGCTGGTATAATGCAATTCTCCCCAAGCCTGGATGTCAGGAGGAATGTGGGTGGCTGGCTCAGCCCTCCCCTCACCTCAGCAGACCCCTGTCACCTCCTTTTCCCCATCTAGACCCCCTGGCTATTTGGTTTATTCAACAGATACTTGTGATGTGTCAATGCTATGACAGTCACGGTGGTGCTGTCCCCACTACTGTCACCTGCATGGCTGGGAGGCAGGGAGTCCAGGACATTGGACCGTCCCTAGCCCTGACTTGTCAGGAATTACCCTGGAGTGGCCACATTCTGCCTGGGTGGCTGAAGGCCCCTCGAGAAAATGGGAGGAACCCCTGGGGCTGGGTGTGAGGGCGGCACACAGCTGGGCGGATGTGGGTGCAGAGGCCGCAGACAGGCCAAGGCCAGGGTCCCAGGCTAGACCCACAGAGGGTACAGGGGAGGCCCTAAGGAAGACGCCTCCAAGGCCGGGGACTTTGCAAAGCCTTGCTCAGGAGATCCAGAATGAAAACGTATGCCACCACCACCTACCCCTATGCCCAGTATGCCCGAGTAAGAACCGCGTGGACAGCGCTGGAGCGGGGAGAGCAGCCACCCCACGCACGCCCGCTGCAGTCAGAGCCCGCAGCCCTCTGACCCACCGGCAGAATCGCTTTATTTCTTCACTCAGTGTTGTTCTGTTCGTTGGCTTGCTGTCATTCTGTTTCCTTTCCCATTTTTGGCTTCCTCATTAACATCATGTTCTACTAAGGATTATGTGCTTCAGAAGCTTAGGAAAAGGCCAGGGAGCTCGGGCAGGATCTGGCTTTTGGGCGCAGCGGCGGCCTTGGAGCCAGGTGGAATCTTTTGTGTCTAGTGCCATCTCTTGGCCATTTTGGAGAACTGCAACGCCGGGGCTAAAGTAATGACGCGCCTACCTTCAGTCTTCAGCGCTGAAGTCTCTTTCCTAACTTCCAGTTTAGGTAAAAGGCCAGCCTAACTTGGCAAAACGTCTAAGCTGGAGATCATTTCTGAGTGCAAAGATGTTTTAAAACTTTCAAGAGTCAGGATTCAGGGCAAGGACTTGATCTACTCTTCTTGAAAACTCTGGGAAGTTTCTTGATGGGTAAGATTCAGGAAGTAGCTCAATTCTCACGCTATGCCAATAGCTGGATACACTCAGTTTGACACATGAAAATAACTCCCTGCTTCTCACCCTTCAGAGCCCCGTGGTCCACCGTTCCAGGCCAGTGTCCTCCGAGGCCCCTCGCTCTCTGGCCCTTTGCGCCAGCACCTCCTGCCTTGGGCTGTTGGGGCAAAAATCACATCTCCTCGGGGCTGGAAACTCCTGTGGCCTAACAGAGCCTGCTGCGGCTGCAGGCACGTCTAGGTGTCTGTATTGTCTCTGGGCATTTAGTGCCCAGATGGAGTTTCTTCTGAAAAAGCCCCATCTGCCGTGAGAACCGTGAATTCAGACAGCCAGACCCAACAATTCCACTTCTAGGAATACATTCTCCAGAGGAATACGCATGTGTGAAATGGTACTTGTATAAAATTATTCATAGCAGAGTTGTTTTAATAGCAAAATGTTAGCAACATCTAGATGTCTCTCAACAAGAGAATATTAAATAAATTGTAGTACAACAAAACAATGGA
>CM052439.1:85033916-85056467 GCA_028533085.1 Varecia variegata | reverse complement strand
AATTGCTTCTCTTCTTGATTTTTCCCCCACTAAAGATGGGAGATAAAAACATTCTAGGATGAGTATAGAAAAAGAGTTGGGAGTTCAGGGGAGTTAGGAACTGGTGATAGTCTCCGCTCCTAACCAATCCCCTGATCTCTAAGGTGGGAGGATGACAGAACCCTCAGCACATTTGGGGACTTGATGGAGGAGAGGACTTTCACCCTGCTCCGTCAGGACTCCCAGGAGGTGGCAGCCTAGCAGTACTTCCCCTACCACTATGAAAACAGCTCTACACAAGGATGGCCGAGACCCTGGGGCAGCCCTCCACGGTTCCCTCAGGCCACACGTAGGGTGCCAGCCAGATTTCCCCATGTCCCCCAGTAGAGCGTGAGGGTCAGCCAGTGGAGAGAGAGCTGCTCTTGCAGTCAGAATAAGGGCAGCTGCAACAAGGACAAGCATGGGCCACACGGTCCAGGGCTGGGGAGAAACAGGCGTCATGGAGGCCAAAGTGGAATGAGGGAGACACGTCTGCACTTCGGAGGCTGGCAGCCCAAGGCACAACATGACTGCAAACCACCCACACACACACACACACACACACAGTCATGGCACAGAACTGAGAGCCATCCATTCTTCTGATGGGGTCAGAAGAAAAATAAATGCTGAATTGAATTCTCATCCAAAATCACTGAGAATACCCTTAAGTCACTGAGGAAAACTAAACTGGAATTGTTTGCTGCTATCTGAGGGAACTGCGGTTCAAAATTGGAATTGGGTATAGTTGGAGAAAAATTAAGGGTTTTTTGCATACCTAAGTTCATGGCCTGTGAAAATCATAGCTGCTACACATTCTCTCAAAAGTGCAGTCTGATTCACGAAAGCCAAAATGTGGAAGCAACCCAAGTGTCCACCGTGGATTAATAAACAGATATGTGGTGTATACACATAGTGGAATGTCATTTAGCCTTGGTGAGGAAGAATATTCTGACACATGGTACAACATGGATAGACCTGGACGACATTATGCTAAGTAAGCCAGTCACGAAAGGACAGATGTTGCATGACTCCACTGACATGCCACACTTGCAGTCTTATGCATGGACACAAAAGGCAGAATGCAAGGAAGTTATTGTTGAACAGGGAATTTCGGTTGCAGAAGGTAAGTAAGTTCTGCAAATGGATAGTGGTGGCAGCTGTACAACAGTGTGAATATATTCAGTGTCACAGAACTATTCACTTAAAAATGGTTAAAATGGCTTTTCCCCGCACCCTTCCTTTTGCTCTCTCTCCCTTTGCTGCAACAAGGGGTCCGGTCGTCGTCTGTGGTGTGTGTCATGCTCTGTAAACCTGTATCGTGCTCTCGAATCCTATCTTTCTCTCCTCAGTAAACTTCATTTTCATGCTTGCCTTAAAAAAATGGTTAAAATGGTAAATGTTAGTATATTTAATTTTTTAAAAAACTGCAGTCCATAAGCTTTTGTATAACTTCTGTAAGCTGCTATACATCTTTCCAATAAATTTCATTTTATGGTTTAAAATTCTTACAACTAAAGGCTCTACCTAATCATGAAGAGTTAGCAGGTGCCCTACATGCAGGATATAACCAGGGAGCCCGTCCCAGTGTGTCAGGATAATCTCTGAACTACAGAATTTACTTCCGGATCTTTCCCATCAATTCCCCAATTAACTGGGATTTGTGTGGCCCAGTATATTACTAAGAAGAAAGCTGCATGTCAAGCCTCACCCTTTGTCTCTCCAAGTTTCTCCCCATACGTGCAAATGACCACCTTCCCAGTGCCTCCAGTACGGCACCACGGTCAACCCCCAATCCAGACATGGTCACGTCTCCTGATCTGAATCTGTCACCATCTTTTCCTGGGGCACAGGGTCCTTCAGCTCCTACCTAAGGTCTACCCCACAGCCTCTTCCCATCCTTCCTTCTGCTACGGCAGCAGCCCACTCTACTTACAGTGTTAGGTAAGAGGCTGTGCAGTCTTTGGTGATTGGCTTTTTTCACTTAGCATGTTTCCAAGGGTCATCATTGTCATAGCATGTATTGGTACTTCATTTCTTTTTCACTGTCAAATAATTTCCATTGTATGAATATACAACACTTATTTTATCCATTTTTTAACTGATGGACATTTAGATTGTTTCTACTCTTTGCTTATTGTGAATGATGCTGTCATGAACATTCATGTTTTTGTGTGGATGTAGGTTTTTCAATTCTCTCAAGTATATACTGAGCAGACCGGCTGCGTCATATGGTAACTTTTTATTTAACACCTTGAGGACTCACCGGTTTTCCACAGCAGCAGAAAATCAGTTTTGAACCTTTGATGCCAAGTGGTGATTAGAATTTAAGGCTAGAGAACAAGCCGACAAGCATGCGAGTGGGCGACAGCGGAGAAGATGGGCCAGCTAGGGGAGAAAAGAAGTGAAACCCCTGGGAACACCTCCTCCTCCATTTGCGTGAGCCTCAGCCCCCTGAGGAGTCACACAGATCGGGCCACAGGATGGCTTTCAAAGTCAGGTGAGGTGATGCATGCAAAAATGCTTCAACAAAGCAAAGAGTGGCTTAAAAATTTTTCTGATTTCAAGGAGTATTCAACTGTAGTATTTTGTTTCAATAACGCCAACTTTGTACAAAAGGGACTCTGTAAAATCTACTGCTAAGGGACAGGAGCTGCTTGACTGCAGATCCTGAGCATCGGCACGGGGCTTGCTGGGCACTGGAGACCAGCGGATCCCTCCGCACCTTTGTGGGAGGAGCTCAGCAGAGAGAAGGGACATCCACACCAGCAGTTAGCTAAATGAAAATACTTCCGATCACAAGTATCTCAAAATGAAAAATCTTTTAAAAGTCAGCAGTATATTTAGAATAAATCACAATGCAAAAAATATATATTGCATTTTTATAATTTTTTTATAATTTCGCAATTTTCTATGATGGCTCCATACTTCTAATCAAATACAAATCAAAAAGGAGAAAAACATAAAATTTTTCATAAAGTAATGATATGCACATTTAAATATTCCCCAAAAAGTGTCTCCACATCCCCTATCATACCTTTGACAGAACACCAGGCATTATCAACTATTTCCTCCCCTCCTTCCAATGTGAATTTTAAAAATGAGGATTAAAGCCAAAATTCTCCTTCTGGAGTCAGCTCACAAAATGCTTGTGCCAACCCCATTTACTTTTGGGTTTTTTTCCCCCCTTGGTGAAGGTATTTGGAGAAATATTCACATTTTCAGACTGTTTTCAGTTTAAGGAAAGTTAGAGCTGCTTAATGACACAAGCAGGCCACAGCCCAAGAATCCAGATGCCTGTGCGGCCGGCCAGTTTTGTGGAACAATATACAGTCCTGCTCTGTCCTTTGAGGGGTGGCACTGCACATAAGGCGTGGACCGACCTAAGCCACACAACGCCCCTGGGCAGGACTCCTGTCGTTTCCCTAGCAATGCCCATCTCTGGGGCAGTCCCAGGAAGACTGATGGCCACACTCTCCTAGGAACAGAAGAATGAAGAGAACCTCTGTCCATCCCTGCTGATCCTGTGCTCTCTGTCTTGGAAATTTGAAAATTAACTTCTGGATGCAAACAAACAAATCTCCAAAGTTTACTAATTTTCAACACTGATTACGAGTCTTTGCCTTAGTTGTATTTGTCCTGGGTCTATATCTTATTAAAATAGAAGGCCCTAATCCATTGACCATGATCCCAGAACAATCCCTTAAATGATTATAACAATCTTACAGTCTTGCCCTGGAAAGCAAAAACAAACACCCTGTCCTTGTACTTCCCAACTGTGAAAAATTCTGAGGCTTCCCTTCCATTGTCTGGGTGAGCAACGTGTTCATCAATGGAAGGTTTGACAACAGGGACATGGTGAGGAAGCTGGAGGCCGGTCTTTATAACTTCTGAACTGGTCTTGCTGGCAGGTCCAGCTGGTAGGTCCAGCTAGCGAGGCCAGCATTCTGTCACGGTAACACACAGCTGCAACGGATGGATGCAGAACTCTAGCCAGAGCAGATGGCTGCGGGTAAATGTTAATTAATATTAAATGACACCAGATGATCATGAGTAACTGATGTAAGGGTCAAGCTAAATAAGTTACTTCCTTTGTCATTTTTTTTCTAATAAGTTCAATTTTCTTGTTTGGGGATTCTACATGTTTTCACGAGTTTATTTTCCTTCAGCCAAAAATCTTAAAGTCTTCATAGTAAGGACAGATTTCTAGTGCAGTAGGGGAAAGCACAGCATGTGTGTCACATATCAGTCCCAGCTCCTGCCTGGGCAGACCTGGACACGGGCCTCTGGCTCCTCTCCCATATTCTCCTCGATGTCTTCAATCACCTCCACGGGCTCCCTGGGTTGATTACTAGTACACACCTCCTCCTCCTTCACAGTCACAGGTTCAAATAACCGCTCTCTCTACAGGACTCCCTCATCTCCAGCCTCAGGTTCCTAAAATTCTAGTCCAAACAGCATAGCCACTGTGCAGCATCTCAGTATCACAGTAAACTCAACAAGTTTACTGAACTTGCAAAGCTGAACTTCTCATCTTCCGCCAGAAACCAGCTCCAACTTTCCCATGTTTACTCTTCCAGCACTCAGGCACCTGTGACTCCTCTCAACCCCTCCTCCACCTACCCCCAACTCCATCAGTCAGAAAGTTTGGTCAATTTTTTCTTTGCAGTGTACTTCATCTGACCCTTACCCAGTCACACCTATCACCAGCTTCCCAACCTCAAAGACAGCAAGAACTTGCTCACAGCGCTCCCTGCCTTTGGTCTCTCCCCACTGGTAACCTGACAGAGGTAGAACTCAACACTAAGACTATCTGACTCCAAAGCTGCTCCCTCCCCCCTTCAAAAAACCCAACACTCCTCCAATGCCTATCATTCGAAGTCCAAACTCCCTAACCTCTCAATTCAGGTTTCTCTAAATCTAACAATCCGATCTTGCCAGATTTTCCTCTCCATTCAAATGAGTGACATGCCCATCCCCATTAAAAATGATACATTTCTGCTTTGGTTTCAATTATTCTGCCTACCCAAAATTACCTTCTCCTAGAGTTCCATGCTTATGTAAATCCCACCTCTTTCATGAACTAGTTCAAGCTATACCTCCGAAATTCCTATAGCAATCATTCATAAGTTACTTTGCAATTAAGTAGTTATTATGACATCTTGTCTATTATTATCTTGAATTTAAATTCATAGTAGGGATTCCTCATACATAGCTGATGGGAATATAAAGTGGTATAGCCACTTTGGAAAACAGGTTGGCAGTTTCTTAAAAAGCTAAACATAAAATTACCATTTTTATCATAAACTCCTAGGCAGCTACCCAAAAGAAATGGAAACATACATTCGCACAAAGATTTGCACACTAGTGTTTAGAAAAGCATCATTCATAATAGCCAAAAAGGGGAAACTTGAATCACCTTCATTTGATGAATGTATAAAATGTAGAATATCCAAACAATGGAAGACTATTCTGCAGTAAAAAGGAACCAAGTGTTAACATACACTATGACATGGATGAACCTTAAAAACATTATGCTAAGTGAAAGGAGATCACATACTGTTTGAGTCCATTTATAGGAAATATCTAGAAAAGGCAAATTTATATAGAGAGACAAAGAGAAGATTAGTGTTGGCTGCCAAAGGTGGCAGTAGGAGCAGAGATCTTTCTGGGAGATAAAAATGTTCTAAAATTGATTTATGGTGATGGTTCCACCACTTGCTAAATTAAATCACTGAACTGTATACTTGATATGGTTCAACTTTATATGTAAAATTTCAATAAAGCTGTTAAAAATAAATCTATCACAGGCATTCAAATATTAGTTGAATCTTTATCTGTTTACCTTTTCTCAGCACCCCCTTCCCCTGCAACTAGACCCTAAACATCGAGAGTGAGGACTAAGTCTCCCACTTAATTTCATGCCAATTTTTATAAGAAAATCCATGTAGCCCAAAGTTATACATATACTGTGTGCTCTTAACTATTCGTGGATTTCATTTTTACCTTGTCAGGCTATGCAGTGATGCCATGCCACAGCATCAGGGAAGAAACGGTCTATGTGAACATCAAGGCAGAATAGCTGGGTTTGAAACGCAGCTCTTCCACTTCATAGCTTCACAGCAAGTTAATTGTTCTAAGCCATTTCTAAAATAAGGAAAATAATGGTAGCTACCTCATAGGATTGCTTAAAGAACAAAATGAGACAAAATGTTTAGCCCAGAGCTTAGAACATGTAGAGCCACTGAATGTTGGCTTAAAACACACATACTCAGGCCGGGCGCGGTGGCTCACGCCTGTAATCCTAGCACTCCGGGAGGCCGAGGTGGGCAGATCGTTTGAGCTCAGGAGTTTGAGACCAGCCTGAGCAAGAGCGAGACCCCGTCTCTACTAAAAATAGAAAGAAATTATCTGGCCAACTAAAAATATAAATAGAAAAAATTAGCCAGGCATGGTGGCACATGCCTGTAGTCCCAGCTACCCGGGAGGCTGAGGCAGGAGGATCGCTTGAGCCCAGGAGTTTGAGGTTGCTGTGAGCTAGGCTGATGCCACGGCACTCACTCTAGCCCGGGCAACGAGTGAGACTCTGTCTCAAAAAAAAAAAAAAAAACCACACATACACAGTCTCAACACAAATGCACACACACCAGAGAAATCTCTCAAACTGGAAACCACCCTTATAACAAAGGGGACAACTAGAGATCCACCTCTTCTTGTCATTCAGCAGGCAAGAGTGGCCCTGGGACATCTATCTTTTCTCCCTCCCAAGCCCACTGAAGTTTATGTGTGACCAGAAATACTGCTATACATTTAACAAATGAAACTAAACGTTCCCTGACCTTCGACATTTGACTCCCCATAGTCTCTCATCCTACAAGGTTGTATTTCACATCCCAGCCCCCTTGTGGTTTAGCACGTCTAGTTCTAAACAATGAATCGTGGCAGTGACCAGAGCCATGTGTCTGTTCAAGACCCTCCACAGCTCTTTCCCATTCCCACAACTAGCAGCATGCAGGTGGAGGGTCCTCAGTCAGCCCAGATGAGGACGATGTGGAGCAGATCCCCCAGCTACCCAGCAACCAACATGGAAAATGTTTGAGAAACAAACTTCATTCTATGCCTACAAGCTCTGGGGGTTGTTACTACAGCATAGCCTAGCCTCGCCTGACAGATCAAACAATGGAGCTCTCAGGCTATGGAATTATTTTAAATCTCTTACCCCTAAACTTTTTTTTTTTTTTTTAAGAGGCAGGTTCTAACTCTATGGCCCAGGCCAGAGTGCAGTGGCACAATCATAGCTCACTGCAACTTTGAACTCTTGGGCTCAAGCAATCTTCCCACCTCAGCCTCCCAAATAGCTAGGACTACAGGCATGCACCACCACACCCAGCTAATGTTTCATTTTTTGTAGAGATGGGGTCTTGCTATGTTGCCCAGGCTGGTCTCAAACTCCTAGCCTTAAATGATCCTCCCACCTCAACCTCCCAAAGTGCTAGGATTACAAGTGTGAGCCACCATGCCTGGCCCCAAAACTTAAGAGCCTTTATTCCCCTGGCTTCTGTGACAAGCCACTCTCTTCACTGTTGGCCTCTCTGACCATTTCTCCACTTCCTTGTGGACTCTACTTCCTCTCATTGAAACCATGCTGTTAACCAAGGTTTCATCCTCAGCTCATGACTCTTCTCATTCTACATGCTCACCAGGGAGATCTTACCCACTTATTTATCTATCCGGCTGCTCCACAAGGATCAAATATGCAACATGTCCAAAAGCAAATGCATCAACTGCCCAGCCCCCTTCAGACATGTATTTCCTTCTACATCCCCCACCCTCAGTGAACAGCACCAAATTCTACTTAGTCACCCAGGCCAGACACCTGGCAGCCATGCTACTCCCTCTCCCTCACCCCAATCTCATTTGACCAACCAGTCTTGGCAATTTTACCTCCCTTAAATACTTGTTGTTGCTATTGTCTGGGGAAGGGGAGATTGTTCATTTTTTGCTTCTTTAATGCTTATTACAGTGATACTAACAAATTATTTCGGACTCAGGGAAAGTCTTTGGTGTCAGGCATGACAATGATGCTCTATTTGAAAAGGAGGACAAATAGTTTAGTCCAGACCAAGAAACAAGAAAGCTTTAATTTCTGAGTACACAATGAAACCATGCCAGTAGCAACCTACAAGGTTTGTCTCATCTCTTGAGCCACCTGTATAGGAGCCACCTGTAAAGGTCTCAAAGCACTGCCAAGACTTTCCTTCTTTATTAAATTCCCTTAAGCATTATCATTATTATTTAAAGTTTAAGACAAGGCAAATCTCACCAAGCATTTATGACTGGTTCTCTTCTTCTTCCTATAAATAAATCCATTAAGATTTATGGTAAGAAAGTATCCCCTAATTCATCTCTACTTTCTCTAACCTGCTTGATTTTCTAAAATTGAAAAAAGTAACTCTAGTATACTAAAACCAAAGCCCAGGTTTCACAACACCTTCAGCTCAACTACCTTTAATGCCCCTAATCAAAGTAGACCACACAAATGTTATCTGCACTTGCAGTAAAGAACTCTGAGTGGCTGGTGTCTTTGAGTTAGTGTAACCCTTACACAGCAGTATGTGCTTGTCATCCCTGGCCTTCTTTGGCCTCAAAAAATATTCAGAATATTTATTCTCCACATAGAAGAGTTCTCACAGCAGCACACTCAGGTACAAAAGGACCAAAAAAATGTTTTATTGCTTTACAACAAGCCAGCAACAAACACAACTGAATACTTATAAACATGACTCTTCTAAATTCTCAAATGGAATTCCAAGGCCAGAATGTGCTCCTCCACTTAACTGCATTTGTTAAAACTGAAATCCACAACTTCTGGCAAGTACTTTAATATTCTCAAGCAGAACCAACACATTAAGAGGCAAAACTTAAAAAAAAAAAAAAAAAAACCCTGTATCAAACTTACTGCCTATGTCTGATCACATAACTGAAAAGCCTTTATGGTCAATCCAGGCAGTGCTATTAGTGCACATTTTAAGTGATCATCCTGGGCACTTTTAAGAACCTAACACTTTTTTCTTTCTACAAATTCTGCAGAAAGAGCTGTCAAGAAAATTGTTCTAAAATCCCAACAACGCACAGCAACTCATGCCTCATTTCCCCGTGATGGAAAATGTAGTCAGCCTTTAATTTGGCCCGATAAAAGCTGTAAAGACTAGGCCTATTTGTTCCCACGGTATAAACAGGAAGCCCAAACTGATTATTAGGCAAGAAAGGGTGATACTTTAAATACTTTGTATTATTCTGGAAACACTAGCACTTCCCTTTCAGTGGGTACCAAATAACTACGGATTAAGTCACCATTTTAATAATTTTAATAGCAAGAGTTACTTAGCAAATATTCTTAGTACTATCTAAAAATGGGGATGAGGGTTGCCAACAAGATTTACATGACTTGCCCCAAAGTGTAAATTTAAAACCTGACTGTTGGGATAGCCACCTACCTGAAATTTCTTACTCTAAAAAAACATTACCAAATCAAACCAATTTTTTTTAAGTCCAGGGTTTTCTCTTTCTTCCAGGCAAAGCACGGTATTTTTCTCTAACATAGTAGTCAGGGTTTTGCTTATTAACTTATGTGGGTGGCATTATATTTCTAGATCAAACAGTTTAGTTGGCTGAGAGGAAAAAGGTTTTATAGTTTAGGACTATATCACAGGACTTGTTAATTCAAGTTGTGTGTGAAGACAATTTTTCAATTTTTAATTGCTGCAATAGCATAATGTTAAGGCAACATCAGAAAACAGAGGTGTTTGAAAACACTAAGCCCTACTCCTTGCCGGGGAGAACCAAATGATAAGATGTTACTAAATCTCTTAATACAAAAACTTTCCAAAATAACCTGTCGAGCTTGACTTTGCAGTTTAATCTTTCATGTTTTATGGCAGTGAGAGAGAACCTGGGCTGTAACTCCCTTGGCAAAAAAATTCAACATTTGATTTACTCACAAGCCTTAAAATGAGGAAGGGAAAATATAAAATAAGTTCTCCTTGCTTGACAACCATCCTTTTTCATTATCTATTTTTATACTGTATCCAGGCTACACCTGGGCATGGATGGCTAACTTGGATATAGAAAATTTAAAGCATCACATCTGGAAGAATCACAAACGAGACAATAAACTTCTCAATCAGTACATCAATAGTCAGGGTAAGCAAGAAAAGGGCTTTACCAAGAGGTTGACATTTACACTTTTTGACAGAACTGAAATACACTGAATTACAGAGCAAAGTCACTGAAACAATAAGAAAATTCTGTCCATGTAAAGGCTATTTTTTTTACCCCCAAAAAAGTGTGTCAATTCTGATACTCACACCACACAACTGGTTAAGAAAATAAAGCGCAGTGTTTAGCAACTGGGCATCCTAACTACCGTAAGAGGCACTCTGTGCTCACCCCTCCCTGGCAACCGCTGAGGTCAGCAAGGCCAGGAGCAGGGAGAGCCTCCTATTTTTCAACACAAGCCGCTGCCGTCTCTTTATTGAAGCCCCGAATGGAGAGATCATAGACCACCTCCTCTACTTTCTTCACATCATATTTCAATCCATCATAGCGCTTCCTGAGGGAGTCATTTTTCAGGTTGAGAAGACGGAAACCGGAATCCAGCTCATTGATGAAGGTGGAGATGTGGAGAGGCCGAGAGTAGTCTCCAGCAGTCACGCTGTTGACCGACAGCCTCGACTACACAAGGAAAGAGAAACAGGCACATTACAATGCGGCTCCTCTCTGGCATGTCTTCCTCCAAATCACAATAGAAGAACCTCAGGCGTAAACAGCCTTACCGATGTTCTATCTCACGGTACATGTAAGCACAGACAAAACAGGACCTTCTCCTGAAAAGAACCCCACTGAAAATGAGATAATTTCTGCCAAGTAAAGATTTAATGTAACTAACATTTTCTAAAATTTCTCTAATTTCTTAAACTGGTTGTTGTGCAATAAAGTATGTTAAATTATGCAAGTGTCAACTTTATAGCTCATCTGCTCATGTACAGAAGTGTGATCACAGCAGTTCTGCTACTTCTTCAAACCTAGGCCAATGATTGTATTTCTAGAGCCCCCCTACTGAACTGCAACTCCAGTCACCCAGAATCAATAAGACAAAGAGATGGGATACAAAGCTAAAATTAAGTCACTGCAACATTGTCTTGAAGAACAGGTAAGATTTCAAGACCCAACTCAAGATTCCCCTTCTCCATAAAATCCTCCCTATTCTTCCCTAAACTACCGCTCTCGTGCATTCCCAACACATACAGTCTTAAACACACCTCACACTTAACAACTAATATTGATAAGGAGCTTCAAGTTTACTGATCAGGTGTCTCCAACAAGCCTAAGGCAAGTGAGACAGCCTGCCAGCGTCCCCATCTTTCTAAGTGAGAGTTCCTCAAACTTTCACCACACACATGTCCACCCCGATAGACCCCATTTCTGCCTCCCTTACAGGCAAGGCACTGCAATGTTAAATACAAGCTGTGTGTACAACTTCAAAGAAATAGGCTCAAAGTGAGAGGATATGAGTTTTTCCCTATTTCCTCCTCCTACTGGCTGGAGTAAGATGTGACTGACCAGAGCTAGAGCAACAGTTGTGGAATGTAAGGGAGAAGCTACAAGCTAGGACTCATGGCGAAAGATCAGGGAATGACCATACCAGCCGGGGACTACTCTCCTCTGGAGGAAGGACAGGCAGACTTTTTCTTAAGCAGCCAGATAGTAAATATTTTCACCTCTGCAGGCTGCACAGTCTCTGTCACAACTACTCAACTCTTCTATTGACAGCTTTTTTTCTTCTTTAAATTTTAGTAGGACAATTTCCCAAGAGAGAGATTAAGGGGATAAAGGATAAGAATAACTTCTACAGTTGTACTATTCTCTAAAATGATTAGATGAATTAACACAGTTACCAGGAACATACATCTTGTCATTACTCTAAAAGAAAGAGGTATTATCATCTTTTAAAAATTCACACATTGGACCAGGTGCAGTGGCTCAGGCCTATAATCCCAACACTTTGGAAGGCCAAGACAGAAGGATCACTTGAGGCTGGGAATTCAAGACCAGCCTGGGCTGCATAGCAAGACCCCATCTCTACAAAAGAAAAACTGGCCAGGTGTGGTAGTGCATGCCAATAGTCCTAGCTACTCAGAAGGCTGAGGTAGGAGGATCACTTGAGCCCAGGAGTTCCAGCATGACAGAGCAAGACTCTGACACTATTGAAAAAAAAAAAAAAATTTCACACATTAAGCCAGGCACAATGGCGCACACCTTTAGTCACAGCTACTCAGGGGGTTGAGGCAGGAGGATCACGTAAGCATAGGAGTTCAAGACCAGCCTAGGCAACATAGCAAGAACCCCATCTCAAAAATACACAACTCACACATTAGTAAGTATGCACACCTACTTCATCACGTGGACCAGCTTTTGACAACTACCAAACTATAACATATACAGTGCACAGTCATTGACTACATGGTGACCAACAGATGGCTTACAAAAGAATTAAGACTTCTTGAATTTTGATCCCATTTAAAAAACTGACAGTGAAGTGGAAATATCAAAAAAGCAACCAGCAAATTACTAAGCTTACCAGTTCACTAGCAAGAATTAGAACTCCTGACAGGTAATCTTCTACATCCAGATGAAATCCTTTCTCCCGATCTGGCTCAACTAAAAAGCATCAAAATAAAGTCATGATGTGAATGCAATTTAAGCTTAAGAATATAAATATCTATATATAATTTCTCCCTAAGAAAGTGAAGAAACGATGAAACTTTTAAAACGTGGCTTTTGAATGTGTTCACACCCTTGGCAAACTAGACCTCACTGTGGAATTTTCAAGCTCTTAAGCAAAATCCAATTTTTCTTTCTATTCTTATCTCAAAAAGTAATACCACCAAGAATGGTATCTAGTTATGTTAGATAATATCTCTTCTTGTTAGAAGGCGCATGCTCAAGCAATTAAGAGGGAAGTCATTATATTTGCAACTAACTTTCAAATGCTTCACACAGATAGACATACACACACAAAATTGGAAGACTGAGCAGATACGGCAAAATGTCAGTAAAGTGGTATATCTAAGTAGGGTGTAAACAGGTATTCATTGTACTATTCTTTCATCTATTCTGTGGACTTGAAATTTTTAAAAATTAGATTTTAAAAACTAAAAGAAACACCCAAGTACAAATGAGCAAGCCACTCACTCCATATTTTTAGTTTTGGTGTTTCCAAGTATAGTTGGTCCTTCCTGTCAACCAATCATGATCAAAAAATATTTGGGGAGAAAAAATATTAGCACACATTTTTAAAAACAATACAGTATAGCAACTATTTATATGTCATTTACATTAAATACTATAAGTGACCTAGAGATGATTTAAAGTATATAGGAGGATTTGCATAGGTTTTATGCAAATACATCATTTTATATAAGGGAGTTGAGCATCCTCAGATTTTGGTATCAGGGAGAGTACTGGACCCAATCCTTCTTGGATACTGAAGGGTAACTATAACTGGTTTTCTAGTTAGTTCTTATTTATTTTAATAAATAGAAAGTACAAGCAATAGCCCTTCCCACCAAAAACTAAGCTACCATGCCTGACACTACAGATCCCACCAATGAAGACACTTACTGCCAAGAATTTCTGTAACTGCTTCTCGAGTCACTAGTGTTTCTGTTTCCAAATACACAACAAATGCTGCCAAGAAGACCAAGCGCTGCAACACAAACCTCCAGTGTTCGTGAAATCTGCATGAAAGTAAGCATGTTCAGGTTTCAAGGTTAGGGACCTTGACAAAGATTGGTTTAGCACAGTTATGTCCAAACAGTTTAGAAATGGGATCCTTTTTCCCATAAAATTTTATGTGACACCCAAATATATAAAACATGTAAGAGCAATATGACATTCATATATATTAGATGGATTTAGCATAAATTTTTAAGTACAAATATGTAATATTTACCTACTATAAGTTTAATAAGAAGTATGATTTGATTTTGATGAATATGAAAATTTACAATTAAAGATTATCCATGACATGGGCAATTGTGCTGTAGAAGTTTAATCGGTAAAGAAAATGATATTACTCTGAGAAAAATAAAAAGTTGCAACTGGACTAATGACAACTGCAACTGTGTATGAGCCTCAACATCTAACTTGTTCCCACATTTTGATTTGAATGTAAGATATCAAGAAAATCCTGATTCACAAAAGTACCATTTGCAATCACTAAACAAATGGACTTAAAACTTCAGGATACTAAGCTAGAAGCCTGAAAAAAGAATAGGAAGTTTTCCAACCTCTGGATATTTGTGTTATGTCTCCTGATTTGCAAATGTGGCAACAAATTCAGAAACATTTCTCTACATAAGGCCAAACAAAACCTTCTGAGGGCCAAATCCAGCTGGAGGGCAACTTGTGTGTGACCTTCAGAGTAGATGGTCTTTAAAGACCCTACCAGTTCTACTTCACTGTGCTTTAGTTGTATTACCTTAAAGCAAGGGTAGGGAACTTACTCGGTAAAGGGCCAGGTAGTAAATATTTCAGTCTTTCTAGGCCACTTTCACTGTCTGTCACATATTCTTATCTGTGAGTTTTTCTTTTGTTAACAACCCTTTAAAATATAAAAGCAATTCTTAGCTCCCAGAAGCAAATGGCCACCAGCAGTTTCCAACCCTGTCTTAGAGATTCTTCTTGTGAGGTTATACTATCCACCCTAACTATGTATTGCCCATATGTGTGTCTTAAAGAGCATCTTTTTCAGTAGGAAAATGCAAGTAGAAATTCTTGATCATTATACCACAGTTCATCAACACTCAGATGCAATTTTTCCCAGTTTAACACCTATAAAATCAGGATATATTTTACAATCCACATTTCACAATTATGACTGGTAAAATTTTTCTTCCCTACTAGAACATAAAATAATGATGTATCTTAAAATTAATGGTGTTGTAGATTCCATGAGATATGGCATAAAATAGTAGCTAAATATGTCATTTGATAGTGAAATTCAAGCTTTCAGGGAAAACTCAACTCCACATATACATTGTCACTTAATCCCATAACCTTAATAGCATAACAATGGTTCAACCAATTTCACAAGAAATTGGAATATATAGCAAAAAGATGTTCTGGATTTTGACCTTCATACCATTTTCTTTTTAATTACTCTTTCATTGCAAAAGTAATACATGTTCCTTAAGAAAATTTTTAAAGTAAAAAGGAAGAAAAAACAAAATCACCAATTTTGTCACCACCATTATCAGTCTGATTCTTTATTATGTAGAGGCATGTTTACCTAGTTGTAAGCAATCCTTCAATATGTGTAATTTTTTGCCTGCTTTTTTTTACTTAACATTATAAAATAATGCTGCTTTTCTTACAAACCTGTAATATTGTTCAGCAGGAAACTTGGTCTTCAAAGATGTTAGATGTGTTTTTACTGTACCAAAATGTTCTCGAGCTTTCAAACACCTCTTTGGAACTGATCACAAAAGATAATCAAATGTTAACAATAAAAAGCTTACAAAATTTCAAGTACGGTTCTTGCTTAATAATCTATGTATTCTATTTGGAAGTTAATCACCTTTTTTTATTTTAACCTCACAACCAAATGTACACATTTCTGCTTTTCAACCTGGTTCTCAAAATATCATCTCTAGTTTTCCTACTGATTAACCATATTGAAAAATAAACCAGCAAAAACTTACTGAAAGGGAATATGTTAGGAAACACGTTAGTAATTATTAAGTTGTCATAAATAACCTCATACTTAAAGGGCTGTGCACCAGCTGCTATTCCTATTCAGTCCTCAGAGGATTCCTAAAACTCAACTGCTTCTAGCTCCCATATTTGGTCAAAAAAAAGCCTTTAACATCATTCACAATCAGGCTGACCAACTCCATACCATGGAGAAAAATGGCTTGCCTCTGACACCAGTAAGTTACATTATTATATCATTCTCTAACTGAAAATATATTTCGGCTCTTTTAGCTATGCAGGCTGCACCTCAAAATAAAGGTTCCATGTCTTGACATATCTGATTTTCATTCAAAGGGCTGGCTTAAACACATTAACTTGAGAACATTTTATACTATCCACCTCATATTTATAAGCATATTAAAGGGTATTCAATCATGGAAAGGTTGAATTCAAATATACAAAAGGGCCAAAAAAAGCAGCTAGATCCACAAAAGAGTTATTAAATAGCTCTAATTAGCGTCATCAGAATTCCATCACAATAGAAAAAATCCCTATTTAAATCACACTATGTGGAAGTGAAAAATCAATCAAAGCATAAATATTAATAATATAAATCTATAAAATGATCAAATCACCTGTTTCTTCCATTTTTACTCACCATAAAGCACAACAGACATTTTCATAATAAAATATCTTCTGGACTGAAATTAACTCTCTAAATAAGAGATTGATAAATTGGATAAAACATACTCAAAATCAAAACAAAAAACTTACTGTCCTGAAACCCAGCACCCTGATGGACCCCTTGCAGTAGAGTTAAAATCTCACGAGCTGTTTGTTCTAAACTCTGTACAACTTTTCGGATTTCCTAGAGAGAATTAAAAATCAAAATCAGATAAACTCAACATAATTACTATCACAGACTCACACCAAACACACTAGAAAGCTTATTTGATCTATCACACTTTACTTACATTCAAAATGCTAATAATCTTCACAAGGACTAAACTTATACAAAAAATAACCAGGTATGAATTCTGACTTTTCCACTTATTTCCTCTATGAGACTTTATTTTAGGAAGTCACTGAACAGCCTTTGGAGTCCTCAGGTGACCAGAATAATAGCTGACCACCCACCCCAAGTATCCAATTGGGACACTATAAAATGAAGATTTAGATGCAATACAAGGGTATTTTTTCACTAATTCATATTACAAATATTCACTGAGCATATTTACATGTTAGGCACTGTGTAAATATCGGGGAACCAAGCAGACAATCCCTTCCTCTGGCAGTTTATTGTGTAATGGGGGAGTTAGACATTTTTTAAAATAATCACCACAGGGCCCGGAGCAGTGGCTCATGTCTGTAATCCTAGCACTCTGGGAGGCCAAGGCAAGAGGATTGCTTGAGCTCAGGAGTTCAAGACCAGCCTGAGCCAAGAACGAGACCCGTCTCTACTAAAAATAGAAAAATTAGCCAGTGTCCTGGCGCATGCCTGTAGTCCCAGCTACCTAGGAGGCTGAGGCAGGAGGATCACTTGAGCCCAGGAGTTTGAGGTTGCTGTGAGCTACGCTGACGCCAAGGCACTCTAGCTCGGGCAACAGATGGAGACTCTGTGTATGTATGCATGTATGTATGTATGTATAAATAAATAAATAATCAACACACCAAAAAAGTTGACATACTACTAGAAAACATGACAAGAGATCATTTAGATTGTGAGGTCAAGAGAATGTATATGAGATAACCAGGAAAATAACAATAAAGAAGCAAATTCCAGGAAAAGCAAGCAGTACATGCAAGAGTCCTGAGGCACGAAACTATCTGTAGCACTAGAGGAAAGAAAAACAGGTAAAGCAACACAATATACAAGAGGAGATAGCGTAAAATGAGATCGGAGAGAAATACTTTGTGGGCGACAGGAGAATGGATTTTTATCCTATGTGGGATGCGAAGCCATAGGAGAATTTTAAGCGGGAGGAAGTCACATATGCTTTTAAGACACCAACAACAAATGCATGAAATGCGTGGTGGCTGAAACTCTAGCGAACCAAGCATTTGACAGAAGTGCTGAAAAGAAAGAAAACTGATACTCAAATGAGACAGGTGATACTGAAAAGCCCAGACCCGAACACAGGGAATCAGTACAGAACAGTAGAATCTGGGCCAGGGGCGAACAGGTGGGTACCCCAACCTGAAACCAGAGGGGAAGCAACCCACCCTCGGAGGCGTCCCCACCGCCCGCGACTGAGCGACAGAGAAGGGCTAGGCGATGTGGCCCAGCTAGGCAAGGAAAGGGAGAGGGGGTGGGGAGGGAGGGGGCTCGCCTCTCGGATATCCTGCTCGGCAGCCAAAAAGCCCTGCAGCTCCACGAAGATCTCGCTCACAGACATGGCGCCGGCTGCACAACACTCAGCCAGTGCAGCAAGGGCAGCCAGAGAAATGGGCTCCGGAGACAACCAGCGTAATCAATCGCAACGACCGCCGCCGCTGCCGCCGCGTCCACCCGGCCCTTCGCTACAGCCGGCGCTGGGGTCCTCCGAGGTCCGCGGCGCGCCGAAGGCCGGGCTGTCCGCTGCGCTGCCTGAGGCACGGCCCGCAGCGTCCGGTGCCGAGGCGCGCGTCGAGAGGGCCTGGGAGGGAGATGGAGTGGGCGGGGCTTCCTCCTGGGGTCTTCAGACAGGCATCGCCGGAAACAGCCCGCAAAGGGGGGCGCGGGGGGGAGGGGGGGTGCACTCGTAGCACGTGGGCCGGGGGGGCGGGGCGAGGGAGCTGGCTTTTAGCCTGTGCGTATGTATTTATTTTACATACAAGAGCTGGTGGGGGAGAAATTGTTTACGACAGAACAATATGTGTAATAAAACAAGGTGCCGAAGGATGTAGAGAGATTGCAGCCTTCGTGTAGAAATAGGGAACAATGCATTCAAATTTGCAAAATATGCACGAGAAAATAAAAGTACGTAGGTAGGACTGTGAGCAGGGGATGTATTGGGAGCAAAAATTTTCTCTATGTAATTCTTTTTTATTGTAATGTCTTCTCTATATGGTTGAATTACCTATTTTTAAATTAAATGAATTTGTAAGCGTGTGAAGTGCTTCCACTCAACACTTGCTTCCTCTCATTCCCCTTGCCTGACACAAGCAGTGTGACGGTTTCTTCTTTGTCCTCGAAGAGTTATCCCATACACCTGCCGTGCACATACAAATGCGAGTGTGTGTTGCACTCTCCAAATGAATTAGAATGATTCTTATCAACTAACTGGTACTTTGCTGCTTGGTTTGTGCCAGACATACTCTAAATTTTTTACGTGAGGGATCAGAAATTTATTATTATATGAGAAGTGAAGTGGATATTACTGTCATTTTACCAATGAAATAACTATGGTAACAGAGATTAATTGACTTGCCAAAGTTTGGTTCCCAGTGTCGAAGCTGGGAACCAAATGCTTTGTCTTAATCACTAAGCTATTATCACCTATCTACCATTTAGCAATAATAGTTGCTAGGGACTTTAAACACTTTATCTTACAGAAGTAAGAGCGGTTGTAAAATTAATAAAAGAAAAAAATGAACACTTTATCTGACTTGACCCCCACAACCTTACTATATGACTGGCTAAAAAAAACTCGGTTTTAGCAACTTTCCCAAAGAGGATTTTTTTTTTTTTTTTTTGCCTGCCTACCTCCAATATCATGTGTTATTTTATGGTCCAAAAACTTAGGCAATAGAATCTCATAATTCACCCCAAAAAAAGATAAAATAACAATAGAAGCTAATATTTATTAAGACTTAGTACCTGCCAAACAAGTTCTTAGTACTTTTTGTGTATTAACTTAATTCATTTTTCAAATCCTGCAACATGTCCATCCATACCAACTCAAAGATTGTGAATTTCAAAATTCTAGCAGGAACAGGAGTCTGCCAAAAGATTTTTTCCTGAAAATCTACAGTGGTTTTTTTGTAAGTGTCTCCTGAAGGCATCTTTTCTCGTTTGTCAAGTCAGATTTAGTAATACTTATCTCTAAAAGTGAGGAAGGTTACCAAAAATGTGTGCAAGATGACTTTCTCTATGAATCTGACTATACTAGATACCTCATATAAGTGCAATCTTAAAATATGTCTCCTTTTGTGTCTGGCTTATTTCACTTAACATAATATCTTCAAGGTTCATCCATGTGTCAGAATTTAATTCCCTTGTAAGGCTGAGTAATACCACATTTTGTTTGCCATTCATCCATCAGTGAATGTTTGGGTTTTTTCCATCTCTTGGCTATTGTGAATAACGCTGCTATGAACATTGGTAAACAAGTATCTGTTGAGTCCTTGTTTTCAATTCTTCTGGGTGTATACCTGGAAGTGGAATTGCTGGATCGTATGTTAAATGTGATTGTTTATTTTAAAAAATTAAACATAATTCTATGTTTTAACCATACTGTCTTCCACAGCAGCTGCGCCTTTTTACATTCCCCCCAGCAATATATAAGGGTTTCAATTTCTCCACTTCCTTGCCAACACTTGTTGTGTGTGTGTGTGTGTGTGTGTGTGTGTAATGGCCAGCTTCGTGGGCATGAAGTGGTATCTTATTGTGGTGTTTTTTTTTTTTTTTTTTTTTGAGACAGAATCTCACTCTGTTGCCCAGGCTAGAGTTCCATGGTGTCAGCCTAGCTCACAGCAACCTCAAACTCCTGGGCTCAAGCAATCCTACTGCCTCAGCCTCCCAAGTAGCTGGGACTACAGGCATTCGCCACCATGCCCGGCTAATTTTTTCTATATATTTTTAGTTGTCCAGCTAATTTCTTTCTATTTTTTTAGTAGAGATGGGGGTCTCACTCTTGCTCAGGCTGGTCTCAAACTCCTGAGCTCAAACGATCTGCCAGCCTTGGCCTCCCAGAGTGCTAGTATTACAGGCTTGAGCCACCCGCCCGGCCCTTATTGTGGTTTTGATTTCCAATTTCCTAATGACTAGTGATGTTGAACATTTTTTCATGTTTATTATCCATTAATATATTTTTCTTTGGGGGAAATATCTATTCATGTCCCTTTGTCCATTTTTTAATTAAGCTGTTTGGTTTTTTTGTTGAGTTTTAGTAGTTCATTATATATTCTGGATATTAGTCCCTGATCAGATATATGATTTACAAATAATTTCTCCCATTCCATGGGTTGCCTTTTTCTTCTGCTGATGATATCCTTTGATAAACAAAACTTTAATTTTTATAAAGTCCAATTTATCTATTTTTTTCTTTTGTTGCCTATGCTTTTGATGTCATATCCAAGAAATCATTGCAAAATTCAATGTCATGAAGGTTTTCCCTATGTTTTCTTCTAAGAGTTTATAGTTTTAACCCTTTTTTTTTTTTTTTTTTAAGAGACAGGGTCTTGCTCTATCCAGGGTGGCATGCAGTGGTGCAATCATAGTTTGCTGCAGCCTCATACTCTGGGCTCAAGCCATCCTCCTGCCTCAGCCTCCAGAGTGGCTGGGACTACTGGCATATACCACCATCCTTGGCTAATTTTTATTATATAACATTATATATAATTTTTTGTAGAAACAGGGTCTCGATATGTTGCTCAGACCAGTCTCAAACTCCTGACCTCAAGTAAACTTCCCACCTTAGCCTCCCGAAGTGCTAGGATTATAGGCATGAGCCACTGCGCCTGGCCAGCCATATTTTTTAATTCACTCACCAATCTCTTTCAATTGGTATATTGATGTAATTATGGTGTGTTAGTGCCTAAGTTTGCCGTTTCATTTTTTGCTTTCTGTTTGTTCTGTTCTTCATTTTTGTTTTCTTTTTCTGTATTCCTGTGAACATTTTTAGAATTCCATTTTGATTTGTCCATACTGTTTGGAATGTATCCTTTTGCATAGCTTTTTTAGTGGTTGCTCTAAATATCTTATATATATGATATATATACTTATCACTGTCTACTGGTGTCATCATTTTGCCAGCTCAAGTGAAGTATAGAAATCTTACTTCCCTATGTCCCTTTAACCTTCCCCCATTTATAATATAATAACTAAATGTTTCCTCTATGTACACATCAGACAGTAGTATAATTTTTGCTTCAACAATCAAACATGGCCGGGCGCGGTGGCTCACACCTGTAATCCTAGCACTTGGGAGGCCAAGGCGGGCAGATTGTTTGAGCTCAGGAGTTCGAGACCAGCCTGAGCAAGAGCGAGACCCCATCTCTACTAAAAATAGAAAGAAATTATCTGGCCAACTAAAAATACATATAGAAAAAATTAGCCGGGCATGGTGGCGCATGCCTGTAGTCCCAGCTACCTGGGAGGCTGAGGCAGTAGGATTGCTCAAGCCCAGGAGTTTGAGGTTGCTGTGAGCTAGGCTGACGCCACGGCACTCACTCTAGCCCGGGCAACAAAGCGAGACTCTGTCTCAAAAAAAAAAAAAAAAAACCAAAAACAATCAAACATAATTCAGAAAGCATAATTTAGAAATATATTTACCTACATTTTTTCTTATTGTGTTCTTTCTTTCTGATGTTCCAAATTTCCCTTTCATTGTTTCTTTCCTGTTTAGAGAATTTTTTGTCATTCTTTTAGGGTAGTTCTGCTGGCAACAAATTCTAATAGTTTTCCTTCATATGAGAATGCCTTGATTTTCTCTTCATTCCTAAAAGTGTATTTATATGAGAATGCCTTGATTTTCTCTTCATTCCTAAAAGTGTATTTTCACTGAGTATAGGCTTCTGGGTTGACAGTTCTTTTCTTTCAGTTCTTTTTCTTTTTTTTTTTTTTTTTTTTTTTTTTTT
>CM052439.1:84984934-85033416 GCA_028533085.1 Varecia variegata | reverse complement strand
TACAATGCTCCCCACCCCACTTAAAAAATAGTCTATTAATAGTCTGGAATATGCCATACCAGATTTATGTCTATGCTCTATGCACAGACATAAAGTTTTCTTGAACTAAACTATGCTCAATATGAATATTTTTTAAAAGGTCCACCTATTGGCAACTGTCCTTGGTGTGTATGCATGTGTTTCCACTGTGCCCACATCCACCTGTGCTTTTGGGCCATATGAGTCTAAATCCTCCTCATTCATTTCATATGAAGAGCTGCACACTGAAACCCCTGAGGACTGGGTTGGTAGTGTACAGTCAGCTCCCACATGATACCTACTGTGAAGAGCACTGGCTTTCTCCCAACTGCTCTGAACATCCTTTTCTCAACATAGCACAAATAAGCAAAATAACTGATCCTGGATGAAATAATTTATCCCCGAGGAGGAAAGACTGGGCCCTAAGAGAACAGGTCCGAACCTGAAGGGGAAAGAGGAGTGCAAGGAATCCTGCCCCCAAGAGCAGGGAGCTGGCCCAAATCCAGGGGAGGGCTGGAAATTGGGCCTGGAGCTTTCCCTTCCCTAATCCCCCTACCATATTCTCCTCTTAATTTCCTTAACATCTGCCCTTTCCTTCTAATTTTAAAACTACTCCACTTGGGACCTCTAACAGAAGGGCCCAAAGTGGCTCTCAGAAAAATATACATGATGAATAAACATAAGAGGCTCAACTTCTATAGTCCTAATTATCATTTCCTCAGTTACAACAAGATACTCAGGAATGGTTTTAAACAGGACAGGAATGTGGTTGAGTGCACATTTGAAATGTTAAAGCAGCATTTTACTCTTTATATATATTAATACCTAAATGATTGAGACTTCACATTTTTAATATACAGAAAGAATGGCATTGTACCCATAAAATATTGGCATTTTGTTACTAGAATTCCAAGATTTAGTATAATCACTAAGGATAAGGTCTCAAACTAAAAGGGTTGGGGAAGACGGATAAATTCTCTCTTGATGACACAGTGAAACACTTGGGCACACCTCAGGTAGCTTGCTACTGACCACCATGAGGTATGCGGTAGTCTCCTCCTATAGGAAATGGGCGCTCAAGAGCATGCCTAAATCCACACAAATACTAAGAAGAGAGCTGGGATGCAAACCCGGGCCTCTGATCCAAACAAACATCTGAGGCTTCCCACTAGAACCCAAAGGCCAAGAAATCTGAAGTATGAAGTTCATGGTTCCCCCAATTGTCACACCTGAGCCACTTGCCCCCAGCCAAGCCCTCTCTTTTTTGGGGAACCGATCCTCCTTGCCCCGTCCCTTGACATGAATGGTAGACCAGCATTTGCTTGCACAGCCAACCCTCCCTGGCCACAATGTATGGGGCAAACGTTTACGGGGTTGTTTTGGAATTTGTGGTTATTTTACTCCAACCTGGGAAAGAGAGACTCAGTTCTCTGGCAGTGGAGCTGCAAGACGCAAGTCAGAACCATAATGGACAGGAGTGCAACACTGAAGAGAGGCCTGTGTCCAAGAACACAGCCACCAGGAGAAGCACAGTCCTCCCCATCCAAGTCCCCAGTGCTATCTCCACAGTGATCTCAACTACCACTCTGGCTTGTGACCTGCCCCAATAATGCCCCTACTCAGCTTAAACTGGTTTCAACTGAGTTTCTGTTCAATTTAAAGTCTGTCTGACTTACCTCCCATGATCAGAAAGATTATTAATAGTCATATTCTTTACAAAAGCATTTTTTGAAAAACACTATTTAGGTTAGGTTAAAATCACATGGATAACAAAATAAGATCACATACCTACCTACCCCTCACTGCCCAACAAAAACAAAATTACTATCTCCTAGCCCAATTAAGATGAGCTGACATTTATTACGTTATATAGTAAATATGAAAGCAGTTGGAAAAAGGAAGAGAATATTCCAAAGAAATGGATTTTGGTAGTTTTTTTCTCACAACTTGCCTGGAAGACAAATCAATATTATTCTTATTTTGTAGAGGGAAAAAAATAAGATAATTGGATTAAATAACAGCAAATAGAGCCAGCTTCTCTAATCCATTTCAAAGTAGACCTTGTCAAGCCATTAGGACTTCCTCCTCCCAACTATAGACATCCCCTTCTCTGTCAATGTTCAATACACCCAGACAATTTTCATCAATCATTTAAGGGGGAAACAGGATTAACAAAAGTAAAATCATTTACTTTATAGCTTCTTAAGATTTGTTCTCATCTGAAAGGTTAGAAGCAGAAGAAACATTTTCCAGTACAGCTTCTAGCAACATACAAATATCTCTGGCCCACCCAAAAGGAAAAATATCAAGAGAAATGGTAACACCCAGGAGCGATAAGGAGACACTCATGCACTACTGAGAGGGTGGCAATCTGGCCAAGTCTGATTCAGCAATTCAGCCTTTCAGAACTTTCAGCGCAGAGGCACACATGAAGGCAGATACCTATGTATATACAAGGATGTTCAGTGCAGTGATGCTGATGGCCAAAAAATTAGAAACAGCCCAGATGTTAGCAACTAAGTATGGATAAAGAAATGATGGCTAAACATGCATAGAATTTAAGTCATCATCTAAGTGGTGTAATTTATTGACTGGATAAAGATGATATAATCATGACATGTATTTAACCTAAAAAAACAGCTGATAAAATAGCATGATCAGTCTTATATAAATATTCTTTTCATCTTTTTTCTATGGATATAAATAAAATAGTTACCTCGGTACGAAAGACTATGAGTGATTTTCAATTTTTTCATTGCAACTTTTGTTAGTATGTCCCTCTTTGTACAACAAGTACATATCACTTTTACATTTACAAAAATACTTCAATTAAGCACCGTCAAGAAACGTGTTTGAAGAGGCTGTTCCCAAGATATATGTATAAATCTCAAAGCACATAGGCTTAGGACCCTCAGCCAAAGTAAGAAGTTAAAGGCAAAAGTATCTCCATGGCTATTTTTCCAAGTGTTCTTCAAAATTATTTGCTTTTTCTTAAAATATATTTTTATTTTTTTTCTTTATCTTTTTTCCTTCAACAATCAAGAGCAGTTATTAAAATAAATTGTTTAAATCAAAAAGAAATCAAATGCGTCATGCAGGAAAAGAATCTGGCCATCTTTTTTAAAAGGTTATCCACAACCAATAAATTATATCCTGAAACCTGAAGTCTTGAACAAATCTCAGATTCACCCTAGTCTTTCACATATCCAAACTAATACCCAAACCCACCACATCCTCCTCCCTAATGCCATTACTCACATTTGCTTCTCCCTCACTTCCCCTTAATCCTACTCCATACCACCTTCATCAGGTTCTTAACTCCCCAGACAATCTTCAGCACCCGCTGCTGCTGTGCCTGGGTCACAGCTCTCCTTGAGGTCATTCCATAGCTTCCACTGCCATGCAAGTTAGTACTGAGGTCCTGCTATGGTATTGCAGGGCAGTCTCTCCCAATTGCCCTTGGAGCTCCTCTACTCAGGAAATTTGCTCAGCCTTACTGGGGCACAACCTGCCCACTTGTACCTCAGAACATTAATATTACCTTTATTCACATCCTCTTTCACGGAGCCTGCTCAAGTTATATCTCTCCTTCCCTCAACAAAAAGTCCTAAAGACCATCTCATCCACAAAGCTTTTAAGTATCATTAAACACGGAAAGATTCCTACTAGGCATCAAACCTCACACAAAGAACCTCCTTCCCATCTACAATCACATCTATTTCATCCACAATGGACAGCCACCTTTAACAGCTCCCTCCTTCTCTTATTCCAAATCCAAGCAGCTATAGTTTAAATGATTCCTCAAGGCTGACCTCCCATTCTCTACTTCAAGCCATTTTCATTAGGATCTCTTTGTTGCTCAAGCTAGAGTGCAGTGACACCATCATAGCTCACTGTAGCCCCGAAGTCCTGGACTCAGGTGATACTCCTGTCTCAGCCACCTAAGTAGTTAGCACTACAGGCTGGTGTGTACCACCATGCCCAGCTAATTTTTTTTTTTTTTTTTTTTTGTAGAACAGTCTCACTATGTTACCCAGGCTGTTCTCGAACTCCTGGCCTCAAGCAATCCTCCTACCTTGGCCTCCCAAAATGTTGGGATTACAGGCATGACCCACCACGCCTGGCCCCTTCTCTGGATTCTTTACCATGGTCCTTGTCACAGACTCTCCCTCTACCCAATGTATTAAAAAGATAACTCAGTAGGGTCTGCTAGCTTTTGGTTTTCTTTTCACCATGATGCTGACAATTCCCCTTAGCCCAAAGCTCTAAACTGGTGAGTTCTGTCTACAGCTGAATACTTGGATCTCACTAATACTCTCTGTGTCATCCATTTCCATGCTTTGCTTTTTTCCCCTCCTACAAAGTGTCCTTTAATATTCTGCCAAATTCAGGAGATATTTTGCTATTATATAGCTTTTTATAGTCCCTTCATAATAGTCAGGAAAACTTAACAGCTGACCATCTCTCCATTTTTACTTCAGCTGCTAGGAAACAAAGCCCAAACCACACTTCATCACATTATTTTATTATATTTCAGTAAATTATTAGGTTGCCTTAATTTATGAATATAAATGTACCTAAATAAGACTAATTTTAAATATTTTTTCTTCCTTTGCAGTAGAGTTCCTGTTTGAGATAACTATCAAAATATACACTTTACTCCTCCTATGCCTAACAGACATAGGATATACATTTCAAAAGCATATGGAGCCAACTAATAAACGAAGAAAGAATAGTGAAATTAGAAAATCACCCTTCAGCAGCCAGCATAGTAATAACTGTTTAGGCAAGAATCATCAATGGATTCTAAAACTATAGGTGAAAATTTGATGAGAAACAGGGTATTTATATAGTCTCAAAATATCCCCCTCACAAGATATCTACTTATTATAAATGGGAAAAAAAAGGTTTTTACTGTTATAAACAGGAAAAAAATTGACCTATAGCCTTCAAAAGTATTAGGTCAAGAAAGACACGGAAAGACTGACAACAAACTGTTCCAGAGTAAAGGAGACTATACAGACATGAGACCTAAATGCAAAATGTGCTGGGTTGGATCATGAACAAGGATAAAAACTTTACTTTGCCATAAATGACATTAGTAGGACAATAGGTGAAATGTGAATGAGGCTCACTGATTAGATATTAGTAGTCTATCAATCTTAATCCTAATTTAGATAACTGTATTCAGATTAAATAAATGAACTTGTTTTTAGGAAATACACACAAGTATTTAGGAGCAATGGAGCACTGAGTATACAACTTACTCTCAAAGGATAATAATGTGCATAATAATAGAGAGAATAATAAAACAATCATGGTAAAGTGAAACAAATGAAAATTCTTTGCATGGTTTTTCGAAATTTTCCAAAATAAAAAGTTAAAAAGTATATATAGTCATGATTCTACTAGGACCAAATAACTATTTTAAATATATACATCTTAAATATTTTTTGTTTATTTTTGTTAAAGTACAAAATGAGTTGCTTCTCTCTCACTCAGGACCCAGTCTCCTAAAGTAATCATTAACTGTAGGGTGTGTCCTTACACTCTTTTCTTTACGTTCCAATAAATGCAACTATTAATAGTGCTACAGACTTATAAAGGAAATATTGCATACAGCTTCAGAGGTAGGCTCTAAAGCCAGACTATCCAGAGAAAAATCCTGCCTGTGACACTTTCTAGTCATGCAACCTCAGGGAAATTCCTTCACTTCCCTTAGGCAGTTTCCCAGGTGAAGAATGGGAATAATCATAGTGCTTATCATATAGCACCTATAATTAAAGTTAACTTTCCATAGATCTTATTATCATTTGGCCCAATAACTATATAATATTTTTATTTATGTCCTTTCACTGACCACATGCTACCATATGCTGGCACCTTACATATTCTGACTCACTGAATCCTCTATGTAGTAGTATCATCAGACCCATTTCACAGGTAAGGAAATCCATTCAGAAAAAGAAAGTTACCTGGTCAAAGGTCTAAGAGGCAGAGCCAGGACAAGAATCTAGACAATTCATACTGAATTCTGAATTATTTCCAGTATGCTTTGTTGCCCTTGCATATATGTAAACATATATTTAGGAAAAAATGCCATTAATTATATACACCAAGTACACCATTTTTATTCGACAATCCACATAAATTTTCTTGAAATAAACTTTCCTGAGGTTTCTTGCTTTTGCTTAGTGCTGCTCACTATAGCTTTTCTACTTACAACAGAAACACCTATCTTTTTAAATTACCCCAGAGAAATTCACCTCCTGAAGCCAACAGAACACTGCAAGGAAAACCTGGGAAGAATGGACTGCCTCTGAAAGACTGTGTCACTTGGTGGCAGCACCAAGCAGACTGCCAGAAAAGGAAACACAAGTCACTTAATCTGAATCCAATAATCTTTTCTGGCTCTCCTCTCAAGGACACAAATTGAGTAATAAAAACCTCAATGAAAGCCAAGGTTTAGGAGCTAGGCAAAGGAAATGAGAGGGACCTCCCTTATCTGTCAACATACTCCGCTCCCGCCCACAAATGCACTTGATTCAGGGGTAACACTGTGCTCTGTACAGGAGCTTAGGAGAGGCTAAATCTACAGCCTATGGAGGAACAGGAGAGGAAGAGAGGCTTCTCAGAACCCTTTGCAACTTACTCCTTTTGATTCTTCTTGGCTCTATTTAATTCTACTTCTCCGTCAAGGCCTCTCCAACTAAGCATACCCTAACATTTTTTCCTTCTCCACATGACGGCATTTATACACATTCCTACGATGCAATTTAGCACTGAATTATTTCCCATCCTACACTGTACACTGTCCTCTCATATGCCCTACATGTCCCTCCAATCAGACCATAAGGACATTTAGGGCAGAGTCAAAGGAAGCCCTAGGGTTCCCTAATAGGGAACCCACAAATTTCAAATACAAGGCAGCATGGCATAGGCCTTGAGACAAATGTGCACAGGGATGAAGTCCACACCTAACAAATTAGATAGATCTAGACACCCCAGGCACTGGGCCATACAGTGTTAGGGCAGGGACCATGCCCATCTTTTCCCCACTGGATACCCAGCTCCCCCAGTGCAGCAACTGGCACATCGTAAGTGCTTAATTAACTTTAGTTGTTGCACGAAGACCTGGGTTTAAGTCCCAGAAATCTTAATTACTTCAACAAGTTACCTGATTTTTTGAGCATCAGCATTCTCATCTGTAAAATGGGAATAACAATATCTACCTCACAAGATATATGACTTCTAATTATAAGTTAAAAATCTATACAGGCCGGGTGCGGTGGCTCACGCCTGTAATCCTAGCACTCTGGGAGGCCGAGGCAGGAGGATTGCTCGAGGTCAGGAGTTCAAGACCAGCCTGAGCAAGAGCAAGACCCCATCTCTACTAAAAATAGAAAGAAATGATCTGGACAGCTAAAAATATATATATAGAAAAAATTAGCCGGGCATGGTGGCGCATGCCTGTAGTCCCAGCTACTCGGGAGGCTGAGGCAGAAGGATTGCTTGAGCCCAGGAGTTTGAGGTTGCTGTGAGCTAGGCTGACGCCATGGCACTCACTCTAGCCTGGGCAACAGAGTGAGACTCTGTCTCAAAAAAAAAAAGAAAAGAAAAAAAAAATCTATACATATTTAGCACAATTTCTGGTACACAATAAATGCACCATAGTCATCATAGTCATGGCTACCATTACTCTCTACAATATTAATTTAAGTATATAATCACTTATCCAAAACTCTAGAGGCCAGATGAGTTCTGGAATACAGAATTTTTCAGATTTTAGGAAAGTAAAATAGTGCACACCATGTGTCCATACGTGTGTGTGTATATATACATACATATGTATGTATAAAAATATATATAAATTCCTTGAACAGAATCCAGGCTAGCAACCCACAATCAAACATAATATTTTTGCAGTGAAACATACCCTATGCAGGTAAATAAAGACTATAAATAGTCTCATGTCAATTCACTTCAGGACAAATGACAAATGAATTACGAAAAACACTAGGCTTTCAGAACTTTTGGGATTTTGAAACGTGGAGAAAGGCCTCAGGACTATATTCACAAAAGCACCAGGGTCCCCACTAGGAAGCTTTGTTTCCACTTAGCCCACCGAAGGTTCAAATGCTTGCACTGGTGTGACTATGAGGCTGCATGTTACTGCACCGTAGGGCAGGAGAAAAGCTATCAAGATGACCTGGGAAAGCTGCACAGCGTAAGTCCCCTCAATTCCCTCCAGCTGCCATAGTCCAGGTAGCCTCTCCAGGACAGATCGCACTTAAGCTTTCATTCCTTCTCATCTAAAGGAAAAGGGAGGAGGGAAAACCCGAAGCATTTAGAAGTGCACATAGGAAATTACCCCACCATCTTTCCTTTTCTTCAAGTTTTAATCAAGGCAAACAGGAAAAGGAGAACAGATCAATGAGGGTAGCCATATTCAAAACTGGAGGTTGTTATTTTTATTTTTAATGTCTAAGTTTCCTTCCAGGACACCCATGGTCACTATGACAACATGGAACACTTTACAAATCCTTCCAGGCTGAACAGCACCCTCACAGTATGGCCTTGGTGGTATTCTACCTGTATGGTTATTTAAATAACCAATTGCTCATCCCTCAAGATAATTTCTACTATCCAAAAAGTCCAAGGCCAGTTCACTGTAGACGATGAGTATAGGCTAACAGAATTCAAACTGATCCCAATATGAGTCTGAGTGAGAGCTAAAAAAAAAAAAAAAGTCAAGTTTTCTGAAATATCATAAGGTGGTCCAAAAACAAACTGAGCTCTATTTAATCTAAACAGATGCTCTCCCCCATTCTCAAATTATATACAAATTATAAACCTTACTACTTTTCTCCCAGATTAATCCCTAATGGTTCCCGTCACTAAAGAAAAAAGTGTTTGCTTAAGTGGCATATAGTGGGTATTCAATGTTCTAGTACAGGGGTATGCAAACTATAGTCCAAGGGTGAAAGTGGCCCTCAACCTGTCTCTATAAATCAAGTTTTATTGGAACACAGCCAAGCCCATTCATTTATGTATTGCCTGCGGCTGCTTTTGCAATACGAGGGCCCAGACTAGTTAAATATTTACAAGAAAAACATAAAGCCCACAAAGCCTACAAGATTTACTATCTGGCCTTTAAGAAAAAGTTTACTGACATCTGTTCCTATGAAAGGAATACCAGCTAGGAAATCATATAGACCTACATTTAAATCCAGTTCCATAATCGCTAGTAGAAATTACCTCATATTTCTGGGCCTCAGTTACTTCTTGTACAAAATGAGGAGATCACTATCTACCTTGCAGGGGTGTTACACAGACTAAATGAGATAAGGCAAATAATATACCCGACACAAAGTAAGCAATAAATGGTAGCCATTAAACTGCAATTAATACCACATACAAATTTGCCTATTATGTTAAGAAATACTCAATGTACAGATATTCAAGGTTTAGCCAAATATTTTTAAAAATAAGATACTATACTGGCATTTATCAACCTCTTCTGTTAAGAAAAGGAATAATAACACACAAGTACTACTGTTTTGGAGGGCCAAAATTACTTCTCCTTTCTCTTATTATTTTTTTAGCCCTTAATATAAAAAAAAAATTTAAAAAGTCAAGCTTCAAAGTTTTGTTTAATATAAAGCTAATTCCTTCAACCATAGCATATAAAAAATGTCAAATAAAGCCTAAAATATACCACATGCTCTGAATGAGAAATTTTGATCTACGATTAAGGAAAAAAGGGGTAGGGCTTAAAAGATAAGTCTCTAGATTTCAGTATAGCAACCAGCAATACTTGCTGAGCAGTCTCTCGATGTTCCTGAGTTCACTCGTAGAACCAGTGTTTGTTGGGCACCTATCATGTTCCAGGCTCTAAGCTCCAGCTGTGAACAAGGCAGGCTGTCACCACACTTAGAGAACTCACAAACCAGGGCGCCACTCAGCACCGTATAATAAGATTAGAACCACAACACATGGCCCTTGACTATAAACCCATCTATATTATAATAGATCACATAAGCTATTAGAGCTTGAAGGCTCCCAAGTGGTAATCTAGTCTAACATCTGCATTGCACAAACAGGTTAACTGAATTGTCCATGGTTATAAGCAAGTTGGTAGTAAACCCCATCTTCCCCAGCTGTTTTTACTTAGGAACTACTTTACAAAGGGTCAAGTCTTAATATTTCACTCCTTTGAAACCTGCAAACGCTATTCTGGAAAAACTACCCAATCTTCAAAATTCTAAATTACTTTAGGCAGTCTTAACTATTTTCATCTTCTGTCTTCCCACAGAATTCTGTATATTTCTATTACTGCACACTATACTGTATTGTACCCATTTGTTTATTTATCAGTTTCCTCCCCACTGACTATGAGCTCCTTGAAGACAGGAACCATGCATTGATAATAACCACTAATGTCTTAGTGCTTACTATGTGGCAGGGGTGTGATAACTTTATACACACTTTCTCACTTAATGCTCATAATAACTCGATTATCCTGATATTCTAGATAGGAAAACTGGGCTTGGAGAGGTTACGAAAGCTCACCCACTTTAGCTGACTCTACAGATTACTAATTTAACATCCACATTACCGAGTCCCATCCCCAACCTCCTCCTTCCTAACAGCAGTGTGATACTGTTCAAGTATCCCTGCTTCTTAACATGGCCACATGCTTCACTCAGAGGAGGCTGGACCCCTACTTAAGACCAGTAGGTTAAGCATGACAGTCAAAAGCAACCACGGACACTCTTTCCATTTTCCAATGGTACTGGGGTGGGCACACAGAGCCATACTGGCCCATGTGATGTAAGAAAAGTCTGCTGGAAGGCTGGGTGTGGTGGTTCACCCCTGTACTCCTAGCACTCTGGGAGGCCGAGGCGGGAGAACAGCGTGAGGTCAGGAGTTCAAGAAAAGTCTGCTGGGGAACTTCTGAGAAAGGTTTCCTCCCAAGTAAGAGACACAAGAAGATACTCTTCTTCCCTGCACATTGCTTTAACTACTACTGGACTTACTTATTTGAGATACTAAATTTTCTTCGAGTATCTTTAGATCAGTGAAGTCAGTTTCCCATTACTTTGCCAGAAGCATCCTAATATGCACATAGAAAAAGTGGTAAAGCCATGAGTGAAACACAGACAAGGTGACTTCACAGCCCTCAAAAATGTAACGACTAGACTCTATCACCTTTCATCTCTTCAACATTCCCACCATCTGGCACCAATGCCAAGCACATAAGAAGCAATTAACTACAGCTAAAGAAATAAATAGATGAATGGAAGAGAATTTTAGCTCAGCTTTTAAAGATAGGTAACATAAACTTTATATCCAGTTGTAAGTGAAATATTAGGGCCCTAGGTAACACCCTTAGCAAGTATAAAGCCTCACTGTTCTTAGATGAGACTGAGTAATATATTTAGAAAACAGTCTATACTAGAGCAACAAAGGGATCCTATAAGCAACAGTTTCTAAGTCCAAACCAATCTCAAAAGACTGAGTCAATGGAAAAAGCACAGCAGATTCTGTTTCTGTAGCCCCTTTTGCAACATCTATAGCACCTATTAGTAGTCACGCAAACTTTTCACTCTTCCTTCCATCATCTTAACCTTGATCCAAAGGGGCCACCCTCTAGGCAAACTAAAAGGGAGGGTGGCGGGGAGAGGGAGGAAGGATGAGGGCAGAGAGAGGAACAACACCTCTTCTGCACTTCAAGTCCAGCCTTTACTCATGAAAGCTCAGTCACTGAAAGTTAAAATGGTCAACCTTGGAGTAATCTTAGCACTTTGGGAGGTCGAAGCAGGAGGATCACTTGAGCCCAGGAGTTTGAGACCGGCGTGAGCAACACTGTGAAACCTCATCTGTACAAAAAGTAGAAAAATTAGCTGGGCATGGTGGTACACACCTGTATTCCCAGCTACTTGGGAGGCTGAGACAGGAAGACTGCTTAAGCCCAGGAGTTTGAGGTTGCAGTAAGTTCTGATGATGTCACTGCACTCTAGCCCAGACAAACAGAGCAAGACCTTGTCTCAAAATAAATAAATAAAAAGGTCAACCTTCACAACTCATTTGGGCCATAGGACCCAACCCTACCTCCACCCATACTCCCAGCCAAAGGCACATGAAGAGCCTGATACTTAGAACCTGAAGGATATCCTCTAGGCCATTACACACAGGTCACAGAAGTGCCCTTGGCAATCCATACTATTTCTGGCCAGGTACCTGGGCAAGCTTCACAACAGTGACTTAAAGGTAAAATTCTCCACATCCTATTACCAATTTGATCCCCCAGAGAAAATCAGTGAAGACATCTATTATTCATGAAGGGCCACTCACCAACTTCTCATGACCTATTTGCTGCAAGACACAAAATACACTTAAACTTCAAGAGTGCAAATGCTTGTAAACTTTCCAAAATAAAAGCTTCTGCTTATCTGTTCAATTGACCTTCTCTAAAAGTGCTAAAGGATTTCTTCATTTCTAACAAAAATCAAAGAAAAACACTCGCTCTAGAATGAAATGTCCAAAAGCCAAAACCTAAATTGAGTGTCTTATTGGAAGCCAAAGAATCATGTGGACTGCTTACAAAGGATTTTTTTTAAGGACCAATTTTGATTCACCAAAGCAACCCAGCCACCTACAAGAGCAATCCACAGCTAAAGCACAGCTTACCTTGTAATTGCTAGAGTTCACCCAAGAGGTAGCGAGTCCATCCACAAGTTTATCTAACATGGTCTGGTCATGTTCAAGGTCAGCAGACTTCTGTTTATCTGAGAAATAGTCTATAAGTTCTTGGCCAACCTGCAGTCGTTTCCCCACATCCTTCTGCAACACCTGTGCCAGGCAGGACTCCATGCGAGGCTCCATGGTGGAATTCAAATCCAGATTCAGCAAAAGCTAGAGGGCAGTCAGGATGACTTCCTCCCAGTAGACGTATCCGAGAGGTTGCCTCTTTGTTCGCTGAAGGTTACTAAGAGCCTGTGTTTCAAAGATGCAATCCGGGGAATGGCAACAATGCACCATGTGTGTCTGAAGAGCAGCTGGTAGGATATTAAAAGTCCAATTTAAATAACTAGTAGGAGATAAAGGAGTGAGTGGCAGAGTGACATTCTACTATTGGGTCTGAAATACTTCATAATTCAGCAGTCCATTCTGAAAAGTAAAGAGAAGAGAACAACAACTCAGCACAGATAACGTAACACTCAAATGTTATGAAACATTAAATCAAAGACAAAGCAATTCATGCTGCAGAATCATTTATAATCGCATGGAGTGAAAAGCATGAACGCTTGGCAACCGTATCAGAATAACATAATTATTATTTTTATCAGGAAGAACATTGAAGCCCAGAGAAAAAAGCCAATGAGCTAAACAGTTGGTGGGTTGATATTTTTCACAATTTCCCAGCTTGTATTATAAATGCACCAGTCAGGAAAGCAATCTTCTGCTTTAGCTAGCATATTTATTTGTAGCTTAAGTTCTGCTCCCACCAAAAACCTACCACCACTCTGTGTCTGAATCACTGTAGGTACTGCAGCTTATTGCCTTATTCACAGTCTTCTGAAAAACCAAGTACCAGAAGTGGGGCAGGCTCCATAAAAATACCATTGACCAAACTGGCTGGCTTGTACACATTAACCAAAATCAAATGCAGCACCTACATCACACTTCTTGCTTAGCAGCTTTACAATGGGGTGAGCAGTAGCCCCTGCCTCCTTCTCCTCACAACAAAGAAAAGAGAGAGACAAAAGGAGAAAGGAAACAGGCTCACATTCTGATCAGTTACTGACAGAATATTCTCAGCTGACAATAGCACCATTTGGGCCTGGTGTTCTGTTATAAAATCAGGAGATCTCAAAATCATGTTTAGGTAGGGCAAAACACATGATATAGGAAATGTACCAAAACTGTTTAACCACACAAATTGTATAAGCTGTCTAGCTAATCTACAGCTGCTGTAGCAATGGTACACATTTATTTACTTCAATTTCTTCTCTTCTAAAAGCATTACTCAATTACTCTCATTCTAAACCAAGAGAACCCACAGGAAACCCATTTTCAAGATGCAGCACCTCCCTGATACTGTATTAAATAGAAGTGTTCTTCACACCAACAGTAAGTTCCAACTTTCAAGGGTTCCAGCAGGTAAATCTGTCTTTTATAAATCAAGTAAAATTAAAAATTCTGGGTAAGGAAACTCTTCCAGTCTAAACACAGCAGTTCTCTCCCTTTCTAATATGACCTCATCCCCACCTCTAATCTTAATATTAAAAAAAAGATGCTCTGAGTTATAAAATCATAGCCTTTCTGGTGGGTTATACAGCAAGTTTATTTTCTGCAAAGAGGTGCCTTATGTTTACACACAGGTAAGACATAAAAGGAAACCCAGATATTCAATCTCTTTTTCCTCTCACAGAACTGGGTCCCATGTCCTCAGCCGCATGATGCAGTGGTTCAGTGTCTTTACCGGGGACCAAAAATGTTGGGATCATGAAGGGTCAGACTGGTCAAAATCACCCAGGTTCCAAGGTGGAAGTGATAGATTTTCAGGGCCAAGAGATGAGCTGCTGTCAGGCAGGTGGCTGACTGAAGGTGAGCAAGAGATCAGCCTGGTACTGGGGCAGCAGCAGTAAGGCCTAATGCAGTGTCACATCCTATGCTGCCTGCTCGTTTTCCTCAACTACCTGCTGCTTGCTAGAGAAGACCCAGGCTTCTTCACGGCAGCCCCTCAGTGCCAGGTTCTCCACAGTGAGAGGCTGCACAGACTCCACTTGCACAGCCCTAGCCCCCTGCACCCTACCAACGTCCTCAAAGTGGTACCATGCAGCCCACACATGGGCCTGCAGCTCCAGATGTTCCACAATCAGGTTCTGGCCCATCGCAGGATGGTAGAAAACCATTAATGGCCCTGGGGAAAAGGTATCTCTGAACAGTGGATAGTCTTTCATGGCCTCCATGAGCCTGAGACTAGGGCATGGACATTAGAGAGATGCAAGAGAAACCCACACGGGGCCACATGGCATCACCTCCCTAGATTTCACAGCCACCGCTACCACATCTGGTCTTGCTTAGCTCTCAGACCCATTCTCATAAACTTTTGATACCAATAGGAATCACATAAGTCAAGTCATTCAATAAGGAAAACCCTCCTTCAAAGCCCCAGCATACAATTACCCATCTTCTACTTTACAGTTTCTAAAAATGCAGGGGGGTGAGGGAGGGATGGCATTCAACAAGACTTAACTATCTCACTGAGCAGTCCTTCCTTAAATTAAGGAGATATCTGCTTTCCAGTCATTTCCACACCCTGGAACTAGTCCCTCCTTCAAAAGAAAGATCTACAAATATATAAAAGCAGCTATTACCCTTCATTCCAATTTTTAGCTAAAACATAATACCTCCAGTTCCTTAATCAGCTCTTGTGTTGGACTAAAGAAGGTATCAATGATACAGGAAAACTGCAGAAACAAACAAAACCTCTTCTTTCTGGGTTCAATATTAGTCCAAGAAGCAGAACAAATATCAAGCTATGGTAGCTTAAAAATGGCCACAAAGTCTTTGCTACTCCTCCCCTACCAAGGTAGAATCTAAGTCCCCTCCCACAGTGACTCTGGGTTTGGCCCTGTGAAATGTTTTGGCCAGTGGGAAATTGACACTATAAAAACAAGCAGAGACTTGATATGCAAACACTGGAGTTTGCCTTCTTAGAATGCTGTGCTGGCACAGCCCTGCTGTAAGGAAGCTGGTCTAGCCTACTGGACAAGAGAGGTCACATGATGGAGAACCAACACAGTCTGACCAACAGGCAGCAGCTACTGCCAGACGTGTAGTGTAAATGAGGCCATCTGGGACCATCTACCCATTCCAGTCACCATCCAACTGCAGCTACACAAACAAGTGTAAGGAAACAAGCAGAAAACCACCCAGCCAAACCACAGAATTATGAGAAATAACATTTCATTTTTGTTTTATTTAAGCTAAGTTTGTGATGGTTTGTTACATAGCAATAGATAACTGATAGACTCCTGCTTCCCCTAAACCATCTTTCATCCTCAGTGAAAACACTCTCAGCTTTTACTCCTTCAAGGGGTGTAAAATCAACAGATACTGACCAGTAATAATGAAAATAAGACCATTTTTAAGTATCTACACGAGGTGTCAAGTTCTATGCTAGGTGATTTACACATACTACCTCTAAGTGTTCAACCAACTCTGTAAGGTAGATGGTTAACATCCCTACATCATAGATGAAGAAATTGCGGTAGAGTAAGGGTAAGTAATTTTCCAAGGTTGCATGGCCAATGAGCTTCCTTTCCCCACCTTTGGACCCTTATTATTAGAAGTCTGGCCTCGTTCTGTTTTGACTCAAGGAAAGGAGGTCAGACTTCATGCTTAGCTAGGAAGAAACAGGCAAGAGAACAGGGTCTCCATTCCTTAAGTAAACACTGGGAAAGATCCCATTCGTACAAATCTCTCTACTGTGATTTTTAAAATATATAAGAAACCCCGCCTCTTCAATTGGAATTGCATAAGGTTTCCAACAAATAAGCATATGCTTCTTGAAGGTAATTATGCAATAAAGGCTTAGCACACTCAAAAATAGGTCATAAACTCCTATGAATGAAACTCAAAAATGAAAGAGATTGGAAGCCCTGAGGCATTAAGCAGACTAGGTTCTCCCTTTTCTCTTTTTCTTAACTAAAAAAAAAAAAGTAACTATTCTCTCTTACACTTACTAAACTGGGTTTTCTGTAGCCTCTTCCCATGCTTTTGAGTGATTTTCCATCTCTACTTTCAAAGGTATTCAGGGAATATTAATCACATAGTTCCTAATGCACAAGGTACAAAAGTGCAACACCTCCCTCCCACCCATGACCCCTAGCTATCCAGTTTCCCTCCTTAAAAGCAAATAATGTCACTGGTTTTCTATGTATCCTTGCAGAAATATTTTTAGCTATCTAAGCAAATAAGTAATTGTGTTCTCCTCACTGTATTCTCCAGGAAGAGTTTTCTAAGCATTTGCAATTATAATAAATCATAAAAAGAGAACTCAAAAACAAAGAAAAATACAGACAAAATTTCATATAGCAAGAGCTTTAAAAAAGTTTCTATTTAAAATGCAGAAAACTTAGAAAATAAGAAGACGAAAAGGAGGAGGATTTAGAAGAGTTGGAGGAGAAAGAAGAGTTGAAAGAGTTAGAAAGGAGGAGGAAAAGACGTTAGAAGAAGCAGAGGAGGAGGAGGTGGAAGAGTTGAAGGAGGAAGAGGAGTTGGAGGAATTAGAGGAAGAGAAGTTGGAAGAGGAGGAAGAAGAGTTAGACATGTAGAAGGAGGAAGAAGACGAGTTGGAGGAGGAGTTGGAGTCGGAGGAGGAGGAGAAAGTAAAACCCCCTTCCCTCCACCCACATCCTGACCAGGCTCTCCACTAGGGAAGAGTGAAACAAGGAAACTGAGGTCTAAAGTTAACCTGTAACTGGTGGTCACCTGTGGCGAAGCTCAATAAAAATCAGGTCTATCATATATAAGAAGTAATGGAAGGCACTGGGATCCAAGAATAAACAGGACTCAGTCCCTGCCCTTACTGAGCTTATAGACAACTGTTACAATCCCAGCAGTCACTTCTACAGTCATCAACCAAGAGAGTAGCATTACACAGAGAATCACCTTACAGCAGTGTTGACATCAGAAATTACTCAGAATGTCACAGTATTTCTAAGTCAAAAAAAAAAAAAAAAGTTCAATTTTCACACATTTCCCAAAAGAATAAAAGAAACATAAAAAAGACATAGAAGAGGGCCTGGCGCGGTGGCTTACAAAGTGCTAGTGTAATCCTAGCACTTTGGGAGGCCGAGGTGGGAGGATCGCTCCAGGTCAGGAGTTCCAGACCAGCCTGAGCAAAAGCAAGACCCCATCTCTACTAAAAATAGAAAGAAATTATCTAGACAGCTAAAAATATATATAGAAAAAGATTAGCCGGGCATGGTGGCACATGCCTGTAGTCCCAGCTACTCGGGAGGCTGAGGCAGAAGGATTGCTTAAGCCCAGGAGTTTGAGGTTGCTGTGAGCTCAAACTCCAGCACTCTGGCCTGGGCAACAGAGCAAGACTCTGTCTTAAAAAAAAAAAAAAAAAAAAAGACATAGAAGAAATGCTAGATGAAGTTAGAATAGCAAAGCACCATTTTTCTTGTTTATTTATCAGGATAAGTTTTCTCCTTTAGCAAGATCTCACTATGAAGGCTACTGAACACAATAAATGTCACTCTGTCAGTCACATGAGAAAAGGGACACATTTCAGATATTTGTGAAAAAATGCACCAATTCTTCCCAAACCCAACCCCAACTGCAAGAGGCCCTTCCATTCCCCAACATGAACATTCTCTGTCTCTATTACAGAGGTCAGGTTCTAAGCTCCTCAGCCTTTTCCTGCCACATCATCTTGGTCTACAGGGGCAAAACAATAAAAGGTCAAGACAGTGGTCCTAGTCATCCTTTCCTTTATAGTATCCTGGAAAGTAGAAATTATCAGAGGAACCTTTACCAGAATAATAGCCCAACTATGCTGCAGGCCAACAGGAAGAAGCTTAAAAATACCAGCTTCAACAAGAATGAAGAAACACACAATAAGACAGCTTGATGTAATGAAAAGAGCAATGAAGTTGGGAATTCTGGCCTCTGGTCTTGACTGTGCCACCTCCTGAGTGGCACTGTGGAGAATATTGGCTCTACATGCATTAAATAAGATCAGGCATAGAAAAGGGCTTGCACAGAGCATTTTTTAAAAATAGCTCCTATCTGCATCCCCTTAATTAACATATCTATCCTGTGGTACTCGGGTACACTATTAATAGAGAACTATTAACAACGGAGGATGGGAGAGAGAAGAGAATCAACCATTAGCTCTGCAATGTCTTAGTCTACTGTAGACTTCTCCATAAGAATTTAAAAGTAGGACCATTTTTACTTAGTAACTTAAAACAATGAGTTAATACTTCTCTTTTTTTTCAGACAGAGTCTCGCTCTGTTGCCCGGGCTAGAGTGCTGTGGCATCAGCCTAGCTCACAGCAACCTCAAACTCCTGGGCTCAAGCAATCCTTCTGCCTCGGCCTCCCGAGTAGCTGAGACTACAGGCATGCGCCACCATGCCCGGCTAATTTTTTCTATATATATTTTTAGTTGTCTGGCTAATTTCTTTCTATTTTTAGTAGAGACAGGGTCTCGCTCTTGCTCAGGCTGGTCTCAAACTCCTGACCTGGAGCGATCCTCCCACCTTGGCCTCCCAGAGTGCTAGGATTACAGGAGTGAGCCACCATGCCAGACTGATACTTCTATTAAGTCTATGAGTTGGCTGGGCTCAGCTGGGAGGTTCTTGTGCTAGTCTTGCCTGGGATCATTCATGTGGCTACAGTCATCTGACAGTTTGCGGCCAAAGAATCTACAACAGCATCACTCACAGATCTGGGACACTGGTGCTGGCTGTTGGCTGGAGTTTTCTTCACACATCTCTAACCATTCAGTAGTACAGCACAGAGTTCATTACACAGTGGCCGGAACATTCCAAAACAGTAAAGGGGGAAAGCTGTCAGGCCTCTTGAAGCCTAGGATCCACAACCTGAATGTTACTTTTGCCACATGCCATTGGGCAAAACAAGTAACAGGCCACTCCACATTAAATGTGTGAGGAAATGGGTTCTACTTATTAACAGGAGCAGCTGCAAAATAACGTGGCATGTTTTTCAATCTAACACATATGTATTTAATAGACTTCTGTAGAATGAATTAATAGATGGGGTGAATACATTTGTATCCCCTGCTCATCTGTTACCAGTCTAATATCTCAGTTACTTTTATTTACCTATCAACATATCAAATATCACATCTCACTACAGAAGATACAAAACAATTAGTCTATGACTTGACTTGAATGAACTTCCAACATACTTACAGAGGGCAAGACAAACAAATTCACAAAAAGTTTGTCAATGTAAGAATTCAACACAAACACAAGATGTACTGTTAGTAGATTCACAGGCAAAATACTGCACCTGCCAAATAAGTGCTATGAAAATTCTGAGAAGGGATGGATTAAGAAGGCCTGGAATAACCAAGTCAAAACTATAAAAACAAGATTCAGTGTTAGCTTTCTCTTAAAATGTGGACAGGACGTGCAGCCATTATCATGGCACTTAATAGGAAAAAAAAACACAAGCAAAGTGAGGGAGGTAAAGTGCAGTAAGGCAGACATAGTGATACCTGTGAGATAGATAGGCATTATTTTTCTCATTTTGAAGATAAGGAAATGTACCTCAGAAAGGTTTAGGGAAAAAAAAAACACCTCCCAAGGTTTTAAAGCTGATAACTGTCAGGCAGTAATGCAAAACCAGATTAGCCTGGCCCCAAAGTTAGTGTTCTTTACATTATACTACAGCCTCATTTGAAGTCCAAAGCATGGGCACTAACTAGTGAAAATGTTAAATACCTACAGCACATGGGGCATAAAAAGTAGTGAATTAAGAAACATGAAATCAAATCATAAATAAAGCACTCAAGAAACTTTAACAAAATAATATTCCATATCGAAGTATCAAGAAGTATAATTTAAGTCACCAGCACCAGTTAATCCATAACCACATAGAAAATCTCCCTGGAAAATATGTAAAAAGCAAATACAATACCTTAAAAGCCAACTCTGGAAGGCAGAAATTAGTAGAATTTATTCACACTAAGTCAAAAGCATCTTGTTTCCATTAATAAGACAACCTTTTTTGCATTACGATGATTTCTGTAACAATTACAAATGATCTGAAAGAAAGCCACTCTGCCACACCCGGCCAGCAGTCAAGTCTCTGTTCTTAGTCTACCTGTTCCTTCCATCCTTGCCTTCTTTCTTCTCCCTCCCACAGCCCCACTCATTTTGAGGCCCACACATTCACTCAATGAACAAGCATCTACTCTTTGCCTACATGTTACAGGTACTATCATACTATGCTAACTACTAGAAATCACAAAAAGGAAAGACATGGTCAAGGCCTTCAAGGAAGTCACTGCCAGGAAGAAGAGACAAATGCAAACAGTTGCAATAGTATGGGGGAAAGTCTTAAAGCAGAGGTTTGTAGAAGGTGCTGTAGGTACCACAAGAAGGAAAGTAAAACTCAGCCTGAGGGAACTCAGCAATGCTTCAACTGGGAATTGCAAGGATGGAGTGCAGCATCTGCCACCACACAGACACAGCACCCACTCTCCCAGCCCCTGCTTTCCATTCATCAGCTGCTGGTCCCGCCTCCTCATGCACAGGAGACTCACACTCCAGCCTTCCTGGCTCCCTCCCTATCTCCTCTCATTTTTCTTAGCAGTTTCAGCACCCACATGGACAACAACAAACCTGCTTTCTGCCTCCTCAGACCTTTAACCTTCCAGTTGTCTGCTGCCTGGAATCAGCAATCTCTCCCTCTCTCCTGGCTCATTCCCAGCAGCTTGTAAATGTCCTCTAAATCACCCATCTTACAAAGGCTCTCTCTTGAGCTCACATGCCTTTCATCAATGACACCATTAACAGTGAAGCTTCTTTAAGCAGCTGTCTACACCAGCCAGTTCCACTGATGTACTTCCTGTTCCCTCCACAGACCCTCTGATCTGGCTTCCCCTGCCTGCTCCACAAGAGCTGCCCTTGTCAGGACCACCAATAACTGCCACGCTGGCAAATCCAAGGAAGACTTTTTGTACTGATCGAACTCCACCTTTCAGCAGCATTCCAAAGTTGACCACCTCTTCCTTCTTGAAAAATTCCCCATTCCCCACTTCTGTGAAAACAAATGACCATGCCTTCCTACTTCTCTGGCTGCACCTACTCAAGTAGCTTCAACCATCTCTACCCACCTTCCAGAGTTCTAATTGTTGGCAGGCTCATTCCAGTGCCTCTTGTCTTCTCACTTTGATCACTCCAAAATGATCAGCATCCATTCCTATGACTTTAAAAACTGCCTATAAAATGATGACTCCCAAATTTATATCTCCAGGCCAAATACTTCTAAGCTCCAGTCATACACACTGGCCTCCTTTTGGTTCCAAACTCTACCATTTCAAGATCTTTGCTCGTGCAGTTTCTTCTGCCTTAAATACTCCCCTTACACTTACATTGGCCTGGCAGCCTCTTTTTCCTCTTTCAGGCTTCAGCTTAAATGTCACCTTCTCAGAGAGCCCGTGGAAGACCACTCTAAGGGGGCTCCCTTTTCACTGCACGCTGTTCTCTTCAAGAACTTGGAACAAGCTGCAATTCTATTACATCATGTGTTTACCTATTTACCATATGATTTTCCCACAGGCCTGTCAGCCTCAAGAAGGTGGGGACCTTATTTATTTTGTTCACCTAATGCCTATAACCATGCCTGTTACAAGCAAAGCACTCTAGAAAGACTTGTCCAAGGATGACATTTGCGTGAGCTGAAAATCAAAAGACAGTCAGTCAGTCATGAGCTGAGTTCCATTTCTTCATGGGCAATAGGGGTAGGGAAGAAGGCAGAAAACATTACAGGTAAAAGGAACGTGCAAATACATATGGACAAAGCACAAACACAAGAGAGTGTGGCCCGTTCAGAGAAAAACATGCAGTCTGAAATAGCCAACAGCACTGGTTCCCAACATGCAAACATCGCTGACCTCCTCCCCTGGGGAAGAGTTATTAAAAGGATGTCTGAGAATTATTCCGTACATACACCAAGCATTATCTATACTGAGAAAGTATTCTTATTCATATTCCTAACACTGAGAGTATTCACATTCATATATTTCAAGCTTCTACATGTACATTATGATTATGAATTTTTTTAAATACAAAAATAATATAAAAAGTGTTTCTCAATTCTTAGTTTGATATATTTGTTTTTCAATCAACAAATATTAGAAATTCTACTTATGTAGAGCTTTGTAATTCTAGACACTAAAAAGTCTGGAAATAATTCTCAAAAAGTCTGGAAATAGCCAGTCAAGCATAGAGCAAAAAGACTAGACAGAGACAAAGGCCCAACACTCAATTTCTAGCACCAAAAGTCAACAGTGCTTTGGCCTTGCAGGGAACTTTGTACAAGTCCTCTCTGAACTATAGAATCAGGAAATTGGATGGTTATACAATTATTTATCTTGGAAAGATCATTAAAAGCTGGAATTACTCAAGTAATCACAAGAATATTCTGCAGTAGGAAAAAAAATCAGTTAAACTAACTCTCTCTCACTCACTCCAGTGTACACAATAACTAAAATGTAATCATGACAAAATATTAATATGACTATAATGTAAATGCCAAAATGGATAAAAAGTTCAGGTTCACATTACATTAAAAAGGCAGGTCATATGAACCAAAAAAAATCATTAACATTGGTTAATTTTGGCTGATAAGATAACAGATTCCTTAATCTTATCTTTTTGCTTTCCTATATTTTCTAATTTTTTTCTATAATGAAGATATATCACTTTTATAAATACAAATAGAAAAGTGTTATTCAAAACTCAGGCACTACCATTTCATAATAGAGGAAAACCTGCCTTTCAATATTATGGAATGTAATGAAGTAAACAAGAAGAAAATCTTAAATTCCTAAGATGGACCTTGTGGATCAGTTACTTCCATAAAATATGTTGTAAAAAACTACAGGCTGGTCAAGACAAATAACTGCAAAAACAAACCAAAAAAGGCAACTCTACATTACGGTACACATGATATCAGAAAAGAATAGGGGAAAATACTACATAGGTGTTAGATAAAATATTCCTAATGGTTAGTATTTGCCTTTACTAGTATTTTAATGAAGTAATTAAATTCTTTCAGCTATTGTAAATATTTTTTTTTTCTAAAAGTGAACTGTAAAACTGGGACACAGTTTTGATTTTATTTTTTCTTCTCCTGTGACAGGTCTATAGTACTGGATACAAATTGCTTCTATTTTTTTTTTCTACTCCTCAAAATTCCCCCAAAGATGAAACAAGATGAACATGCATTGAGAACTGCTGAAGCTCAGTGATGGGTACATGAGCGTTTGTTATACTCTCTCTAGTTTTGTGTATGTTAAGAAATTGTCTGTATCCTCACTCATTCCGAAAGTAAAAAAATGAAAAAAAAAAAAAAAGATCAAAACAAAAAAGAAAATAAAAAAAAAAAGAAACGAAAAAAAAAAAAGAAATTGTCTGTAATCAGAGTGGTATCTCATCATGGTTTTGATTTACATTTCCCTAATGACTAAGCATGTTGAGCTTCTTTTCATGGACATGTTGGCCATTTGGATAACTTCTTTGGAGAAATGTCTACTCAAATTCCTTGCTCATTTTTTAATTGGGTTATGTGTCTCTTTATTGTTGACCATAAGAGTTTTTTTTAATATATTCTGGATAAAAGTCCTTCATCAGATATATGACTTGCAAATATTTGCCCTCACTCTAGGATGTCTTTTCATTTTCTTGATGGTATCATTTGAAACAAAGTCTTTATTTTAATGAAGATCAATTTACCTATTTCTTTTTTCTTGTGTTGCTTGTGTTTTACATGTCATACTAAGAGTTTTGTATTTTCAGATCTTACATTTAGGTCTATGATCAATTCTGGGTTAATTTGTGAGGTAAGGGTACAAATTCATTCTTTTACATGCATATATTCACCTGCCCCACCACCATTTGCTGAAAAGACTATTCTTTCTCCACTGAATTGTCTTTGTATCCTTGTTGAAAATCAATTGACCATAAATGTAAGAGTTTATTTCTGGACCCTCATTCCATTCCACTGATCTACATGTCTATCTTTAGGCCAGTACCAGATTGTCTCAATTATTGCAGCTTTGTAGTAAGTTATGAAAGTCCTTCAACTTTGTTCTTCTTTTTTGAGATTATTTTGGTAATTCTAGATTCCTTGCATTTCTATATGAATTTTAAGATCAGCTTATCAATTTCTGCAAAACAGACAGCTGAGATTTTAATAGGGCTTCTGTTGAATCTGCAGACCAACCTGGGGTGTACTGCCTCATAACAATATTAAGTCTTCATCCCTGAACATAAGATGTCTTTCCATTTATTTCGATCTTTAATTTCTTTCAATATTTTAGAGTTCAGAATATAAGTTTTCTACTTCTTTTGTTAACTTTATTCCTAAATGTTTTATTCTTTTTGATGTTAGTGTGAATTGTTTTCTTAGTTTCATTTTTTAATTATTCATTGCAAGTTTATAGGAATAAAACTGATTTTTGTATATTGATCCTGTATCCTGCAACCTTGCTGAGCTTATAATAGTTTTCCAGTGGATTCCTTAGGATGTTCTTTTCTTAAAATATATATATATTTATTTTCTATTTTTTTATTTATTTTTTTTTTTGGAGATGGGGTCTTGCTCTTGCTCAGGCTGGTTTCGAACTACTGACCTCAAGCAATCCTCCCGCCTCAGCCTCCCAGAGTGGTAGGATTAAAGGTGTGAGCCACCACACCCAGCCAGGATGTTCTATAATATACACAAGATCACATCATCTGCAAATAGAGATTGTTTCACTTCTTCCTTTACAATCCAAATGCCTTTTCTTTTTCTTGCCTAACTGCTCTGGCTAGAACCTCCAATACAATGTGGAACAGACATGACAAAGAGAATATCCTTGTCTCATTCCTGATCTCTGGAGGACAGTATTCAGTCTTTCATCATTAAGTATGATTTTAGCTGTGGGTTTTCACAAATGGCCTTTACCACATAAAGGAAGTTCCCTTCTATGTCTATTCTGCTTAATGTTTTTTATCATGAAAGGGTGTTGGATTTTTTTCAAATACTTTTCCTGCAGCTATTGAGATGATCATGTGGATTTTGTCCTTTATTCTATGAATAATGGCATATTATACTGATTTTCAGACATTAAACCAACCTTGCATTCCTGGGGTAATTCCTGCTTAAGTCATAGTATATAATCCTTCTGGTATGTTGCTGGATTCAGTTTGCAAGTATTTTGTTAAAGATTTTTGTATCTATAATCATAAGGGATACTGCTCCACAGTTTTCTTATGATGTCCTTATCTGGTTTTGGTATGAAGTTGATAATGTCCTCATAGAATAAGCTGGGAAGTGGTCCCTTCTCATCTTTATTTTCAAAGAGTTTGTGAAGAATTTGTGTTGATTCTTCTTTAAACACTAGGTAAAATCACAAAATGTAAAGTAATCTGGGCCTGGACATTTTTTGTGGCAGGCTCTTTGATTGTTAGTCCAATCTCTTTACTTGTTATCGGTCTATTCATATTTTCTATTTCTTCTTGAGTCAATTTCAGTGTGTCTTTATAGGAATGCATATACTTCATATAAGTTATCAAACTTGTTGGCATATAACAGTTCCTAGTATTCCCTTATAAACTTTTTTTTTCCAAATAAGGTCAGTACTGTCATCCCTTCTTTCATTCCTGATTTTATTAATTTAAGCCTTGGGCCTTTTTTTCTTGGTCATTCTAGCTCAAGGTTTGTCAATTTTGTTGATCATTGCAAAGAATCAATTTTTGGTCTGCTTGATTTTCTTTACTTTTTTTTTTCTCTATTTCATTTATTTCCAATCTAGTCGTTATCATTTTCTTCCTTCTACTTCTTTGGATTTAGTGTGTTCCTCTCTTACTCAACTCTTAAAATGGAAGGTTAGGTTATTGATTTAGTTTCATGGATTTGAGGTCTTTCTTCTTTTTTAATACAGGCATTTATAGCCATAAATTTCCCTCTGAGTACTGCTTTTGCTGCATCCCTAAATTTATGGTATATTGTTTTGGTTTTTGCATGGAGCATAGGAGGCCCTCAATAAACACTTATTACTGAACAATGAGTGGCAGGGTTGTTGTTTTGTTTTTTTTTAATTGTGGCAAAACATAACATTTACCAGTTTAACCATTTTTAAGTATAAAACTAATTCAGTGGTGTAAGTATCTAATACATTCACAATGTTGTACAACTATCACCATCATGACATGTTGTACTTTGTTTTCATTTATCTCAGAGTATTTTCTAATTTTCCTTGTGACTTCCTCTTTGACTCATTGGTTACTCAGGAATGTGTTGTTTAATTTCCACATATCTGTGAATTTCCCCAATTTTCTTCTATTATTAGTATCTAATTTCATTCCATTACGGTCAGAGAACATACCTAGTATGATTTCCATCCTTTCAATGTATTGAGGCTTATTTTATGATATAACATATGGTCTATCCTGAAGAGTGGTCCACATGTACTTGAGAACAATGTGTATTTTATTGTTATTGAATGGGGTGGTCTATAGATATTGGTCCCTTGATGATTTAAAAATCTGCCTGCATCTAGATCAGGTTTAAGAAAAAATTTGTGTCAATTATGTAAATCTTAAATTTTCCATTTTATCCCCCACTTTTTATACTGACTACTTATTCTGTGCATGTATGTGTGTGTTTAAGTTAATCAAGTCTCCCCTTTAAAAATAATAATCTGAGTTTCTAGCACCACATGAAGAGTCGGTTTCTAGTAGTGAAACCTGCTAAAACCCTAAGTAAAAAGCAGCATATATGTTAGCTTGAGAGATTTTCTGAGAGGTTCCTGAAACAGGAAAATCCCCAGACTTAGGTGAATAAGAAAAGAGAGCATCTGATATGTCATTTGATAGCATGACAGCTGACATGGCCATCCCAAATTTCCCAAGGGAACTGGGCTACACCCAGTTGAAAAAAAACTCTGTTAAGTACTGGGTATTTAATGTGAAGACAGAAGGTGTAAGAAGGCTGATAATATAAAAACAAGAGAAATTTTTCTCTGTTACTAAATAAAGAAGGCAGGCTATAAAGAACTAATACACAAATAGTTTAAAAATTACCTTTCATGCCAGCAATAAAATAAGCATGGCTACTTCATATTTGAAACAGCACTTTCCCATTCATTAAGTGAACATAAAAATGCCACTTTCTCTATCCCCTCCTAAAACCTCTGTGCAATTGGTATTATCATGCCTATTTTACAGAAAAGATTCAGAAGTAAAGTGACTTCCAGGGTCACACAGCAAGTATGAAACAGAACCAGGATTCGAACCTGGATTTCTAACCTGAAATCCAGGGCTATTTCCACCAAATCATAGCTGTTTTTCACCAACAGTGCACAAAGGTCTGTGAGTACTTTAGACATATATATAATTTAGGGAAAAGACATACAAAGGAAGGATATATCCACTATATTTAATGTTCTCAAAATAAAAGTAGAAGAGCTTGAATATAGAGGAACAACTAGTACCTGCTTCAGTACCATATACTAAGCAAGTCATCCATAAAGAATAAATGAAGAGGAAGAACCATATGCATGCTGATAAGTAGCCTCAGCAGAGTAATCAGGCAACATTTAGTTCAGAGGTTCAATATTTCCCACAGATGCCAGCAGTAAACCAAAGGCATGATTAAGAATAGGAAAAAACAGAGAAGGAAAAAAGGATAATGTAGGGAAAAGAGCGAGCAGCATAGCAGGAAAAGAATGGAAACAACCAAATATGCTTAACCACTGGGGGAAACTGTGAATGGTAAACATGAATTCTCTATTTTTGCAACTCCTTGTGAATCTATAATTATTTCAAAATAAAAAGTTAAAAGAAGAAAAGAAGAAAAAAAGTGAAAAGATACATATGATGTGAAAGGGCTTTTGGTCCTAGTTTCCAAAGTTCACTGATTACCTTATGTTCAGACAATCTACCAGGCACTGCCCTCAATGAGCTCCACGTTCACTGAGGAGAGAAACACAAGTGAATAATCTATTCCAAAACAGTATGTATCAAGATGCTTTCCTGCAAGACTCTACTTTTCTGGTGACTCCTCAGTAAACAGAGAAAAAGGAAAGACTACAACAGTGAAACAAATGTAAGGGCACCACTGGGCAAAGTTCCATCTTAGGTGTGCCCTGGTGTAAAGATGCAGGCTTTGCTTATTGTCCCTCACTCTCCAAGCCCATTTCCCTTGCTTCCATTCCTTGCTCTGCCAAGATTCATACTGAAGACACAGAATCTGATAGACTAGAAAAACCTGCAGAGTCACAGAGCCTTCAAGGATAAGGAGCCCTATGCTTGCACAAAACTGAAATGAGAGCTTTACAGATTCATTTATTCAACGACAAATCAGATCTTATCGTGTTTACTTTAAATGTTTTCAATGCAATATAAGTGACCTAGCAGGGAAAAATAATCTGGAACACTGGCTGAGCAATGACAAAGACCACTGAAAAGACAGCATATACTATTTCCTACTCACTCCCATTCAACCATATTTCAAGCACATATACTTTAAATCTGTACTTTACTAAGCTTATACCTAATAGCTAGGGGAAATTTGCTATATTTCTCAGATAAACTATAATTGGACTCTGCTAATACTAAAATGACATTTTTACATTCGTGTTTCATGGATTTATGAAAAAGGTCTAAAAGAAACATACAAAAAGAGACCTATACCTTGTCTATGTTAGCATATACTGAATTGTACTATATACAGATGCTCAGTTTTCGAACTGTTACGATTGTCTCAATATTTTTTCAACATTGACTTATTCTTATTCAACATTAACATGGTTTTCTCTAAAATATCAAAAGAGCTCTACATCACTATAGTCCTACATTTAAACAAAAAGATCACTTAAGAATGTAACTGAATATAATCACATACATTCTTTAATACATTCCTGATAAGAATAAAAATTCATTACTATCTAGGACCATTTGGCAATATCTATTAATAACTAGTAAATATATCTTTTGATCCAACAAGTCCAAATCTAAGAATGCATCTAAGGAAATAATTTGTCAAGTATGCTAAAATTATTAATTACAGCTGTTTATAATTTTTTAATGAAATAATTCTAAATGTTCAAGAATAGGGAATTAGGATATAAATTACTATATATCAAAAAAACAGTCTATCATGCAGTTACTAAGAATGACAGTAAAAATCTGTTCTTATTGGCCTGTAAAGATATCTATAATCATTTTGGTGAAAAAAGCAAACTAGAAAACAGCATGTTTATGATGCCATTTTTGTTTATAAAATAAAAAGTACTCACTTATATGCTTCATGCATAGAAAATGTATGGAAGGAAATACACCAAAATGTTAACACTATGTCTTCTAAAATGAAAATGTACTATTTATATAATAAAAATAATAGTGATGATACTAACTGAACAATGCTGCAGCCTTTACACACATGTAATGGCTTGTATATATGCACAGAATACTTGGAAGCCCATTTGAGAAACTAAAAATAAGGCCAGGAGCAGTGGCTCATGCCTGTAATCCTAGCACTTTGGGAGGATGAGGTAGGAGGATCACTTGAGCCCAGGAGTTGGAGGTTGCAGTGAGCTATGATCATGCCACTGCCCTCATGCCCGGGCAACAAAATGAGACCCTGTCTCAAAAAATAAAATAAAATAAAAAATAAAGAAAAATAAAGAAAAAACAGTGGTTGCCTCAGGAATGGGATGGATGTGGGAAAATAGAGGGTGGAAGAAGACTTACATTTTACTTTCTATCCTGTGTATCTTTTAAACATTTTAACTATGTACATATTCCCTATTCAAAAGAAATGTAAATTTTAAACATTAAAAAGTATCTGTTCATATATTTTCTAGTTAAACCATAGTCTATCCAATAAATAGCAAAAAGTTGTTTGTAAAGTCAAATAGAATTTTGTAATCCTGATACCACAGCAACCACCATCAGTTACTACCCTAAGTTTCGAAAAATACAGAAAGACGCAGTTATTATAAGTTGTCCATATCTAGTACTCATCTCTAGAAGGTAACACCCATAAGGAAACAAAGCTTATTTCTAAACCTCATCCAGCCATGGAATTCTTATCAAGTCAAAAACAGAAAAACAGGTCGGGCACTCACGCCTGTTATCCTGGCAATCTGGGAGGCCAAGGAGGGAGGCTCACTTGAGCTCAGGAGTTCAAGACCAGCCTGAGCAAGAGCAAGACCCCATTAATACTAAAAATGGAAAAATTAGCCGGGTGCGCGCCTGTAGTCCCAGCTACTTAGGAGGCTAAGGCAGAGGATCTCTTGAGCCCAGAGTTTGAGGTTGCTGTGAGCTAGGCTGATGCCATGGCACTCTAGCCTGGACAAGAAAGCAAAACACTGTCTCAAAGAAAAGTTCTCATATATAAATATATCATTTATTCACTGTGCTGAGCTTCAAGAAAAAAAATTAAATTCATTCATAATAAAAAGGGATACAAGTATATCCCCTAGGTATCTTTTTAAAAATTCTGTAGTCAATAATGCATATAATAAGCTTATAAGTACAATAAAAAAAATATATAATATTAGTAAAGCCATCACTATCCAGAAGCAACTGCAACAGCAACCAGTTTCACAAAAGAACAATGTCTAACCCCTACCTCCAAAATTCTAAAATTGAATCACTGATCAGTTGAGGATTCAAGTAAAGATCTGAAATAAAAGAATCCGGATTTTATCAACATCCAAGACTCTCTGCAACACATTAGTTTCAAATAGCCTTCTTCTCTCAGCAAGGGTGCTTTCTTGGCTCTTATCTGTGGCCACTTCACAAAATTAGAACATGGCATTAATATGGCCAAGGGTCAGTCTCCTTGTCCCATTGTCACAAGCTAGGTCCCCAGCCAACACAGTTCTCTCAAAAATGGAAAACAAATAGGCCCCAGAGTGCCCAACCAGGGGAGTATGCACCTGGTTTATAGCCTCATATCCTTCAGGTTAAAACAGGAAGGGGCCATATCTTTCCCCCTGCCTCAGATTAGGAGCCCCTCCCTCTCCAGTCTTCCCATAGTAGCATACTTAACACACGGAATCAGATTAGGAGCCCCTCCCTCTCCAGTCTTCCCATAGTAGCATACTTAACACACGGAATCATAACCATCTCCTTACTTGTCTGCCTTCCCTCTTAGGCACAGAGCTCACTGGGAACGAGGCTTGAAAGCCTTTCTCTCTCTCTATCCTTAGGAACAGCAGCAAAACTTGCTGAATGAAGGTTCTTTCTCTTTCTTTCTTTCTTTCTTTCTTATTGATTGATTGATTGATTGAGACAGGGTCTTGCTCTTTCACCCAGGATGGAGTGCAGTGGCATCACCATAGTTCACTGCAACCTCAAACTCCTGGGCTCAAGTGATCCTCCTGCCTCAGCCTCCCGAGTAGCTGGGACTTCAGGCGCACACCAACATGCCCAACTCATTTTTTCTATTTTTTGTAGTTGCTCAGGCTGGTCTTGAACTCCTGGTCTCAAGCTATCCTCCCACCTCAGCCTCCCAAAGTGCTAGGATTAGAGGCGTGAGCTACCACACCCAGCCTGAATGGAGATTCTGATCAAGTTACACAGTTTGTTCAGTCTCTACTAATTACATAGGATCTACCTTACAATAACTTTTTGTTTTGTTTTGTTTGAGACAGGGTCTTGCTCTTTCACCCAGGATGGAGTGCAGTGGCATCACCATAGTTCACTGCAACCTCAAACTCCTGGGCTCAAGCGATCCTCCTGCCTCAGCCTCCCGAGGAGCTGGGCCTACAGGCGCACACCACCATGCCCAGCTAATTTTCTTATATTTGTATAGAAACAGGGTCTCACTATGTTGCCCAGGCTGGTCTTGAATTCCTGGCCTCAAGAGATCCTCCTACCTATACCTCCCAAAGTGCTCAGATTACAGGCACAAACCACCAAGACCCTCCAACTGTCTTCTTTTCATTAAAGGCTCTCTAATTTTAGGTCCATTTCTCATTAATACCTTGTGTACAGTCTTTCTGTATCCCCTCTAGTCTCCCTACCCCATCACAAAAGAGGTCTAGGAACCAAAGCATTACAATGAGATGTTCCCAATCTTCCAGCATTTAGTTATTCTTTCATGATTACATAAAATCAGTACTATGTAATTCAACTAAATATTGTCACTCTGTCTCCAAACAAATGCTCCTTTGGCAATTTCAGAAATCTACTCCAAGTTCAGAAAAGAATGACAGAATGGCAAGCTTTTTCCACTCTGTTTACTTGAGAAATGCAGTCACTAGCCATAGGAAATCTGCTTGGCACGCCAATCACTACCAAAGGGTAAGCTCAATCAGCAGCAGTTTAAAATGCCACACTCCCTAGCCCAGACCAGCTCACGCTGACAGCATTTTTTTTTCAAGGGCCACCCTCCTCAGAATGGGATCCCATGCCTGGAGAGTAATATAGTAAATGAAAAAAATACTTGTGTCAAACTTTTTAGACAAAATATATACACAAAGGTATAGGTGTAGCTACAGATTCAGATATATGACAGCCCAACTTTTCCCTAAAGAAGGACGGAGGTAGTGAAAGAAAATAGCATTCTTCCTTCCTACTCTCCCTGGCATAAACTATCATTCCTTTGAAGGGAGTTTACACTCTTGTTGAATCACTCTGTTGGTTGACAATTATCTTGAAAGCATACGAAATACTATATTTGTTCTAGCCACTCTGATGTTGTTATGTTGCTTGGAACTAGAAAAGAATAAAATAACTCCTTTCTCTGTTTCCACTGTTAATAATAAAGATTTTCTAAAATAAACAACAGATGAATACCAGTATCTTAGAGTATAAAAGTATTAACATAACAAGATACTAACAAATACCTACTTAGGAGTCAAAACCTACAGAAAAACAAAACCCCAAAGGCCAACCTTCAAGCTGAGCCTTCCCTTTACTGACATCTGGACTCCCAAGGGAGGTCTGATCACTTAGGACAAGTAACATTAGCCACTGCTGAACACTAAAGAGTGTGATGGAGGGAAATATGATAATACACACCCAGAGAGAAAGATCAGATACTTCTTCACTAGTTAACTTTTGGAATTTTTAAACAAAAGAAGGATTTTCTAATGCTGTTTATTTTAATTTTTTGTTAGAAAAGTAATACACACTCATTGTATTATACAAACTCAAAATGACTTTGAAACTAAGAGCATTTGTCAAAAATGAAAAGGCAAGGTCTAGGTACACAAAATCACTCCTAAAATGAGTAAGATTCCCAATGTAAAATTCAATCACCAGACTCTTAAACAGTAAGTTAAAAAGTTCTCAGACTTCACGCTATCTGAGGTTTATCCAAATACCGTATGTCAGACACACACAAAAAAATTCCTAAGGCATCTGAAAGACCAAGATACTATTACCAATCCCCACATTTGAGAAAATGACTTAAAAGAACCTCAGTAAAAAACCCTAAAGAACTTTTTAATACACTGATAAATAATCTTTTAAGAAGGATTTTCAGCAACTACTGCAAATGTATTCACCAAGTTCTATGTTTAGCTTCACAGTTCAGTCAAATTAAGGTTAAGCATACCACTTGCATGGTATTAGACTGGGCACCAGAGTGATGCATGGGGCATTAAACTAGGCGCTAGAGTGATGTCCTCTCCATAAGAAAAGAGGAAATTGAGAAACAAATATAACAAAAATCCTCATAGCCTTAAGGTCCCTACAATCTATTTTTGGAACACAAACTATTGAAAAGTTAAATAACTGTATAAAATTAAAAGAAATGGAATTCATATTTATTAAGTGCTTCATGTATCAAGCAGCAGAACAGTTAACATACACAAAACATCCATGTATTCTGTTTTAAGGGAAGCAAATGAGGGAAGAGGGAAAGGCTGAGGAGGGTAGGCAATGAAGTCAAAAACCCAAAGCAAAATATAAATGCCACTCAATGATATAGAAAAGGCATAATTAAAAACTTTGGGCTGGGTGTGGTGGCTCACGCCTGTGATCCTAGCACTCTGGGAGGCCGAGGCGGGTGGATCGCTCGAGGTCAGGAGTTCAAGACCAGCCTGAGCAAGATCGAGACCCCATCTCTACTAAAAATAGAAAGAAATTATCTGGCCAACTAAAAATATATATAGAAAAAATTAGCCGGGCATGGTGGTGCATGCCTGTAGTCCCAGCTACTCGGGAGGCTGAGGCAGTAGGATCACTTGAGCCCAGGAGTTTGAGGTTGCTGTGAGCTACGCTGATGTCACGGCACTCACTCTAGCCTGGGCAACAGAGCGAGACTCTGTCTCAAAAAAAAAAAAAAAAAAAAACTTTGTATCAGTCTTCAACAAACAGTGCTGGGACAACTGGATATCCACACGCAAAAGAATGAAGTTGAACCCCTACCTCACACCACGTACAAAAATTAACTCAAAATGAATCAAGGACCTCAATGTAAGAGGTAAAATGATAAAATCTTAGAAGAAAACATAGGGGTAATCTTCATTACCTTGGATTTGGAAACAAATTCTTAGATATGATGCCATAAGCACAAGCAACAAAAGGAAACATAGATAAATTGGACTTCATTGAAATGAAAAACTCCAAGGTATATAATCAAAAGAACTTTGATGGTCATTATCAAGAAAGTGAAAAGACAACCTACAGAGTAGGAGAAAGTATTTGCAAATCATATATAGTATCTGATAAGGGACCTGTATCCAGAATATATAAATAATTCTAAAACTCAACAACAAAAAGACAATCCAATTTGAAAATAGGGAAGGGGTTTGAATAAACATTTCTCCAAAGAAGATATACAAATGGCCAATAAGCACATGAAAACTGCTTAGCACTTTAGTCATCAGGGAAATGCAAATCAAAACCACAATGAGTATAGCAACAATCTAAAAAAAAGAAGCTAAAAAAAGAAAAAAGAAAAAAAATTAAAAGAAAAAAAAAAACCACAATGAGATACCACTTCACACACATACTAGGATGGATATAATAAAAAATAAAATTTTAAAAATAACAGAAAACAAGTACTGGTGAGGATATAGAGAAAGTGCAACCCTTATATTAAATACATTGCTACAGGGAATGTAAAATGGTACAGCTGGCTGGGCACGGTAGCTCACACCTATAATCTCAGCACTATGGGAGGCCACTTGAGGCCAATAATTCGAGATCAGCTTAGGCAACATGGAGAGATCCCATCTCTAAAAATTAAAATATTAGCCAGGCATGGTGACACATGCCTGTAGTCCTAGCTACTCAGGAGGCTGGGGCCAAAGATCACTTGAACCCAGAAGTTCCCCTGGAAGGGTACAGTGGGCTATGATCATGCCACTGCACTGCAGCCTGGGCAACAGAGCAAGATCCTATCTTTAAAAATAATTTATGTATTTAATTAATTAGTTAATTAATTAAATGGTACAACCACAGTGAAAAACAGCTCAGCAATTGCTCCAGAAAGTTAAACACAGAATCACCACATGACCCAACAATTCCACTCCAAGGTATATAATCAAAAGAACTGAAAACAGCGACTCAAATGCATTATTTATATATTAATATTGACTACACCATTATTTGCAATAGCCAAAAAATGGAACCAACCCAAGTTCTAGCAACAGATGAATAAACAAAATATGGTCTATCCATACAATAGAATATTATTCAGCAATAAAAAGAATGGCATTCTGATACAAGCTACAATACAGGCGGACCTTCAAAATATGCATAAGCCAGTCACAAAAGGACAAATATTGTATGATTCCACTTATGAAATATCCAGAATAGGCAAATTCATTGAGACAGAAAGGAGATTACAGGTTACCAGAGGCTGGAGGAGGGAGGAACGGAGAATTATTGCTTAATGGTTACAGAGTTTCTATTCTGGGTAATGGAAAAGATTGGGAAGCAGATTGTGGCAATGGTGGTACAACAGTGTGAATATAACTAATACCACTGAATTATATGCTTAACAATGGTTGACGTGGAGTATTTTATGTTATATATATTTTACAATAAAAAATTAAAAAAAAAAAAAATTTTATCAGATCTTCTGTGATTTGGATTGTCCAAAGGCAGAATTCATATCAAGAACTCAAATTTAAAAGGGACTGTTTGGTCATCTGATCATCATGGAAACCCTAGTGGGCAACTTGCATCCCTACATCTCTCCTGACTAGTAAGTGGGCTCCAGATGCCGCCGGATGGTGAGAGCAGACCTTTTCCTAAGGCAGCCCACTGTCCTTTCATGAAGGAGGAACAATCTGAACTGGAAGAAAAAAAAAAAAAGATAACTATGGAAAGGAAGCTGAAGAATTTAAGAACCAAACTCTGCTATTCTGCAGCTGTGTGATCATGGACAAATTATTCAATTTCTCTAAGTCTCTGCCTCCTCTCATTACAAAATGAAAACAGCACCTGCTTAGCAGAAGTATACCTATAGCACCCAGCCCAGTGCCTGGCAAATGGTGAGTGTTCAATCTCTGATGCCTATTGCTATTGTGATAATAGGTCTGTGTGCCACCCTTAGGCCAACCAAAGGCTGAGGAGGGTATGGCTTGGGTCAGGAGAATTCCACAACTTATCAGAACTTAAATAAAATACAGCTAACAGCACCACAAGAAGACTTCAGAGGAGGAGCTGTTTTTAATACAGTTCAACTTCTCTTAGAAAGACTAGCTTATTGTTCCAGGACGAACCCAGCTAGTCTTCATTAGGAAGGGCACTGCTACACAATTCATTCTCTCTATACAACAGGCCTCTGTTAGCATGTCTGAGCAACTTTTCATAACAGAGTCTGCCTCTACCCACAGGAAAGACACAATCTGTGAAGAATATTAGCTAGAAGGTAGTCCCCAGAGACTGCTCTCAAACTTTAGTGGCCTCAGAAACACTTGGGAAACCTGTTAAAAAAAAAAAAAAAACAGATACCTCAGCCTCCACCCACAGACATTCTAATTGAATAATAAATATTTTAGGCAGGGCCCTAGCACACAATTGTTTAAAGAAACACTTGAAGGTAGGCCACAAAAATGTTCTAAGATTACATTCTGATGTGGACAAATACACCAATCCATCCCATAAAGCAAAGGCTGCATTTTCCTCTATGCCCATGTAGAAATGCAATAGCTTTGGTAATGCAGGGCAGGACTGGAAACCAAGGAAGTAACAGAAACCATCTGCATGTTCTACCCATTAGGAGTTTCATACAGTTTCTTCATACAAAAGTCCCTTATGATTGCTTATTCTTTTTAAAAATAAATACAAAAAAAGTAATGAAAAATAAAAATAACATATCATCTACACCTCTAATAGTAGCAAACAGTATACTGAAATTATATTATCAGAAGTTGATAACATTTTTGGGAAACTGGTACATCCTTAGATTTCTGGGAAAATTATTAACTGCTACAAATTTGGGGTCAGCAATCAACAATGTGTATCATAAATATGATAATACCCTTCAACTCAATAATCCCACTTCTTTAAATTTATCCTAAGGCAATAAAAGAAACAAGCTATACAAAAGATAGTCACTATTGTATTATATATAACAACAAAAAAAAAAGATACCTGCACGTCAAAGATCCCAGTTTATCAAAATTTGCCATATCAACTCAAAATGACAAAGCTACTAAAAACTAAAATGATGTATACTATGTAGTCACAAGGAAACTATTTATAAAACATGCAAGACCTAAACTTATTTACTAAAAAGTATGGAACATGGACAGTCTCAAAGGATGACACATTAGGAAATAATAGCTTATGTAGGGATGGTTTGATGTGGGTTTCCCTCTACTGGTCTCTCAACTTTCTGTATACTGCCATATTATTGTAATAAGACTATAAATAAATAGCCTGGAGAGTTAACTGGACAGCAGTTAGAGACACAGGTAGAAAGTGCATACATTGACCTCGGCTATCCTGATCCAAGACAGACTCACCCAAATGTGTCATGCTATCAGATGGCCAGAAGGCCAGTTCTAGATTTCTTACCCCAAAAGATAAATCCTAATAGAGATATAAAACTTTGAACTTACATTTTATAAAAGCAGTATATATGCACTAAAGGAAAGGAGAAAATCTGATTTGGTATCTATTCACACGGCAAAAAGATCAGAAGACTTCACGAACCACAACTTCAAAATAAGCTAACAAAATCACGTAGCTAGAAGACAGTGTGGTTCACATGAAAAGAACATTAGGCTGAGAGACAGAAGGCCCAGTTCTCATTCTAGTTCAATCAAGACTGGATTTCAATTACAGGCCTTGGTTTCTCATCTGCAAATTGACAAGACTGTGATGCTATCTTCTCTACTCACCTCACAGGACTTGGAAGGGAGCAAAGAAGATTATGACTGTAAAAGGGCTTTGAAAATCATTTTTATCTTTTAAATCTACTACTACTATGAAGACATTCATTTATACATCTATATGAAAAAGGGTAACATAGTGTGTAGGATACATTCCAAACTGGTAAGTGAGTATTTTTCCAAAGGGGCCTGAGATTGGGGGTCATTCCTTGGGGGTCATGTCTTTCCTTTTATCTGCATTGTTTGAATCTTTTAGGAGGATCTATTCACTTATTTCGTAGGGAATTTTTAAAATTTAAATTTGTAAAACCTAATGCAATCACTGACAGCATTAATATAGAGTGCAGAGTTCTCAACCTTTGAGGTATCTAAGAGTCATCTGGGAACTGTTAAAAGTGTCGCTGCCCAAGTCCCATGCTGACTTAACTAACCAAATTCTCTGGATGGAAGAGAGTAAAATAAGGCCAGACCATTTGTATTTTAACAAGTTCCCAAAGTGATTCTGGTGACTCGATTACTGCAACTACTACTATATTGTTATTAATATTAACTCCTACTGTGCTCGCTTAGGCAGCACATATACTAAAATTGGAACGATACAGAGAAAATTAGCATGGCCCTTGACCAAGGATGACACGCAAATTCGTGAAGCGTCCCGTATTTTTCTGGAACCCATTCTACTAAGTGAAGTATCCCAAGAATGGAAAATTAAGCACCACATATATTCACCATCAAATGGGTTTCACTGATCAACACCTAAGTGCACATATGGGAATAACATTAATCAGGTGTGGGGCAGATGGGAGCGGTGAGGAGAGCATGGGTATACATATACATGAGTGCGATGCGCACCGGTCTGGGCGATGGACACGCTTGAAGTTCTGACTGGGGGGGGGGGGGGCCAATATACATAACCTAAACATTTGTACCCCCATAATATGTTGAAATAAAAAATTAATTAATTAAAAAAAAATATTAACTCCTACCATCTATTACCCACTTATTATATGCCAGTCACTATCCTCAGCACTTTATATGTATTATCTCATTTAATCCTTAGAACAACCCTGTAGGTAGGTGCTACTACTAACATCACCCTCCCCTCACTCTCACCCTCATTTTATAGATGAAGACGCTAAAATAAAGATTATTTAATTGGCCCAAAGTCACAGGACTAGTAAGTGGCATAGCTGTATACTCCGGTGAGGTCTTATCAAAGTCTTCTGTTTTAGTTCAGACATTGCACTTAAAGGACACTAAAAATACAGAGTTGTCTAAGGAAAGCATAGTGAGCCCATATTAAACCAGGACAGCACTAAGGATTCAGGGCTGTTTGCATACTTTCAGTATAACTAGCCATCAACCCATGGTTGTCTCGCCTATTAGACTGTGATCCCCTGAAGTGCAGGGGCCATGTATGTCTTCAACTGTACCCTGTTGATACCTGGTACCTAACTCAAGAGAGAGTTTAGTAAATAAATTAATCAATAAATCTAGAGAAGGCCTGATGAGTATCCTGGGAAATATGAAGGGCTATTATGTGGAGAAGAAACAGACTTAATTAACGTTGCTTCAGGAGTTATAACTAAGGTCAACAGGTAAAAGGGGAGAGGCAGATTTTGGTACAGTCTAAAAACATTTCGACAACAGTGACTTGTCCAGGAACAGAGAAGCCTGCCTGCTTTGTTTGAGGCTGCTGACCGGAATGTAGCAGACATAAGGAAGAATGTTAGACTACCAGACCTCTAAGAGCTCCTTCAAGGCTCAAATTCCGTTAGTCTAAATTATGGTACATTTGTTTATTCTTTCATACATTCTACAGTTTCCACTAGTTATATAAGCTACCAAGCAAGAGAGAACACCACAATGTGTTTTACAGACTCCCTAGGCCCTCAAGGATCTACAGAAGAATAAATGCACAAGAGAAAATCTGAGCAAGGAGGAACGTGATGGATACAATAGGAAACTGCAAGGAGACTTCCAGGCAGGAAAACAAGACAGAAGTTAACAAAGGTGTTATGGAAGAAATGCCACTATTTGAGCACATTTGAGTAGAGCTTTAGGGATTCATGGGGGGAGGTGGGTGTGGGCTGCCGTAAAAATCTGGGGAGGAAAATCATTCAGTATGGCAGTAATGGCTGAACATTAAGGGGCCAGGAAAGTCCTGGGGTGGTGAAGAACCAGCTAGAAACAATCAGTAAAATTCTGGTACTTTAGAGGTCATTTAGTCAAACACATATACACATTCTTCATCGATGATGGCCTGCTAGCACTGGGTAAAGAAAAGTTATAATAAATGACATTTTACAAACCAAAAACTGTATCCTCAATGATTTCTTCTTTGCTTAGTTTTTAAGACTAATAGACCATTCTCTTATTTTCTAGGAAATCTTTTAAGTGATTCTCTTTTTAAACATTTATGTTTTACTACTGTCTATTATTCCCACTATTAAACAACTAGACTTGCAGTTATCAATACTGGCAGTTTTAATAACTCAGCCCTGAGCCTAATATTTATAATCCCTTAAATAGTTATAATATTTGCCAATTGTACTACAAAATAAAAAGTACCATAATCTAAAAACTATGATTTTAAGAATAAATGGCATCTCAAACAATAAATTTAATTCTCAGGCCCAAGAAACTACCTCACTCAACTTATGAATCATGACACTGACACTGAGCTAGCTAAGAAAATAGAATTAACAAGACTGAAGCAAAAAATCTAAATCCAAAACCAGTGAACAAAATATAATACACTTGAACAATAAACTTAATGCTCTGGCCAATCATTTCTCAACATCCCTATCAAACTATTTTAAGGATCTGAAATCTTGTTCTATAAAAAGCAAGGTCTCATCATCCGAACTATACTTAAAAGATTCTATTGCACTAGTTAACTGAAGCGTAACAAATCAAGCTTCAGATTTTTACTTGCTATCAGTACAAAAAATGCTTACCTCTTTTGCATAAATAAAGTTGAATTTGTGGCTTAATTCAAAAGCCTGACATACTAGGAGATCTGGATTTTCAGTTCTAACACAAATTTTTGGTGTAAACTTGGCAAAAGCTTTTTTGGTATTCCCCACTTTAACTGTTACATAGAGATACAATATTTGACACCTCCACCACTAACAAAGTCTCTTCAAAGGAATTCTGACTTTGTCTAACCTTAGTTGGGAGAATTAAAAGCTAAGGCTGAAAACTCCTCAATAAAAATTAAAACTTTAAAATTCTAAAACAATGTTACATGTTAGCCTATAACAAACAATGAATTATAGAAACTGAGATTTGAGTAACAACTGCTAAAAAGGTGCAATTACACAATTTTACAAGGAGGGATAAACAAACAGTTCATCAAAATTTAAATCTTCGCAACACAGAACATAAATAATATTCAGTATTCTAGGGCATTGTGCTATTTTTCTTATCTATATGGTCTCTGCATCAGTGTTACTGTTCTCCCACTCCCTTGATGAGCAAATGGAGCCCACTGCCCATGATTCCTCACACCAAGAGCTCAGTGACTCAGTGAACGTCACGAATAATAACAGTAATAAAAACAATTTCCAAAGCCAGAATTGATACCGGACTGTGGCACCCAAATATGGAGCAGGGTATATGGCAGCAAGAAACTATTTCTCGCTTTTGACTCTTCTGCATGACTGCCTCCCAAAGGATTAGAGAATCCGAAGCTCTCACTGCCACATCTACAAATTAAAGTATCATGTTTAAAGAGCTCACAAGTTCTACAGAATGGTCAGTAAATGTATGAACCCCACTGCACAGAAACTCACCAAGATGCAACACAACATGCTTTACGGCTCCACCTAATTTTTTTAATTTTAGAAATAAACACAATTATTTTAAAAATATTATGTAATAAGTTAGACTTTGGAAAACCCCATACTCATCCCAGCAGCTCAGAAAATAGAAAGCAAAATTCAATTAGCTCCATTGTACCCAGCTAGGCTAACGTGCAAGATCACACACTCATCTTCGTCAGAGCGTCTCTGCCAATACCAAAGAACAACAAAGGCAAGTTGAGAAGGCTGCACAGGCTTAACTCAGCACTTGTTCGCTTTCCCAGCTTCGAAAAGAAGCTCTCTGAGGGCCCTGGGGACCAAGGGGACCCTCCGCATCCCACCAGGCCGGCTGCTCCGCTCGGCGCCGCTTGTTCAGCTTTTGTCTGGCCGGGGCTAGGAGCCCCGGCCGCCCGCTTCCCCAACACCCCTTCCCTCTAGATCTTTCTCCACACCCATCACTCGCCGATGACTAGTTGTTAAGGGTTTCTCTTCCTCGCCCCCTCCCCTAGCAATCCCCGGCTCCTTTCAAACACGGCCCAGGCTTTGCCGGCTTCTCCCGCCCGGCCGGGGAGCCTCGGGTCAGGAAGGGGGCCCGGGGTGGGGTCTGGGAAAGGGACAGAGAGAGGAGCACACAAAGCCCGGCCGACCCCGCAGCCGCCCCCACTCCCTCTGCAAAGCAGCCTGGGATCAGCGCCCAACTGGTTGGATAAACAACCCTCGCATCCCGCTCGCCCTGCTCCCACCTAAGGGCCGCCCCCTCCCCCCAAAGTGCACCCAAGAGCCGATGACAGAGCTGGACATCGCCCCCACTCAGACCGGGCGGGGGAGGGGCCCGGGGCCTCTGGAGGGCTCGAGTCTGAACCTCCTCGCCCTAACCGGGTACTTACAGCCGCATCATTCGCTACTGTTGCCGCTGCGGACCAGGCAGCCGCCGCCTTCTCCTCCACCCCAATGAGGTTAAGCACTTGGTGCGAGGATTAAAAAAAAAAAAAAAAAAAAGAGCGAGAGAGAGCGCGCGAGAGAGAGCAAGAGCCAAGAGCGCCTGCGCAGTGAGGCCTCCCTTTTTTCTCCTTACCGCCACCGACCCGGCCGCACCATAGAGAGTGTAAACCGAGACCAGAGAGGAGGCTGCCTCTCTATGGTAACGCCCCGCGCAGGCGCCGACCTGGCTGCCTAGGGTTTCGAGAGGTGAAAGCCCTAAGAGCTTTTGCCCCCATGGAGAACGTTAGTTGACCCTGATGGGGACCCGTAGGGTGAAGGTTCGTTAAGAAAAGGGTGGCCGGAGGGTAGTTAGGACCCTTAGGAAGTTGCAGCAAAACTCGGGCTAGACAAAGAGAGTGGGATCTAAGCGGCCACAGCAACAAGGCACCAGAAAGCAGGGAGTGTAATAGAATCTAAGGAACAGTCTGAAAAAATAAATAGATAAATAAAATAAAAATAAAGAGGAGGTTGGAAAGCCTGCATAAAAGTCTGGCTGGAACTCCCTTTGATGGGCGAGGGGGGTCTAATACCTGAAGGAAACGGCCTTTCACTTCTGGGTTACGAGCGCCCGCCCATCGGGTGATTTCGGTGAAGGAAATTGTGCCCTGCGACAACCCGTAGTGGGGCTGTGAGTCCGCTCTGCCTTTCTTTCCAGAGCTGGGGCGGACGCTTGTACCGGAAGCACAACTTTTTAACTGTTCTTTGCCCTTTTAGGAAAGGAGGCGGCCCGGTGCTTCGGGGACCCTTGAGTCGGCCAGCAAGAGTACCTTTCTTACTTGAGCGCCTCCACAAATAACGCTGCTACCGTCCTCCCTCGCGTGCGTTACCCCTCGGATAACTTGTGGGAAAGTGTTTTGGAGGGTAGAGAGCTATGCAAATTACAGGGCTGTCTTCAAGAATCCTGAAGGACCCATGGTTTTGCTTCGTCAAGCCTCCAAGCTCGCCGGTAATTTGACATTGTGTTGAGTTTATGCGCTGTCCAATGCATTGAGTTTTCATTGGAGCTCTTGTGTGGCGAGCTCTGTTCTAGTGGGTGTGTATGTGTTGGGAGAGGGGTGCAGAACTGTGAGATCATGTCCCCGATCCTCAGGGCCTTAGGAGGTACGGTTGGAGAGGCTACGCTAAAGCAATAAAGCCGTGTGTAGGCCCTTCTGTGTAGTGTAGAAAAGGGACAGGACTGTGGTTTAAAAGAGTAAAGATCACTTGGAGCATGTAACTCTTGGTTGGATCTAAAAGGTGACATCTTTGGAACGAAGCACAAGCAACGTTTTGAAAATGGATGGATGATTATGAAAGCATTAGAGAGAAGAAACATCATGGGGCAAAGGCTCAAGAGAGATACTGGAGGAGTACTATGAAGAGAGCAGTGTAACTGAAATGGGGGAAAAAATACAAGGAAAGAGTGGAAAGGAAATTTTAATAAGTAAGATGGAAAAGATTGTTTTTTATTTTCTTGTATGCATAACATAAAATTTACCATCTTAACCATTTGTGAGTGTATACTTCATTAGTGTTAAATACATTTACGTTGTACAACCAATCTCCAGAATGCTTTCATCTTGCAAAACGTACGCTGTATCCATTAAACAATAATTCCTCATTCCCCCTTTCCCTCTATCCCTGGTAACCTCTAGTCTACTTTCTGTCCCTGTAAATTTGTCTAGGTACACAATATAAATAGAATCATACAGTATTTGTCCTTTTGTGTCTGGCTTGTTTCACATAGCATAGTGTCCACAAGGTTTATCCATTTCGTAGTATGTGTCTGAATTTCCTTTTTAAGGTGGTATAATATTCCATTGTATATGCGTACCACCTGGGTTCCTTCCACCTTTCTGCTATTGTGAATAATGCTGATATGAACATGAGTGTAACAAAATATGTCTTAAAGACCCTGCCTTTAATAGAATGGGGAAGATTTTGAAACCAAGTAGAGAAATCCATACTTGATACATACTATTTCTGGTCCTTGACTTGGGTGAAGTGGACATGGTGAAAGAACTGTTTCAGAAAGTGACTCTGGGAACCAGGCGCAGTGGCTCATGCCTGTAATCCTAGCACTCTGGGCTTGGATTCTGAGCACTTGAGCTCAGAAGTTGGAGACCAGCCTGAGCAAGAGTGAGACCCCATCCTACTAAAAATCGAAACAATTAGCTGCTCGTGGTGTCATGCGCCTGTAGTCCCAGCTACTGGAGAGGCTGAGGCAGGAGGATTGCTTGAGCCCAGGAGTTTCAGGTTGCTGTGAACTAGGCTGATGCCACGGCTCCCTAGCCCGGGCAACAGAGCGAGACTCTGTCTCTAAATAGATAAATAGATAGATAGAGTCTGGTAATGGAAGCTGAGTATATACTCAATTTATATAAAGCATTTAGGGCATCCTCTAGATGTGCCAGGCATTGCATTACTGCTTTATGTAAATTATTGATAGATTATTGATAGGTCATTGAGTTCATCAAAATAGATGTGAGCCAGTTGTTATTCACCCCATTTTAAGGTGAGAAAATCAAGATTCTGGGTTCCAGATGGGCAGAGAGGAGGCTCACCAACCACACGTACATACAAATGTTTAGGAAAGAAAACTGCCATGGAAGCTAGGCACCCAAAGGCACTGACTGACTATTCACTGATGTGGACAAGGCTACTGAAAGAAAACAAATTCTCATGTAAGTGTGACTTTTCTCAGGAGAAAAAATAGGCTGACATCAAGAGCTTTCACTGTCACATTTCTAGTGTGTATAAGGGCTCAAAACAGCAGAATTGCATATCCCAAGGTCCCTAAAAGAAACAGATTTGGTTACAGGTCTGTTCATTGCCTTTAACAAATAGTAAGTACTAGGTAAGTATATCTTTGTATGTAATAGAGAAATTAATAATACACACACTTCCCTACTCAACACTTCATCTTTCATTTTATATTCTCAGAAATACTGTGAGATCTTTTAAGAAAATAATCGCCTTTTGGCAGATGAGGAAATTGAAAACCAGAGAGGAAAATATTTGCCCAATGTAACATGCCTGTGGTACCAAAGCTTCGACTGGAACCTGAACCTCCAGAATTCCCACTCTGCTTTGGCATTCCTTAGAGAAATAGATACCATAGTCTGAGTGAGTGGACAGTGTTTCTATTTAGTCAGCCTCATCTTCCTCAGGGTGCATGCCCAAACTCCCATGAAGCAAGTGCCAGTTAAACAAGGAAGGAGAGAATATGAGTGCATTATAAATAGCATTCATACACTCAAAAATATTGTGTACCAACTATGTGCCAAACACTTAGCAAAGGAGGAAAAAAAATCCCTGTTCCCATAAAGGAGATTAAAAAAATAAGTAAAATATATACTATGACAGGATAAGTGTTGGAGGAAAAAATTAAGCAGTGAGGGTTAAGTAGGGAATGCTGAGCATAGGAAATGACGTTTTTTCTTTATGCCAGAGGGACCCTGCTGAGAAGGTAAATATTCTGCAAAGATCTGAAGGAGATGAGGGAATAAGAAATATGCTTTGTTGGTGGCGGGGGGTGGGGGGGAATTCCAGATAGAATAGCAAGTGCAGAAATCGTTCTGGGGTAGGAGGATGCCTACTACGTATAAGAACAGAAAGGAGGCCAGAGTGACAGAAGCAGAGTATAGCAGGGTAAAAGTAGGAATTGAGGTCAGAGCAGTAAGAGGATACTAAATTAGGTAGGGACTAACAGGCCATTGTAAGGACTTTGGCTTTTACTGAGTGAGATAGGAAGCCGTTGAAGGTTTTGAGCAGAGAACTAACATAATTTTACTTTTTTTTTTAAAGAATCACTTTGGCTTCTGTTTTGACAATAGATTCTTGGGAAGCAAAGGGAACCACTTAGGAAGCTATTGCAGTACTCCAGGTGAGACATAACAGTGGCTTGGGAAAGGTGACAGCAGTATATTCAGACAGGATGGCATACAGGATTTGATGACAATTTAATTTATATAGGGTGTAAGAAAATGAAGGGATCCCAAGGTGACTTTAAGATTTTTGACCTGAGCAATTTGAAGAATGGAGTTGCCATTTAGGAAAATGGGAAAGATGGAGGAGAGGAGGTTGGGAATGGGAGAAGGAAATTCCATTTTGGTGCTGTTAAGTTTGAGATGCCAATTAGATTGCCACATAGAAATGTCAAGAAGGCAGTTAGATACAGAGGAGTCTTGGTGGGGTATGGTGGCTCACGCCTGTAATCCTAGAACTTTGGGAGGCTGAGGCAGGAGGACTGCTTGAAGTCAGGAGTTCAGGACCAGCCTGAACAACATAGCAAGACCCTCTCTCTACAAAAAATAGAAAAATTAGCCAGGCATGGTGATGCACAGCTGCAGTCCCAGCTACTCTGGAGACTGAGGCAGGAGGATTGCTTGAACCCAGGACTTTGAGGTTGCAATGAGCTATGATCACGCCACTGCCCTCACACCTGGGCAACAAAGTAAAACCCTGTCTCAAAAACAAACAAATAAATTTTTTTTTAAAGATACATAGGAGTCTGGAATTCAGAAGAAAGGTCCAGGTTGGAGATGGAAATTTGGGAAACATCAGTATTTAATGCCATCAGATCATCTACTTACTGAGTATAGGCAGAAATTTGAAAAA
>CM052439.1:84971451-84984434 GCA_028533085.1 Varecia variegata | reverse complement strand
GGGCATGGTGGCGCATGCCTGTAGTCCCAGCTACTCGGGAGGCTGAGGCAGAAGGATCGCTTGAGCCCAGGAGTTTGAGGTTGCTGTGAGCTAGGCTGACGCCACGGCACTCACTCTAGCCAGGGCAACAAAAGCGAGACTCTGTCTCAAAAAAAAAAAAAAAAGAATTGGAGAGAGGGAGGATAGATAACTTGGGGAGGAATTGGTTGTAAGGGTAGGGGGCAGAAAAGTGACACTTCAAGGAATAGGTGAGGTCAAGACAGTAGTTTTTAAGTTATTTCATCCACAAATATTTTAGTGTTTCTAAAAAAATAGGAATTCTCTTTTTATAAATGTAACCTCAGTACCACTATCACACCTAGAAACTTAACACAGTTCCTTAATATCAACTACCCTGTTGATCTTCAAATTTCTCTAATTATCTCTCTTTTTTTTTTTTTTTTGCTACCAGCTTTATTGAGATATAATTTTCCCCCAACCCACTAGTCCTAGGCAACCACTAATCTACCTTTTTGTCTCTATAGATTTGCCAATTCTGGACATTTCATATAAATGGAATCATACAATATATGACTGGCTTCTTTCACTTAACATTTTTTTCATGGTTCCTCCATGTTATAGTATGTTACAGTACTTCATTCCTTTTTTTGTCAAATACAATCTCATTGTACATATGTATACCACATTTTGGTTATTCCTTTATTAGCCGATGAACACTGGGTTGTTTCCACTTTGCAGCTGTTGTGAATGATGCTGCTATGAGCATTCTATTAGAAGATTTCGTGTGGACTTATGTTTTCAGTTTTCTTGGACATAAATTTAGAATTGCTGGATCACATGGTAACTGTATGTTTAAACTTTTTAGGGATGGATAGACTGTTTTCCAAAGTGAAGTCTCCATTTTACATTCACATCAGCAATATATGATGGTTCCAATTTCTCCACATCCTCACCAACACTTATTAGCTGTCTTTTTTATTATACCTATACTACTGGGTGTGAAGTGGTATTTCATTGTGATTTTGATTTGAATTTCTTGGATGACATAGTATCAAGCATCTTTTCATGTGCTTCATTGTGCCTATATCTCATCAGAGGAATGTCTATTCAGATCCTTAGCCCATTTTTTTAATTGGGTTATTTGTCTTTTCTTATTGAGTTATAAAATTTCTTTATATATTATGGATTAAAATCCCATTTTGGGATCTGTTTGTGTAGTTAGGTTTCCTAATGCCTGTGGTTACCTAATGTTTAATATTATAGAACTGTCCTCAAAAAGTTTGTCAATCTTCAAGGCTATAAGGAAACACAAAAAGACTTTTGAAAATTCTCTATCATTTACTTTCTGTATATATAGTTTAATAATCTGTTTAGGTGTAATTTGCCAAGCTTGAACTCTTTAATGCACTTGCAAAAATTCTATACTGTTCAGAGCTTAAAGCTACAGAAGCATTGTTAGGAATTGCTTGGAGACTGAATTTTAAACTTTTTGACATTGTTAACAAGCATGTGCATCTTTTCTTATCACTAGTCCAAGAAAAATATGCTTAATGTATATTACTAAAAGTTTTGTATGTGCTAGCCCATTTTAGTGCCAAAAGTTTGCTATTTGTCCACAATTTCCTTAAGGCTTCTTCAGAAAAGAATCTGTTTGCCTTTATGAATTCTATTGGGGAAAAAACACAGTACAATAGTGAAAAGCGTAGAAGCAAGAAATTCCTACATGTTAGCAACTCCAATAAGAATGAGTATCCACATGTAGATGGCACATTATGAGGACTTTAATCTTTCCTTAAACACAATAATGTTTTCCTTTATTCACATGATTTCTAAGTATATTTCTTATGCAGGACAGTTTTTCCCACCTTTATATACAGGGACTATGTAAAATTTTTCTTTCAGTGGCAACCTCTATAACCTTTAAAATAGGTAAGCATCTTGTCTGTTTTAGAAGGGATACAATAAATCTACCAGATGGAACATCCTGTTAAAAGTTTTTTAAAATCCCTTATTGGATACATGGTTTGCAAATGTTTTCTCCTATTCAGTGGGTTGCCTTTTCATTTTTTTTTGATGATGTCCTTCACAGCATAGAAGTTTTTAATTTAGATGAAGTCCAATTTATCTATTTTTTCTTTTTCACTGTATTTTTGTTGTCCTATCTAAGAAACCATTGTCTAATTCTATGTTTTTTCCTTAGGGTCTTATACTTTTAGCTCTTACATTTAGGTCTTTGATCCATTTTAAGCCACTTTTTATATATGGTGTAAGGTAGGGGTCCAACTTCATTCTTTTGTTTGTAGCTCTCCAGCAACATTTGTCAAAAGGACTTCTCTTTCCCCCATTGAATTGTCTCGGTACCCTTGTTGAAAATCAATTGACTCTAAATGTATGGGTTTATTTCTGTATTCTCAATTTTATTCCATTGATATACATGTCTATTCTTATGACAGTACCACATATTTTGATAACTGTATATTTGTAATAAGATTGAAATTGAAAAATGTGAGTCCTTCAGCATTGTCTTTCCTTTTTCAATTATTTTGGTTATTTGGCCTTTTTTCTTTGTGCGTTTGTGTGTTTGTTTTTAAGAGATGAGGTCTCAGTATGTTGCCCATGCTGGACTCCCAGTGTCCCAAGTAGCTGGGACTACAGGTGCATGCCACCGTGCTTAGCTTTGGCTATTTATTTTTACTTGCATTTTTATATGAATTCTTTTTTAAGACACAGGGTCTCACTATGTTCCCCAGGCTGGAGTGCAGGGGCTGTTCACAGGTGTGATCATAGCCTTGAACTCCTAGCCTCAAGTGATCCTTCTGCCTCAGCCTCCCAAGAAGCTGGGACTACAGGCATGTGCTACCATGCCCAGCTTCATGTGAATTTTTTAATAAGCTCATTCATTTCTTTAAAAAATGGAATTGTAATTTTGATAGGAATCACATTGGATCTGTGGATGGATATGGAGAGTAATGCCATCTTAACAGTATTAATTCTTCTAATTTATGAGCACAAAATGTGTTTCCATTCATTTAAATCATCTTTAATTTGTTTCAAAGATGTTTCATAGTTTTCATAGTATACATTTTGCACTTCTTTTGTAAATCTATATTTTGTTATTTTTGATGCTATTGTAAATAGAATTGTTTTCTTAGTTTCATTTTCAAATTGTTCATTTGAAAGCATATAGAAATACAATTACTTTTTGTATTGATCTTGTATCCTGCAACTTTGCTGAATGCATTTTTTAAAGTTTTTTGGTGGATTCCATATACAAAATCATGTTATCTGCAAATGGAGATTGTTTGCTTATTCCTTTCCAATCTGAATCCCTTTTATTTTTATTTTATTGCCTAATTTTCCCAGCTAGAACCTCCAGTACAATGTTGAATAGAATGGCAAGAGTGGACATCCTTGTTTTATTCCTGATCTTAGGGGGAAGCATCAGTTTTTACCATTAAACATGTTTGCTGTGGGGTTTTCATATAAGGCATTATATGAGGATGTTCCCTTTTATTCCTAGTTTGTTGAGTGTTTTATCAATAAAGAGTTTTCTATTTTGTCAAATCCATTTTCGCATCTATTTTGATGATCATGTGGGGTTTGTCCTTTATTATTATAATGAGATACATTACATTGCTTTACTTTCAGATATTAAACCAACCTTGCATTCCTTGGACAAGTTTCACTTGATTATGATGTATAATTCTTTTTCTATGTTGTTGAAATTGATTTTCCAGTATTTTGTTGAAGACTTTTGAATCTATATTTACAAGAGATATTGGTATCTAATTTTCTTGTGGTGTCTTTGTCTGGTTTTGGTATTTTTTAAATGTTTGGTAGAAATCAGCGGTGAAGCCATCTGTGCCTGGGCTTTTCTTTGCAGGTAGGATTTTTCCCCCTCTCTGTTATTACTAGTTTGATCTCTTTATTTGTGCTAGGTCTATTCAGGTTTTTCTATTCTTCTTGAGTAACTTTCAGTAGCTTATGTCTTTGTAGGAATTTTTCCATTTTATCTAAGTTATCGAATTTGTTGGCATTCAGCTGTTTATAGTATTCCTTTTGGTCCTTTCTATTTCTGTAAGATTAATATTAATGTACCTGCCTCATAATTTGTTTTCAGTTTGTTCAAATCAGGACAAACAGTTCTGATACACTACATTTGATTTATTTGTCTCTTAGGTCTCTTTTAAATATGTAGATTTCCACCCTCAATCTCATTTTTTGTTGATATATATTTATTGAAGAGATGCAGTCATCTGTCTTATAGGTTTTCCACATTCTGAATGTATTCCTGAAAGTCATTAACATGTTCTTCTATCCCCTGGTTACTTGATGGTGTTTATTCCAATCCAGGTTTTCTTTTTTATGGCAAAACTACTTCATACAGCAATCACGAGGCACATATTTCCCATGGTCTCTTTTCATGAAGTTTAAAGTCATTGATGAGTATTACCTAGGTTTGTTATTACAACTGAAACAGTTCAATAGAAGGCAGAATAAGTGGGCAAAAGATCCAGACTGTGGGATCTTCTGGAGTTCTCTTTTGATAGTTATGAGTACTATATTCTATGCTATTTATAGAACCTTGGAGTTAGGAGATGAAATCTCCAACTCTGCCACCAACTAGCTGAGCATCCTCTTTTCCTCAACTGAGGGCCTCAGTTTCATCATTTATAGAATAGAGAATAAACTAACAGTACATCCAAGATTTCTTGCTATTCTAATATTCTCTGTCTAAGCTTAAGTAGAGGACTTACTCTCTTAAATATGATTTGGGTGGATTAAAAAAGATCTGCTAACATTATGTTATTCTTCCCATCTCATACCAAGAGTGTTCATTTCAAAGTGAAAGTTTACCAATCATTAAATACAGTCATGTATACAACAAGATCCAGTAAAAGTATAGTAAGAGCAGAGAGATAATGCTGAACGCTTGGTTTCTGGATTTTGGTTCTGGCTCTGCCCACTTTCAGCTAACCACATTCCCTCTTAGGGTCCTGTACATAGAGTAAAATGTTGCACTAGTGATCTCTAAAAGCCTGTAAACTTTATGATTTTATACCTTATCTTGATTTTTTTCTACAGTTGAGAGGACAATTTTTTTAAAAAATATCTTCTGCCCTACTTGTTTCTGTCTGCATTCTGATTCTGTCTTACTCAGCAACTGACTGGCAGAGGCCTGCCCTTAGTGTCAGTTTATATAGCAAATTCAGCTTGGGCACAGAAAACTGGAAGAGGCTGGGTGTGGTGGCTCACACCTGTAATCCTAGCACTCTGGGAGGCTGAGGCAGGAGGATCACTTGAACTCAGGAGTTTAAGACCAGCCTGAGCAAGAGCGAGACCCCGTCTCTACTAAAAATAGAAAAAATTAGCCGTGCGTGGTGGTGTGCACCTGTAGTCCCAGCTACTTGGGAGGCTGAGGCAGGAGGATCACTTGAGCCCAAGAGTTTGAGGTTGCTGTGAGCTAGGCTGACGCCACGGCACTGTAGCCCGGGCAACAGAGCGAGATTCTGTCTTGGAAAAAAAAAAGAAAACTGGAAAAAAATACACCAAAATATTATCAAGTTATTATCTCTAGGTGGTAACATTATTGGTCATTTTAAAAACTTACGTCTATATTCTTTATTTTCTTCCTACAAACATATATTTTTATAATTTTTAAAAAGTTATCCTTAAAGGATTTGATAGAATATTTTCTATAGCATGCCCTAACAAAGAGGAATCACTAAACTTCAGGTAGGTAGATTTTAGATTTCCTTCTCTTCCTATGATTGAGTTAGGCAGTATCTTCCAGTCTTGGTTAGCCTAAATACTTTAGTAATAGATACTTACATATAATTAGATAGTTGTCTTTACTTAATCTTCTTAATAATCTAGATTATATATTAAGGAAAAAGAAAATATTTTATGGCTACAGAAATTAAAATTCAAGGAGGACAGCAGAACATACATACTATCAACATCTGTGTCATAGCTCATGGAATCTGGATTTGCACTACTTGGGGAACATGTAGTCTCTTTGCTAGAGAAGTGGTGTGTGTTATAGAAATGTGTGGATAAAGACAGGGTGTGTCTTTTGTAAATGATGAAAACAGGAGATTGAAAACTAGTTTGCTCAATCACATTTGTAACCACTCCCTGGAGAGCAATTACTGTCATTACTTGACATACCTGCTAAGTATCACCCCCTGAAGAAGACAATACAGGGGTTTGGTTTAACTCTTATGGGTTTCCTCGTGTGGCAATGTATAATGCTACTGGTATGCCCCTCTGTAAACTCTGTAGTAGCAGCTGCTGGAGAACTGGTTAAGTCAGGGCTGTCCTCATAGCTATCAAACTCACTGAGTGACCCAGACAAGTCACTTAGCCTAGTCACAAGAACCAAGATCACATTATCTTTAATGGAGAGGATAGTTCTAGTTTCCAGTGTTGTCACAATTAGTGAAATTGATATTACAAAACCTATTTATCAGTAACAAAGGCAGTTTGAAAGTCAGTGTCCTTACTGTAAGAAGCATGACAAATACCGGTGGTTCTATGGACAGCACTGATGCAAAACAAATGATTGAATAGCCCTTTGAACATTACCTGCTGCCCAATGTGTCAGAGGCTGCACCTGCTCAGGCTTTTTGAAGATTATTCCTTACACTTAGTAAAGACCAAGGGAAAATGCCATAAAGTAAGTAACCTGACATAGTGTTTTAGTTTTGCTATTTCCTTTTGAATTGCCATCAGTGCGATCTCTCAAGCTACGTTAGTCCATACCAAATTGCAAATGAACTCTTGTGCCAGTGCCCCAGTCCACCCATCCAAATACACAGAACCATTCAGAGGCATTCAAAACCAAACGAAGGGGTAATTTGTTTTCATTTATACATTGTCTATTAGCCCCTCCTTTGCCAAAATTTAACCTGTCCCTGGGCATGCAAAGATAACAATTTTTGCACTCAAGGAAGTCAGATGCATAGGAAAAACTGTACAGTTATTACAATGATGGAGACCTGTGCAGGATGTATAGGAACACAAAAGGGAGCACTTAACAGGTGTGGGTGAGTCAAAGAAAGCTGAGAAGGAATAAAGGCAACATTCTTGAGATAAAATAAACAAAACATTGAAACTCACTATTATGACATATTTAGACTCTCAGAACTATAATAAGGCTTTAGACTAGTTCTCATTTGGACAGAGTTTATTTATTCTAATGGTTTCAAGCAGCCCTTAATCTTTCCATTTTAACAAGGTCACTTAGAGTTTTATAGATAATATCTCCAAAAATGGGCATATTTTGACATGTGAACCATCACATGCAAACACACACTTCAAGGTCACCTACATACAGCAAAGTGAGAAAAGAATTCATTAACTAGATCAGAATGTATAAATGAAACTGCCCTACTATTTCTGCTTTAGTAAAAAGAATAGATCCCTGTCTATATTTATTCACTCATAGGAAGGATAAAATAATTCCAACTATCTGTCATAAATCTCAGGGTCCTTACCGTCTCATTATCATGTATGGAATCTTTGACTGCTACTGCAGGAATTGCACAGTTATATTTCTTCTGGTTTTGTTTTTGGCACATTATATCTTGCAGTACTTGAAATGAAGGTTAAGTCATCACTCTGCCAGCTTACAGTTTAAAACGTTAAACCATGCGTTAAGAAATCAACAAATTTTATTCGAATTGACCAAGGGATTGACAAAAAAAGAAAAAAAGAAATCAACAAATTTTAAAATTATCTCTAAGATTCATGTTTGCCATATTTCCTGGCTACTCTTATTTATTTCGTTTCCTGTTCCTGAGTGAAATTCTCTTATCTTCTTCTGTTTGCAATAACTCAGGTACTGTTTCTTCTTTTGAGACAATCTACTTATATTTATGCTAGGTTTTCTAGTTTCCTTTTTTGTTTCCTCTAATTTTTAAATGTCTCATAGCATATACAACATTGAGGATGGTCTCTCATTATTCTGTTCACAGTCACTAAACTAATCCTCAAATGTATTTTGATTTTATCAATTCCCAAAATTTGCCTTTGCTTGTGTAAGATTTAGCAGGATAACTTTCCCAGCACTGTCTTTGCTCATGAACTTGGCCACACTGCATTCCTGTACATCCTCACCACGCTGCATTGGCATTCTGAGTCATCTGGGATTAGGCATCCTCCCTACTCTTAACTGTGTAATATTTAAACTTCCCCACTTGCCTGTCTCCTTTCTTTTGAATTCAGACACCACGTGTATTAAACTGACCTTGGTTAGTTTCAACCTGTAACTCCTGACTGCAACAGGTAGTTGCAAACTCTTGAAAGTAACAGGTTTGATGAGAAGCTGACACTTCTTACTCCCACTAAACTTAATATTTTACATTTCTATACATTCAAAAAGCAAGATCATACTTTCTTATCAATGGGCCCTCTTTGTCCATTGATAACATAATATCTCAATCTAAACAAAAAGTAATTGTACCACACCTCAGAAAACAAATTAGATTCCTATTAGTGCCAAGCAGTGGAAAAGTTGGAAAAATTTACTGCAAAGAGACTACCAGCCACTTCAAGGGATTTACTAGACAACTGCCTGTATAAGTCACAAAGACAATGCTAGTCTATGCCTAGAAGGGCAGCCACGGTGTCTGCCTAATCGCAGGTGGGGTAAATTAGACTCTACACTTTCAACTTAGGCACGTGGAAAATACAGCATCCCTAAGAGTTGACCAAGAATCACTGTACTTATCCAATCTGCTTAATGGAAATGATAGGAGACAGAAACTTCAGAGCCAAAGCACTTGACAGAGCCTCAAATCTGCCTTAGAATCTTGGAAAGTTAAGTCTAGAAGATAACTTAGAGATCATTTGATCCACCACCCTGCCTTTACTGTGAGAAAGCTTAAAGTCAGAGCGCTAAAGGGATTCACCTAAGGTCTCGCGTTCCCGGTTAGTGACAGAAGCAAAACTAGAACTTGATCATCCTGAGTCCATTTCAGTAACCTTAGAGCTGGCTGACGAGTAAATTTGACAACGCACACTTTGAACCCATCTTCCAAAAGGTATCTTATATCCAGCTCCTGAATACCCCTTTCTCAGAAACTTAGGCGAAGAGATCAGAGTATTTTGAACAGAAAACCTTGACTATAAAGTGGGAAGAAATACCTGTACAGACCTGCTGAAGTAAGTCTTTGCTTCCCCAAGACAAAGAAGAGTCTTAGTCATGTGGTTAAAGTTAACAACCGATTGTGTCACTAGGCTGAGAGCAGACAACCCTTTTTGGAAGCAGTAGGCTGAAATTAGAATTGAATAAAAGAGTTACAGAAGATTGAACTTGGAGCTATCTCACAATGCTGGGAATTATTCTGGTTTTGTTTGCTTGCTTTTAATAACATATTTCAGGCACAAAAGAGAATAGAGACTATGACAAACTCCTTGTGTAGCCTCACCTGACCCATTTTATTCCCTCGACCTTGAAATTGGTGGTTATATTTTCATACCTGTTCTTGTGCTTTATGTGTTCTATACAAATGTGTCTCTAAGTGATATTTAGTATTATTTTCATATTTTAAACTTTCTATAATTGCTATCAAATTGTATATATCTTTCTGCAACTTGCTAGGTTTTTTTTTTTTTTTTTTTTGCTCAACACTGTTTTTTAGATTTATCCAATTATAAATAGGATAATTTCAGCTAATTTATTTTATTTTATTATTACCTTTTTTAGAGATAGGGTCTTGCTCTGTTGCCCAGGCTGGTCTCAAACTCCTGGCCTTTAGCAATCCTTCTGTCTCAGCCTCCCAAAGTGCTGGGATTATAGGCATGAGCCACCATGCCTGGCCAGAACTAATTCATTTTAACTGCTCTGTGGTATTCCACTGTATGAATGTTTTAACATTTATCTAATCTCCTATAGATTTATATCTAGTGAGTTTCCAGGTTTTTTGTTTTGGTTTGTTTTCTTTGATTTTTTTAACCTTGCTACTATAAACATTTTTATAAAATCTTCTCCTACTGTGTGTAAGAGTTTCTCCAGTAACATTTACAAGGTCTTAATATGTGCACATCTTCAACTTGACAAAAAGATCTCAAAAATAGCCAACAGAATATGAGAGTGTCCAACACTAGGACCGTACATTTTTAGAGTTTTTTCTTTTGAGATAGTCTTGCTCTGTTGCTCAGGCTAGAGTATGGTGGCATCATAGCTCACAGCAACCTCAAACTCCTGGGATCAAGTGACCCTCCTGCCTCAGCCTCCTGAGTAGCTGGGACTATAGGCATGCACCACCATGCCTGGCTAATTTTTCTATTTTTTGTAGAGACAGGGTCTCACTTTTGCTCAGGCTGGTCTCTAATTTCTGGCCTCAAGAGATCCTCCTGCCTCAACCTCCCAAAGTGCTAGGATTACAGGTGTGAGCCTCCACCCCTGGCCCTTTATGGTTTTCATTTGCATTTCCCTGATTCTTTGTGGGGCTGAGTATCTTTCCATGTGATCACTGGCAATTTGGGTATCCTCTGCAGCTTGGATCACTTGTCAGATGTTTGTCTTTTTATTATTAATTCTTAGAAATTTTTCTATAGTCCAGATATAAATACTTATTAGTTATATACACTGCCAGTATCTTCTCCCTATCTGGAGCTTGACTTTTCACTTTTATAATGATATATTTTCATGATCATATTTATCAATTTTTAATTTTTTTATTTATGCCCATTATGTTTTCTTTTTAAAAAATCTTTTTTCACTCTAAGGTCATAAAGATATTCTCCTATATTTTTCTCTAATTTTTTAAAGTTTTTCTTTTTACAAACCTTAGGGCTTTTATATGCTTATAATTAACTTTATGTGTGGTGTAAAGTCAGAAACCAATTTTATTGTTTTTTTCATATCAACAAGCAATTGTTCTGAATTCTTTAATTGAAAATGCCATCCTTTCCCCACAGGTGTGCAATGCCACTTCTGTCATATATTCTGGACTTTCTCTCAGCTCAATCGGGTTATTTTTCCATGCCTGCGCCTTACCACACCATATTAATTACTATACCTTCGTAGTGGGTCTCAATATCTGGAAAGTAAGCCCCTACCTGTCAAGGGGACACGATGGGAGCTGATGGATTTGCACTCTCTCTCGGGCACAGCACCAGGAGGAGGCACGCCTGGGTAGGGAAACCCAGAGGGAGGCTGCCCAGTCAGCCTTTGTGGCAGTTGCTGAGTGGGGAGGTGAGAATGCTGGAATTGGAGGCCAGTGTCCCACACCAAGAAACTGTGCTTTGTGGAGACCTGCAGGCCCTTCAAAGAACTCACATGTGTGTCTCATGAGAGATGTGCATCTTAGATGCCTGCCCACAGAGGGCCTCTCTGATCTTTCGGAGTTACTAAATAAAATAGCAGCAACTAGCAGAGGACTCCAAAGGCACCCAGTGAAGTTAAAAGATATTTCCTCTGAAAATGAAGTTAAGAACACAATTCCACTTATGGTAGCTTCAAAAAGAATAAAATACTTGGGAATAGACTTAACAAAAGAAGTACAAGACTTGTAGACTGAATATTGTTGAAAGAAATTAAAGACCTAAGTAAATGAAAAAACATCATGTGTTCATAGTCCAGAAGACTTAGTATTGTTAAGATGGTGGCCAGGCACAGTGGCTCACACCTGTAACCTCAGCACTTTGGGAGGCCAAGGGAGGAGGATCACTTGAGTCCAGGCGTTCAAGACCAGCCTGGGCAACATAGCAAGACCCTGTCACTACAGCAAAAAAAGAAAATTAGCCAAGCATGGTGGTGGCTACCTATAGTCCCAGCTACTTGGGAGGCTGAGGCAGGAGGATCACCTGAGCCCAGGAGTTTGAGGGTACAGGTGGCTATGATCATGCCACAGCACTCCAGTCTGGGCATACAACAACAAAAAAAAGTTGTCTCTAAAAAAAAAAATTAAAGAAGAAGAAAAAAAAAACTGCCTGAGTAATAATCAGACCCTGTCTCTACAAAAAATAGAAAAATTACCCAGATGTGACACACTTCTGTAGTCCCTGCTACTCAGGATGCTGATGGTGACGCCCCTGCACTCTAGTCCCAGCAACAGAGCAAGACCCTGTCTCAATAAAATAAAATAAAATAAAAATAATAAGACATCAATACTCTCCAAATTGATCTACAGATTCAATGCAATCTATTTCAAAATCCTAGCCAGCTTCTTTGGAAAAATTGACAAATTGATCCTAAAATTAATAAATTTTAGGAAATGCAAGAGACCAAGAAAAGCCAAACTATCTTGAAAAAAAAGAACAAGGTTGGAAGACTCACACTTTCCAATTTCAAACCTACAATAATCAAAAATTATGCAAAACTACAATAATCAAAACAGTATGGTACTGGCCTAAGGATAGACATATAGACCAATGGAATAAAATTGGGAGTTTATAAATAAACCCGTACATATATGTTCAACTGATTTTTGATAAGGGTGCCAATTCAATGGGAAAAGAACAGTCTTTTCAACAAATGGTGATGGAATAATTGGATAGCTACATGCAAAAGAATGAAGTTGTACCCCTACCTCACATCATATGTAAAAATTGATATGGAACTAAAACTGCTTTAAAATGTAAAGTCTAGGCCAGGCGTGGTGGCTCATGCCTGTAATCCTAGCACTCTGGGAGGCTGAAGTGGGAGGATTGCTTGAGGTCAGGAGTTTGAGATCAGCCTGAGCAAGAGTGAGACACCATCTCTACTAAAAATAGAAAAATTAGCCCCCCCAAAAAAGAATTTAAAAATATAAAGTCTGTTGAAAAGTAAAAATTTTTTTTTTTTTTTTTTTTTTTTTTTTTTTTTTTTTTTGAGACGGAGTCTCGCTCTGTTGCCCGGGCTAGAGTGAGTGCCGTGGCGTCAGCCTAGCTCACAGCAACCTCAAACTCCTGGGCTTAAGCGATCCTACTGCCTCAGCCTCCCGAGTAGCTGGGACTACAGGCATGCGCCACCATGCCCAGCTAATTTTTTC
>CM052439.1:84935969-84961429 GCA_028533085.1 Varecia variegata | reverse complement strand
TTTTTTTTTTTTTGAGACAGGATTTCACTCTGTTGCCCAGGCTGGAGTGCAGTGGCACAATCATAGCTCACTATAACCCTGAACTCCTGGGCTTAAAGAATCCTCCCTCCTCAGCCTCCCAAGTATCTGGTCCTACAGATGTGCACCACCATACCTGGCTAATTTTTATCTTTTGTAGAGCTGGGGGTCTCAATATATTGCTCAGGCTGGTCTCAAACTCCTGGCCTCAAGTGATCTTCCAGTCTCAGCCTTCTAAAGTGCTGGGATTATAGGTGTGAGCCACTGAGCCCAGCCCAGATAGTTTTAAATATATTAATTTTGTGCTGTCCAATAGAGTAGCCACTAGTCATGTGTAGCTCTTTAAATGTAAATTATTTAAAATTAGATAAAATTAAAAATTCATTTCCTCAGACGCACTAGCCACATTTCACATGCTCACTAGCCACAGTGGCTGGTGGCTACAGTGCTGGACATTGCAGATAGAGAACATTTCCATAGTCTCAGAAAGTTCTATTGGACAGTGCCAATCTAGAGAATGCCAAACAAATTTAGTTGTTTTTATTAATACTCCTTTGCAAGATGAAAGACCAAGTCTTGTGTCTACCCATGGCCATCCAGAAAACCCCAAAGATATTTCAGCTATAAAAGACATCTTAATAGTTTCATAGCCAGACGTGGTGGCACATGCCCTAGTGCCAGCCACCTGGGAGGTTGAGGTGGGAGGATTGCCTGTAATCTCCTGAGGGCAGAGATTTTGATGCTGTGTTCACTGCTGACCCGCAAATGCCTAGAATAGTGCCTGGCACTTAGCAGTCTCTCAGTAAACATCTGTTGAACGGATGAATGCATAAATGATGCTACACTTGCTTTTTCCAGGGCTGTAAGAACAGATGGTTTCCAGCAGCTCCAGGGAGCAGACAGGGAAAGGAGGCCACAGTCCCTGCCTTCTGGTGGAGCTGGAAGAATCAATCATTTTCATTTTTTCATCTAATGTGCTTTGAGCACTCACTACCTGCCAGGATCAGCTTGTTGCCAGGGAAGTTGGGTAAACAATACCACAAGGTTCCTGTGGTCTGGAGGAGGAAACAGACATTAACATGTTACCAAACCCCAAGGCTGCGTCAGAAGAATGAGGACAAGTGGTCAGAGGAGAAGGAAAGGGAGGTTTATTAATTTGCCAGCAAAGGAGAAGGACGGAGACTCTCTTAAAGTGCCATGTTTTTTTTTTGTTTTTTTTTTGAGACAGAGTCTCGCTTTTGTTGCCTGGGCTAGAGTGAGTGCTGTGGCATCAGCCTAGCTCACAGCAACCTCAAACTCCTGGGCTTAAGCGATCCTACTGCCTCAGCCTCCGGAGTAGCTGGGACTACAGGCATGCACCACCATGCCCGGCTAAATTTTTTCTATATATATTTTTAGTTGGCCAGATAATTAATTTCTTTCTATTTTTAGTAGAGACGGGGTCTCGCTCTTGCTCAGGCTGGTCTCGAACTCCTGACCTCCACCCGCCTCAGCCTCCCAAGTGCTAAGATTACAGGCGTGAGCCACCGCGCCCGGCCTAAAGTGCCATACTTACAAGCAGAAAAACAGAGCTTTGAAAAGGAGTTTCAGGTTGGGACTATTACTGTCTAGCTATAGTTGATGGTGCTGATTGACCCCATGTCAGGAAGATAATCTCAAGATCTCTGCCCTGACAATTCTGTGGACCCATTTCCTGTGGTACAAAGAACAAAGGACGCTCTCCTCCCCCTCTGATCACTGGCCTTCCGCAGGAAAGCAGGTTTTAATTCTCAAGAAGAATGAGAGTGCTTTAAAGAGACAGCTTGTAAAACATTTTACCTTTTCTCAGGCCCTTATGTCTGTTATACACACAGTAGGCAGATGGTTATTTAATCACAGTGGTGAAGCTCACTGAAGGAACAGAAAAAAAAAATAGTCTAAGCTGGTGTGGGCGTCAGAGAAGGCTGCTCTGGAGCGAGGTCTGAAGGCTGAGCAGGAGATGATGGGTTCAGAGCTCTGAGGACGGAGGGGGATGTCATTCCAAGTAGGAAACCCAGTTGATGCAAGTGCCCTGAGGTGGGAAAGAGGAGTTGAAGGAAGGCCAGAGCGAGGAAAGAGGGCCAAGCACAGGCAGTTCCTGGGACACGTGGCCTGGGATGCAGCTGGGGAGGAGGCAGGGCCAGCTCAGAGGGCCTGCAGCTCAGGTGAAGCCCCCTCCCGTGCACAGGGATGTGGGGTGCCATCACCCCCTAGGACCAGCTACCATCGTCCCCGTCCCCTCTAACTCACTGAGATGCCACAAAGTCCCTGGTAGGCGCCACACTGAGCCTCACTCATTCTCCCAGGCACTGTGGAGTGGGGGACAGACAAGGGCCAGGAGGCAGGATGGGACGAAGACACTGCCCCTCTTTACACCTCAGCTTCCTCGTCAGTCTAATAAAGGATCACAGAAGATAAGCTCAGGTTAATTCCATTTCTAAAAAAAATATCTGTGATCCAAACAAACAGTAGCATTGACTGATACAAACTACAACTGCCTTATTTTCCTTTAAAAAATAGATTTATTGTTGTTTTTCCAATTATTAAATATAAAAGTAATACTGGATATTAGATAATTTGTAAACTACTGAAAAGCAGAAAAAAATAAAATAAAATTTTCTCTGTCTCATCATGCAAAGGTAACTAGTATTAAAATGTCAGTGCATTTTTTCCCTTTACCAGCATATACACTACTTTTGTTTTGAAATAACCATCATTAAACTCTATATTAAATATCGGGTTTAGTTGTTTTCATTTATTTCAGTAGCAATCATTTGGCCATATTATAATAAACTTTTCATGAACATGGTTCACAGAACTATTCTACAGTTGGGCATTTTAATTATTGTCAGGTTTTTTATTCTATTTTTTTTTTTTTGAGAGTCTCACTCTGTCATCCCAGAACCCTGGGTAGAGTGCAGTGGTGTCATCACAGCTCACTGCGACCTCACACTCCTGGGCTCAAGTGATCCTCCTGCCTCAGCCTCCTGAGTAGCTGGGACTACAGGCTCCCACCACCAAGCCTGGCTAATTTTTCTATTTTTAGTAGAGGTGGGGTCCCACTCTTGCTCAGGCTGGTCTTGAACTCCTGACCTCAAGGGATCCTCCCACCTCGGCCTCCCAAAGTGCTGGGATTACAGGTGTGAGCCACCCTACCTGGCCTATTGTCAGTTTTGACATTATTAATAATGCTGCAATTGATATTTTGGTACAGAAAGCTTCTATTACATTTAGAATTATTTCCTTAGGCTAGAGTCCCAGAACAGAGATTAAAAGGTACAAACGTTTTTAAGGTTCTTGACACCATCAAAAAATTACTTTCCAAAAGCATTTGCCAGTGTACACGCCCACCAGCAATATGAGTCTCTGTCTCACTCGTGATTCTTTTTTTGAAAATATCTGCAGTTTATTGGGGGAGGGAAGATGGGTCATATTTTGGGGTGGTGTGTCCTGAGCCCCAGGAGAACACATTGTGAATTCAAACCCACAAAACTGGCTAACACCCAAGAATTTGGACATTTGGGTTTGGTGGATTAAAGAGGACAAGTTACCTTTCCCCCAACTGACAGTTTTCCATCAGGGATCACCAAGGGCCAGAAAATGGCCAGGGACTCTGACAGAGAAGACTGACACACAGTGAGGTCAGTGCCAAGGGCTTTCCTCCTGGCTCTCTCGAAACCCGAGACAGCATTCCCAGAGATGACAGGGTTGGGGAGGGCACTCCCAGATTCTGTCCTTAACCCCCTTCAGGCACTGCAGGCGAGAATTCTGGTTTTGACTCATAAATGATTTTATGACAAACATCTCCAGTGGACTTGGCAGTCCAGGTGGAGTGACATGGCAGCTCAGCTGGCGGGAGGGGCAGGCTGGAGGGAAGATGAGAGGTGCCAACGTCAGCATGAAATGAGTACTCCTGTGTCCTGGCAGAGCTTGGCAAGTGCCTGGCACAGCAAAAGCTTTCCACCGAGCTAGCAACATCCCAGTGTTAGCATCCAACTCAGGAAAACAGAAAAGAGTTACTTTTTTTCCTTTAACAAATACACACACACCCACCCCAAAATGTTAGGAGTGGTTATTTCTGGATTTCTGGGATTATGAATGATCTTTACATTCTTCTTTATACTTTTATATTATTTCTGAATTTCTAAAATAAACAAACACTATTTTATTGGGAGGAGTTTTTTTCTTTACTTTTCTTTTTTTTTTTTTTTTCTGAGACAGAGTCTCACTCTGTTGCCCGGGCTAGAGTGAGTGCCGTGGCGTCAGCCTAGCTCACAGCAACCTCAAACTCCTGGGCTCAAGCGATCCTTCTGCCTCAGCCTCCCGGGTAGCTGGGACTACAGGCATGCACCACCATGCGCGGCTAATTTTTTCCTATATATATTTTAGTTGGCCAGATAATTTCTTTCTATTTTTGGTAGAGACGGGGGTCTCGCTCTTGCTCAGGCTGGTCTCGAACTCCTGACCTCGAGCGATCCACCCGCCTCGGCCTCCCAGAGTGCTGGGATTACAGGCGTGAGCCACCGCGCCCGGCCTTTACTTTTCTTTTCTTTTCTTTTTTTGAGATGGGGGCCTCACTATGTCGCCCAGGCTGGTCTCAAACTCCTAGAACTCCCAAGTAGCTGGGACTACAGGAATGCCACCAGGCCAGACACAAGTACTATTTTAAAATGAAAAATATCCAAACTCCATAAATCATTGTAAAAATACTTCAAGTGAAAACTAAGTTAGAAGGAAATTCTGGTTAAATACGGCAGATGTCACACCAGAATTTATCTCTACTTCCCACTTGAAACATCACTAAAAGATCACAAAAGGATCAAAATAGGTGTCAATCCAAAGACAAAGCAATGGGGGAAAGATGATGACAATACAATAGATCATAAATGTCCACAAAATTTAGGAGGCCAAAAAGCAAGAGAAAAGAGCTAACTAGCATTACATAGAGAAAACTTCAACCTGCACCTGGTGGGGGTGGGGGGCCTGGAGTGGGAGGAGTCTGAGCAGCCAGAGGCTGGAATAGGAGGGTACCGGCAAGGGCAGGGGGGAGGGGGCACGTTCAGATGGGCTGACAACAGGATTGGTTGTCAGTGTGTTTAGAAGCAGGTCGTACCCCACAGAACAGCGCCTGACCTGTCATAGGTGTTTAATAAATATTTGTTAATGAGTGAGTAAAAGAGCAAAAAAGCAGCCTTCCCTTTTTGAACTGTGGTCTCTCTGGCTGCCCTGTCAAATAAGAAAGCGTCAGAAGAACTTTCCCACATGGAGGCATTGAGTCTGTGTCCCCCGGGGCTGTGGTGAAGCCAGCAGATAGCCCGGGGGCCCGGGGGGCTGGGTGCACGGGCACCCTGTCCTCAGTGCCACTGCTGTTGCCTCCCCCTGCGCTGGGCCTACAGGAAGGGCCAGGAGATGGCTGGGAGAGGGAGGAGGGAGAAAGAGCCAGAAGGGAAGCAAGGGTGGAGCCTGGCGGGCTGCAGCTTCATGCGGACTTCTGCACGTGACCTTGTGCCTAAACCCAATTGCACAGGGGCCTTGAGCCTCTGCGGAAGGGACATGCCAGCGCGCTGCCCCTCCCTTCCCTGCTGCGAGAAACCTCTCTCACCCCAGCCAGGCTCCCTGCCTTCAGAGCTTCGGGCGGGCACACACGCCGCAGGTATCCCCTGGCACCTAACAGCCAGTCCTGCTCCGCTTAATTCACAGTGGTTGCGTCCTCTCAGCCAGCCTGTGAGGAGAAACCGTTTCCCCAGTCCTCTGAGGACACAGAGCCTCTGAGACACCAAATGAAACCCCCAGGCCAGTCTCTGCGCCTCCAAGCGTGTCCCTGATTGCACAAACACCGATGGCAACTTCCCCTCTGCAGGGCACTGTCTTGCCCTGGGGACACTTGAAGATAAACGGCTTCGTTGTCTTCCTACCAAGAGTTTATTTACCTCGGAAGGGATTGGAGAGTAACCAAATGGCCAGAGAGCACCACCAGCAGAGGGTCACTGTCGCAGGAGCACAGGGAGGGTGAGAGAAAGTCAGGTAGGGGCGGTGGGGGTCCAGGGCCCTTCCTCAGGAAGGAGGCATCTGTGCCGACTCCTGTGAAGAAGGACTGTCCAGGCGGTCTGGTAAGGACGCCGGCCGGGCGTTGGGTGTAGAGGACCGCACGTCCTGGTCAGCTGGGACAAGCTGGAGGGCGGCTCACAGGCCGAGGTGCCAGTGAGCATGGGGGCTGCACCTTAGGCAGCCCGTGTGGCAGCACTGCAGGACGGCTTCCAGAAGGCAGAGTCTGGGGCGGGAACCCCTGAGGACGCCAAGGAATCAGGGCAGAAACCGGGGCTGGGCAGGGGGGACTGAAAGGAAGGCCAGTCGGAAGGGTACTGCTGAAGGAACGGCAGAGGCTGGGGACAGGGCAGGGGAGGGCAGGGAGGCCCAGAGGAGCACCCCCTCCAGCTAGCAGGAGACAGGATGTCACCGTATCCTCTTCTGTAATGTGTGGGCTTGAAGACTCTGTGCATTAATTTCCTGTCCAAAAGCTCTTTTAAAAAATAGACCAATGAATGGATAAACAAAATGTGGTCTATCCATACGACGGAGTGTTACTCAGCCTACAAAAGGAAGGAGCTTCTGACACACGCTACATGGATGAACCTCGAGGACACTGTGCTAAGTGAAATAAGCCAGATATAAAAAGCTGAGTATTGTGGTTCCATTTACATGAGGTCCTGAGAGGGGTCAAATTCATAGAGACAGAAAGCAGAATGGGGCTGCCAGGGGCTGGGAGGCGAGAACAGGGAGTTAGTGTCTGATGAGTGTGGAGTTTCAGTTTGGGAAGATGCAAAGGTTCTGCAGACGGATGGTGGCCATGGTTACACAATAATGGGAATGTACTTAATGCCACTGAACTGCACACTTAAAAATGGTCAAGATAGTACACTTTAGGTGTACTTTATAACAATGAAAAAAATAGACCACTTGAAGATGTCCAAGAAGAGTGCTGCGTTGCTCAGCCTGAGTGACTAAGGACAATGACGCCATCCCCTGAGACAGGAAGCAGAGAGCGCAAGCAGGTTTGGGGGGAAAGGTGAGGCTGGCTCTCAGGGGTGACGATGCTACTGATGACCCAGCTCCCTTAGTGGCTGCTTACTGTGCCCTGGGCGTGGGGAGTGCTTTGCTCCTGCAGCACTCGGCCTCACAGGGCCCTGCCCGTGCTCTCCTTTCACAGGGGAGCTAAGAGCTTGGGGCCGGAGGCAACCGCAGGCCCGTCCATCCCACTGTGCCGGCTGGGTTAGGGCGCCCGTGGGCCATCTCTTGCTACATGGCCAGCAGGTAGGTGGTGGGTCTGGAGCTTTGAAAGCCGATGAGAGTCAGAGGACCTGCAGTTTCCAGCGTTGGGATCCTGGTAAAGCCACGGGCAGGGCGAGGCCCCCAGGAAGGGAGAAAGGAACCGGAGGAGCGCTGAGGGCGAGCTCTGGAAGACCTACATCATCACTCTCCCTGCCATGGAGCTGCCATCGCAGCAGCTCCTCCTGGAGAGGTGTCCACCCCAGTGTCTCCGAATGACGACCTCGGCCTCCCTTAGCACCTGCCCAGTAGCTGACTCAGGGAGAGGAGCCAGCGCAGGGTGACCTCATCCTAAATCAGGCAGGCTCCGTGGATCTTAATCAACACTCTGGACCGCACTCGGCAGTGAGGAGCCAACGGGAGGAGAGGTACGTCCTGAACTCTGCTGGGGGCACCGACAGCGTCTCAGCGGAACAAGGACACCAGCCTTGCACCTGCGACAGCTGAGCCAGGGGAGGTTTCCGTCGGGTGGGCTGGGGGCTGAGGGATGACTGTGCAATTCCTGGCTGGGTGGAAATCTGTACTGGGTTGGAGGAGGAGGTCACTTCCCATCTCTAAATAATAGAAGCATCCAGAAGGAAATAACCAGCAGCTTCTGCCAATTGATCTGGAGACTGGGAAAAGGTCCCACAGTTATTAATAACCTCTGTGTTCTGGGAACTGATTTGATGCACCAGACAAAGGAATTAAAAAGTTGCTGTTGAAGGCAAAGTGGTTTCAGCCAAAGCTCTCCTTTCTGTTCCCCTAATAAATGAGCATTTTTCCTCACAGGCACGCTTACAGCCCATTGGCCCCTTGACAAATCTGGTGATCGGTGTATTTTTACAGCCACTCAGTCTTCACGGTGTACTTTCTGCGGGCAACCCCCTTTTCCCTCTGCACTGAGTGTGGGGGTGAAAACAATTGCCTGTGCGGCTTCTGGGGGACAGAGCTAGGGATGGAGCCCAGCCCGAGCCCAGGCCCTAGCAGCACGTCCTGGAAGACAGCCACCATGTTAGCTGGGCCTTGCCGTGTGGGTGCAATGAACTTCACCTTGTGCAACAGAGCGGTGGTGATGGCTGTGTGGCTGCCCTCTCCCATGTCTGGGCCCACTCAGTAAGAGGCTACAAATAAATAGGTTAGAGACCAGAAAGAGTGTTAAAGAAACACAGTTTCCTGTGGGAACTGTTAGAAATGACAGTTCACTCACTTACTAAACTCTGGGCAACTTGAGGGCAAGTGTCTCACCCACATCTGTGCCCCCAGATCTGACACAGGGCCCGTCAAGATCCCACAAACCTGCTCACCCTCTCAACTTCCTGTCTCGGGGATGGCATCCTCACTCTTAGTCACACAGGCTGAGTGATGCAGCACTCTCCTTGTACGTCTCGTACTGGTCTTTTCTATTGTGGCAAAATATGCCTAAAATGTACTATCTTTTTTTTTTTTTTTTGAAACAAGTTCTTGCTCTGTCACCCTGGCTAGAGTGCAGTGTCATCATCATAGCTCACTGCAAACTCTAACTCCTGAGCTCAAGCAATCCTCCTGCTTCAGCCTCCCAAGTAGCTGGGACCACAGGCGTGCGCCTTCGAGCCCAGCTTGACACCTTCTTATCCAGGTAAACATACCTATGACCCAGCAATGCGCTCCAGAGTGTTTACTCAATGAGAAATGAAAACGTGTTCACAAAAAGACTTGCACTTGTTTTTCACAGAAGCTTTATCTGTGATAGCCAAACACTGGAAACAACCCAAATGCCCATCAATCAGTGAACAAATTATAGTAATCCATACAATGAAATACTACTTAGCAATTAAAAACATGAATTACTGATACAATATATATGAATCTCAAAAGCATTATGCTAAACAAAAGAAGCTAGACAAGGAAGACTACATACTGTATTTACATAAAAGCATAGAAAAGGCAAAACCATTGTTTCAGAAAGCTGGTTGGTGGTTACCCAGGGCCAGGAATGGGGGGCAGGGGATTGACCGCAAAGGGGCAAGAGTGACGGTTGGAGGGACGGTGGTTTTACGGCTATATGCATTTGTTGAAGCTCATTGAACTTTTAATTTAAAATTGGTAAACTTTGCTGTGCATAAATTATACCTAAATAAAGCTGATTTTAAAAGTAAATAGGCTGGGTTTGGTGGCTCACACCTGTAATCCTAGCACTCTGGGAGGCCGAGGCGGGTGGATCGCTTGAGCTGAGGAATTCAAGACCAGCCTGGCAAGAGTGAGACCCTGTCTCTACAAAAATCAGACAAACTAGCCGGGTGTGGTGGCGTGTGCCTGTAGTCCCAGCTACTCAGGAGGCTGAGGCAGGAGGATTGCCTGAGCCCAGGAGTTTAAGGCTGCAGTGAGCTATCATGATGCCACTGCACTCTAGCCTGGGCGACAGAGCAAGACCCTGTCTCAAAAAAAAAAAAAAAAGTAAATAAGGGCATATAATGAAAAAAGACCCCACAGTCTAGAAAAAAAAATTAAAGAAATGATAGAGGACTGAGCAACAGGGAGGCTGAAGACACGGAGCCCTGGAGGAGTCAAGTTCCATGCGTGAGTGCTGTGTTTGGCAGCCGAGGCAGCCTCGTGGACCATTCTTCTAAGGCTGGGGTCCTCACACTTTGGTTGGCATCAGGACAGCTTGGAGAACTTAGTGAAAATAAAAGGGCCAGGCCCTGTCCTGCTCCTGTGAGCTTGGGCCTGTGTCCTTCGTTAGGTCTTCATCAGGCATCAGCCATGTCAGACTTCACTTGTTTCACCAAACTCGCCCTGCTTGTTCCCCCTCATAGCTTTGTTCTTTCCCCTCTTGGAATGCTTGAGCACCTTTCTGCCCCTGGGATTGGGTTAAGTTCAGCTGTTATTTGCCCAGGGCTTACTGTACTTGCTTTTCATAGCACACATAACTTTATAATTGCTTGTTTGGACCGGGCGCCTGTAATCCCAGCACTTTCAGAGGCCAAGGTGGGAGATTGAATGAGACCAGGAATTTGAGACCAGGCTGGGTAACCAAGTGAGACCCCCATCTCTACAAAATTTTTTTTAAAAACATAGCTGAGTGCACAGGCATGCACCTGTAGTCCAAGCTACTCAGGAGGCTGAGGCAGGAGGATCATTTGAGCCCAGGAGTTTAAGGTTGCAGTGAGCTATCATGATGCCGCTGCACTCTAGCCTAGGCAACAGAGCAAGACCCTGTCTCAATAATGATAATAATAATAATAAATATCATTGCTTGTTTGGCATCTGTCTTCTTCACTGAACGGTAAGCTCTGTGAGGACAGGCCCCAGGTCACCAATGCTTTGGAACAGTGCCAGACACGCTGTTAATATATCTGTTCTTTGACCAGGGTCCTGCAGAGATACCCAGGAGGCTTGGGGAGGTTGAGGTCCAGATTGTGACCCAGTGGGTGAAGCTCCAAGCCAACTTTGCTCTTTCAAAACCAGAAAAGTTGCCCATGTGGATTGGTTTAGTAGACTCATCTTCTCTACACAATGCAGATAGACAATGAGTTCACTTAGTAAACTAAGCTTTGAAACACATCCGGGTAGGGGCTTTTCCTCCAAAGGGTAGGATTTTCTTCACATGTTTTGACTTGGGTCCATGGGAGTTGCCTCCCCCAGCTACAGCCTTCAACAGGACCATGGGTGCAGAGTCCTCTGCTTGGACCCTACTGCCTGTGATTCTCGGTCACAATGAAGGGCACCGATTAAAACTACAATAGGACACCACTGAACACCCACTAGAGTGGCTGAAGTTAGAAATTCTGACTATACCAAAAAGTGGCAAGGATGTAGAGCAACTGGGACTCTCACACATGGCTGTCGCGAATAGTTTGGCAGGTTCTTGCCGAATTAGAATACAATTATCACATAACCCAGATCCCACTCCTAGGTATTCACCCAAGAGAAATGAAAACATATGGTCATTCAAAGCCTTGGATATGACAGTTTATACTGCGTTCACACAGTGGATACCACCCAGCAAGAAAAAGAACAAACTGCTGAACAAGGATGATCGCACAACCCCTGCATTCTGTGAAACAGACAAAAATGAGTCCGTGCTGTACGATTCCATTCATGTGAGGTTACAGAAAAGGCAAACTGCAAACCATAGGATCGGAAATGAGGTCAGTGGTTGTCTGGGATCCTTTCGTTCTTAAGGTGGGGTGTGGAGATTGGCTGCAAAGGAGCACGAGGTAACTTTCGGGGTGATGCAGATATTCTGTATCTTGGTTATGGTGCTGGTTGCGCAGTGGTATATATTTGTTAAAACTCATTCAACAATACTCAAAAATTTTTATCGCACTTAAATTGTATTTCAATAAAGCTGATTTTTTAAAATGAGGGACAAAGACAGCAAATGCTTTGAGAATATCAAGAAGGGAAAAATCAATTTACAATTTTGTTTCCTACTTAAATTTGTAGTTTTGCCATTCCTTCATTTAAGTGGGTAGAGATGGCAGAAAGTGGACAGAACGTAGCATTTTGGCCTGACAGATGCAGGAAATGCTCCCTCAACTACATACTAGCTCTGTGACCTTGAACCACTCGCTTAGCCTCTTGGATCCTCAGTTGGCTTGTCCGTATGACGTTTTGCATTAAAAAAATTAATCAGAACTCATAATCACACATACATGTTTTACGGGTCCACATCTGAGATAAGCATATTAAAAGCTTCTCCCAGGACCTGGTGAGGTAGTTTAAGTATGGCAACCTCCCCAGCAGCAAGTTCCACACATAAACTGACATGGAAGTTGGTTTTGTTTTTGAGGAACACATGGCAGACTTCAATGTATTGGAAAGCAGAACAAATTTTTAATCTCTGAAAACATAGCTTTTGGAAGGAAAAATAAAGAAAAACTTTGCCACTGGGCTTGTGGTGCCTGCTTTAAGGATCCGGCTGCCGAATGAATGTAAGGTCATCGTAACATCAGAGAGAGCCCTCACTTCCTGACACACGTAGCATCTGGGTGGAACAGTTAATTGCAGCCCTGCACCGCTGTGCAAGTGATTTTTATGGCCTCCCGCCCCAGGTTGCTAAAATGAAGGGTCAACATCCCTGCTGGTTAGTGGGAAATTCTTCACTGACACATACCTGCTGCGTGATTTGTTGGCCATTTTTCCATCTAGCAGGCAGCTGTGGGTAACCTTTAACCAGGAAAAGAGAAGCTGAATTATGCGAGACATGTTTACAACGCAAAGAAACTGCCCCCTGGCCACACGGGGTGGGAGGGTGTGTATGGGCTTTCTTGCATTTTACTGGCAAAACAGGTGCCAAACACCCCCTGTGGGCTTCCCAGAGTCCTCGCTCTCAGCTTGCTGAGACTTTTGGAAGTTGTTTGAAGGCAGCAACACCTGCTGCCAGGAAGCCAAAAGAGTGAGGTTTCTATTTCCTGAGTTCACCATGATGAGGGAATGTCCTTGAGCCCACTGCGGCCCCTGCACTGTGACCTTCCCGCTACCGGTCTGGCACCGTCTCTGACAGTATCGTTCCCCAGTGCTCCTTGTTGCAAGACTTTACTCTTAAACCCACAATTGTTTCAAACCTGCAGGTTTAAAAAATTCTGTTGCTTATATTAGTCAGGTTTTTGGTTGCCTGTGACAGAAATCTCATTCAAACTGGTTTCAGGGGGAAAAGGGAAATTATTGGCACACTTCCTGAGAAGTGCAGGGGATGCCACTGTGTTCCCAGTGTTTGTGCCTCAGAAACGCGCTCTAGATGTGAGGCACTGACCATGGCAGGGAAGGCAGCGTGGTGGAGGGTGCACACGGCTGTGGGAGGCACATTGGCTGTGGCTGTTTACTCCGCGCCAGCAAGGAGGCCCTGACTGCTCGGCCAGTGTGGTCTTGGGGCCCTCCCTCACCAGGACAGGCTGGGGGTGGCATCAGAACTTCTTTTCCAGTGAGGATTTATGGTGGGCTCAAACAAAGAACTGTAGAAGTTAGGGCAGGAAGGACCTAATTCAGTGCCTTCTCTCCCTGATGCAAGCACCTGGGCGCAGAGAGGGACAGGGGCTTCACCATGGCAACCCAGCAAGCTCCTGCACAGCCAGAAGAGGGTCCAGACCCCTGACTTTCCCTCCCTTGTCTCCTGCCTCCACCACCTGCGCTTTATGTAATTCAGTTGATTTCATTTCCTGGGAGGGGAAAAATTAATCAAGTGAGAGAAGAAACCAACGGTAGTGCCTTTGTTTTACAGAGTGCCATCTCCACAAAGGAAAATGAGTTATGGAGAAATATTTCCATTGCATAGATGGGGGAAATAAGAAAATAATAAATAGTTAATATTGATTGAAAAAAATGGTGTGTTGGGAGCTAAGAGACAGAGGTAGCCGGGGCACGGTGGCTCATACCTGTAATCCTAGCACTCTGGGAGGCCGAGGTGGGAGGATCACTTGAGGCCAGGAGTTCGAGACCAACTTGAGCAAGAGTGAGACCCCATCTCTACTAAAAATAGACAAAATTAGCCAGGTGTTCTCCCAGCCGCTCAGGAGGCTGAGACAGGAGGATCGCTTGAGCCCAGGAATTTCAGGTTGCTGTGAGCTAGGCTGATGCCACTGCACTCTAGCTGGGTCGAAGAAAGTGAGACTCTGTCTCAAAAAAAAAAAAAAGAGAGACGCAGAGGTAAACACGGAAACCATAGGCACACAGAAGAGGCACCTCCAGCACCCCAGATAGGGCCATGGATAGTTTGCATGTGGCTACAGTTCATCAAAGAGAAAACACGTGTGGATTGTAAGACATTCCATTATTTTGTGTACCATTAAGAAAGAAAACACTCTGCCAATTAAATCCTGATATGCCACCGATGAATTTCTTTGGCCAAATTCCAGCATGGAATTGGCTCTCCCCAAATCCTTGCCAAGGAAGAGTAAGAAGAATAAGGACCGGGTCAGGACAGCTCAGGGATGCACGGTTAAGGACAGGTAAAGGACTCAAACAGGAGGAATCATTTATGTTACTCGAGTTTGGATGCTGAGAAGCACAGGAGACGTCTGAGCAGGCTCCCTAACAACAGGTAACAAAATTATCGTCTTCTAGGAACCCAGGTCCTTGTTGTCTTGTTCCCTCCAATGGGATCCTTTCATTCTTAACCTGTCCATGAATGTCTCAAATATATAATTATTGATTAGAAGAATGATATTTTTCAGAACAATCAGCAGCACAAACATCTTTAGAAAAAAACACTAATCTATGGTACAGTTTCACATTTTTCCAAAGCAGAGCAGAAGATGAAGAAGAAAACTGATTTGTAACTTGTAGAAGTTTTGGTGCTGAAAACATCTTTCTCCAAAAAAAAAAATAAATAAATAAATAAAAAGCCAGGCACAGTGGCTCATGCCTGTAACACCAGCAGGAGGCTGAGGTGGGAAAGTCGCTTAAGCCCAGGAGTTTGAGGTTGCAGTGAGCTACGTTTGTGCCACTGCACTCCGGTGACAGAGTGAGACCTTACCTGGAAGGAGGGAAGGAAGGAAGAAAAATGTCATGAGCCCTTAAGAGTCAGGCCGACCTGGGCTTGAATCCTGACTCCAATCAGGAGGTCCCAGGCAGAATTAATGTCCCAAGGAATGATGAAGGCAATAATAGTATCAGAAACAGCTGGAGGGCTCCATGCCCTACCCTTGCTCTACGGTGTGTGAGGTGCTACGTTCTCTCTGATGAGGGGACCGCTTTAGGGTCATTTGACTCCTCCTTCATTGTTTAATTTGAAATATAATAACTCGTATAAACTAAAGGGATGCTTATAGAATTTCAGGGCTGGAAACAACTTAGATATCCTATTGCAAGGTCACTGCCACATTGCTGAATCCAGTGGTCCTTTTCCAGACTTCTTATTTTACCAGCCGAGCAGCAGGGGGCTCAGTTGATCACTGTCTCCCCTCAGTAACACTCTTTTCACTTCCAGATGCTGTGGCTGCTTTTCCTCCCACCTCAGTATTTCTCCTTCTTGGTGTCTTTTGCTAGTTTCTGCTCCTTGCCCTGTCCCTAAACAGTGGAGTACTCCAGGAGCTCGCTCCTGTGTGAGGCTCGCAGCTGTATCCTGAATTGATGTCCCCAGCTCAGAACTCCCCTCCGGACTGCAGACTTGCCCCTCCAGCTGCACACTTCATCTGCACCTGACACCTAATGGGAACCTCAAACTCACTTCTAAAACACCACTCCTGATCACCCTGCCTTCACATGTCTTCCCAGAGGCTTCCTTATTGTAGTAAACGCAGCTACCTCCTTCCAGGGATTTTGCTCAGGTCAAAATCCTTGCTGTCAAACTTGACTCCTCTTGTTGTCTTTCACACCATATCAAAACCATCAGCTAATCCTGTTTGCCACCTTCAAAATATACCCAGAATGCAAGCAGTTCTCACCTCCTTCCTTGCTATTGCCCTGGTCCAAGCCACCACGAATGCCCATCTGGGTTACTGCCCTAGCACCAGCCTCCTGGGTGCCCTCGAGGCACTGCAGTATCAAGTATTGAGCCTGTGCACTGTGAATCCACCAGTGCTCCCCGTCTCGCTCAGGGGCAAAGCCAGTGGTGTACAGTGGCCTCCACGGTTCTGCCCCATCTGGCATCTGTTCACTTTCCCTGTCTGCTGAAGACCTCATCTCCTACCACTTCCCTCCGTGGCAACTCTGCTCGAGCACCACTGTTCTCCCAGCTGTTTCTGAGACAACCCAGCCTGCTCCTACCTCTGGGCCTTTGCACCTGCTGTTCCCTCTGCCTGGAAAGCTTTTCCTCTGAGACCTCTGCATGGCTCCTTCCCTCCTTTAAGGGGTCTCCACTCAAATGCCATCTTCACAGTGAGGCCTTCCTGACCACCTGTTTAAAAGGCAACCCCACTTCCACCTCTAGAAGTCCCTAGGCCCATTTCTTGTTTTATTTTTCTCCATAGCACTTACCATTGGTGCCATTGAACATGTTCCTTTTACTTCTTTGTTTGGTAATTGCTTGTCTCACAATATTGAATATAAGCTCCACGAGGACAGGGATTTTTGTTTGTTTGTTTTGTTCACTGCAAATCTCCAGTGCCTAACATATTGTAGACACTCACAAATATATTTCAAATGGATTCATTAAACAAATATAATGTGCCAGCACTGTCTCCATCACTGAGGATATAACTACTGAGACAGAGCTCTCGCCCCTGGGAAATATGTGCATTTGGGGGGATGGGGAGACAGAAGAGGATTGGACAGCAAGTAAGCCAGGCAATGAAGGGGGGCGAGTAGGTTCTCTGTGCAGGGGACCAGGCAGTGCTTCCTGAGCAGCTGGGAGGACAGTGTTCTGGGCAGAGGACGCGACAGCTGTGGGGTGCTGAGGCCAGAGAGTGCGTCTCCCCCCGCCCCAGCAGCAGGGAGGCCACCAGGGGCTGTCCTTCACCCCTGTTGAACTGTTTGAGTTTTTGTATCATTTGCTTGTATTCCCTATTCAGATAATAAATTAAATGGAAAAAAGTCACCAGAAAAGAATGAGCCAAATGAGTAACTTATACCTTTTTACAGCTGGTTTCACATTAACGTTAAATCAGATATCTGGCTTAGTACAATTTGCAAGGTAGGAAACAGTCACACAGTTTGCGTTTAGTAAACTACTCAGGGCATTTTTTATTATACCAGGCATGCTTTAGCACTGTTTTTTTTTTTTAAGTTAATTAGAAAAAAGCCACAATATCTATCATCTAGCTAAGTGTTAAAGCAAAAATAGAAGAAATATTGACATACTCATTCAGAAGAAAATTCTGCCAGTGATTAACCTGTATTGCAGCCAAAAAACATCTGCACACTTTCTCTTTTGGGACAGATAATTAGGATATTTTCCTTGGTTCCACTTGCAGAAGTCCTGCTTCCCCCTACACCAGCCTCCTGGCGCTCCCCTTTTGGGTCAACAAACCACAGCAGCACCTGCGCGAACGAAGCTGCCCGAGGACAGCAGCATTGCTCATGGCACATTTGCTACGGAAGTTATGTTTGGCAAGTATCAAGTGTCTGAATTTCTTTTCCTGGGTATTATAGGGTTGACAGCATTTATTTATAACAGGAGAGATTCTAAAATTGGCCACTATCAGCACAGAAAAGCAACGTCCGTGACACTGCTGCAAATTCATTCCCTTCTTTCTGTTAGCACAAACAGAAGCAGAGCAGGCCACTGAGATGCTTGATAAGCAATTTAATTACAAAACACATTGGTTGCTGGGACAGGAGCAATTTGTAGGTAGGTATGTGAAACACTCCCTAATTGGATCAGTGGGGTAGGACATTAACTCCTGACCTAAGGAAAGCCCTAACCTGCCAAATGGTTTTATTATTATTTGTTTTGGAGAGGAAAAGGGCCAGAAACATATCACCTAAATATAACTTAAAAAATAATTCAAAAACGTTGAGGTTTACTAACTGAAGTACAAAAATGCCCTAAATTTTAAGTCTAGTGTTTACTTTGTGCTTATAATTCAGGCCTCATGTATAAGAAACAAAACCAAGTGAGCATGGTGAGTGGGAAATAGGAAATCCTCAGAACACATGGGCTAAAGGTTGTGTTCAGGGCAGTTGCTGTAGTCAAGCAAAGTTCTCTTGTGTGAAATTTTCTTTTTAAATAGAGCCATCATTATAATAAATACCAAGGAACACTAAAGTATAAAATTATTTGCCCATAAATATTGTACAATTAATCTAAGCTATACTTATACATGTCTATATACAATTTCATAAGCTAAACATTTTCCTAGTTCATGTTAGCAGTATGTTGTATTACTGGTGATCCAAACTCCTTTAGCAAATATATTTCTACCAGTTATCAATTATCGAAAAGATGTTTACTAAGCACCCAGTTGCTTGATCATTTGCTAAGTGGTAGTTTCTGCCCCTCAGTAGTCTAGAAACTGGTGTCCTGTACTTGTGTGTGTATAAAATAATGCCTCCGAGGGAGGTCTTTCTAAAAAAATAAGATAACATCAGGGTATAAGTCCCTTTAATAATTTTCCATTTTTGCCAGTCTCTTTAAGTGCAATGAGTAGATTTTAAGTGCCTGGAATCTATTGCCACCTAGTGTTCTGAGCACAGAATAGAAATCTTGTTGGCCTCCCTCCCATGTCTGCCCCAGTGCCCCATCTCTGCCCCCAGTTCAGAAAGGCTCCAGGTCTTGTCAGTGCAAGGCTTTTGCCCCTTTCCTTTCCACTGCCGCTAATAATCTGGGATTCATGCTCATCCTGTTGGAAGTAAACTCAAAAGGCTGCAGTCAGCGTAACTAGCTCACCACATGCTCTCTGTGGGCAAATTTCCTATGCTCTCTGGGCTTCAGTTTATGTATCTTTTAGGTGGAAATAGTACTATCTACTACATCAGTTGTACTAATGAAATGAGTTAATATATTTAAAACATGTTTTACAACAATGCCCGACATATGCGAACATTTAATAAATGTTAATTATCACATACCTCCTATCATGCCTGAGTCCTTAAACGGGAATGTAAGTGTTGAAAATAGCTATACCACTTTCCATTTTATGTTCAGAGGGGAGAAATTAGGTTTGGGACTCTGGGCTGATTGGTTTGAGGGGCGTATTCTGGATGAAAAGTCCTTTGCACGTATTTTCATCCAGTCTGTTGCTTGTCTTTTCCTTCTCTTAACGGTGTCTTTCACCAAGCAAGTTTTAAACTTTAAGTCTAATTTATCAATTTTTTCTTTTATGATCATGCTTTTGCCTAAACACACACAGATAATGAAATATTTTCTCCTATTTTCCCCTAAAAGTTTTTTAGGGCCAGGCGTAGTGGCTCAAGCCTGTAATCCCAGCACTTTGGGAGGCTGAGGTGGAGATTCACGTGAGCCCAGGAGTTCCAAACCAGCCTGTAGCACCGTAGCAAGACTCCAACTCTACAAAAAACCAGAAAAATTGGCCAGGTGTGCAACCTGTAGTCCCAGCTACTCAGGAAGCTGAGGTGGGAGGATCGCTTGAGACCAGGAGTTCAAGGTTACAGTGAACTATGATTGCACCACTGCACTCCTGCCTGGGCGACAGAGTGAGACCCTGTCTCTAAATAAATGTTTTTTAGTTTTGTTTTATATTTAAGTCTGTGACACACTTTAATTTTTGTAGGTGTGAAGTGTTTCCTGTCATCAACATCACTTGCATATGTTCACCTGTAGATCTGTGGTAAGATTTTATGTATTTCATTTTTTGAAATGTCTTTTCACGTGGATCCTGTCAAGTACTGGTATCAATCCCAAACATATTTTAATTCAGTATATTCCTCACTTGGAAGGCATCTGTAGAATTCCATTACCTTTGTACTGCTATCTCCCAGCATGTTATTCAATTGCAGTCAGTCACTTTCTGTTGAAAGATAGGTGGAAGCTTTGCAATCCCTCAGTTTAATAGATTTTGAAATATGGAACTTGAAATATGGAAATTTCTTTCACACTCGTATTGAAGTCTGAAAACACTGTGGGAACTATAGTTTGAGATCAGAAAATATACCTGCTGCAAATACATCTGTGTGGGGCTTGAAATCTCATTTCTATTTTACACAGCACAGGAAGTACTTAAAGCAGCCTGATATTACTCGTGATTCAAATGTTAGTTGTCACCAAAGTGACTTTACAGCTGTATGTTTCAAATATAAATGGTGTTTTGACTTGTAATTCTAAGTTGAATTCATCGACTTAAATTCATTAAGAAACATCAAGTCTGCAGCAAAAGCTAATTTCTGAAACCGTTTAGTGTTCAATGATAATGGTTAAGGGAAGTTTTCATTCAGAAATTTTAAGTCTTGGCCCTGAACTCAGGAAGTCTCAATAAAACTTTTCCACTGCCAAGCCATCGAACTGCTGCGTGGTCGGGTAAGTCAGGATATTCAGCTTCTGCTTCTGTTAAAAATTCATGGAACTGACGATGGCTACGTTACACTGTGACTCTTTTGACTGTTGCTCTCCTGTCAGTTGGAAATATTTCAATAAATGCTTAGTGTGGCAACACTGACATATACTGTACTCTTCTAACACAGCTGGGAGTGTCACTGCTAAATAAATACCATGCTTTACCATCCAACTTTATAATATATAAAATTCACACTGCCATGATACATGGTGGCACTTGAAATGCGTTTAAACCACATCACTGCAAGTGGTAGTGCACCCAGCAGCAGTGCTAAGTAGAGGACCACATATGGTCTCTGTCACAACTGAACTCTTAAAGCACAACAGTAGCCACAGACAGTATGTAAATACTTGAGCGTGGCTGTGTTCCAATAAACATTTATGGACACTGAAATTTGAATTCTCTATCACTTTCATGTGCCATGAAATATTTTTTCCCTAACCACTTAAAAATGTAAAACAAAAACAGGCAGTGGGCTAGAGTTGGCCTGCAGGCTAAATTGCCACCATGGGGTTTAGTTAGGTTTGAGCCATGTGATTATTTCTGCCTACATTAAGTGGGAATTAATATTCCTGGGCTCAGGATAGCAGCAGTCTGCAAGGTGTCTGTCTAACTTGAGTCAGTCTTTGAACAAGAGATACCCTTTGAGGTACTGAAGAGATTTTGGAATTCACATTAGCAAAGTCTACCCTAATTTTTCAAGCGTCATATCACGAATCAGCCAATTTCCAGTCATAGTGATCCTCTCCCTTGGATATGGCCACACCATATTCCAAACAATGCTAGCAATAGAAAACCCCATTTTGAATTTAACTTTCATTCACTGCTTGACATTCAAACACCATTTCTGTGGCATTTATTCATTTGACACTCCATGCTAACAGCAATATGCAGCTTGTGAAATGTCTGGCTCCTACTTAAACTAGTTTGTGAATTCCTTTGTTTTCCTTTATTGCTTTTTGTTCTGATTATACATAATAGGAACATATTTTTAAAAAATAGGAAAGGGAAAAAATCTAGTCCACAGCATTAGTATTTTGATATATATCTTTCCATTTCTTAAAAAAATTCATTTACATAGTTGTGGTCAAACTAATTGCACAATTTTGAGTTACATCCTCACTTCAACTTACTTGCTCCATAGTACTTACTGCAAAAACCTTTCCTAAGTATTTCACCAGCTGAGGGGCCTCTACTCTTGATTTCGGCCTGTCTCCTACTCCAGGTCACATTACAAAATCCCCTTACACAATTTAAGTACTGATGAATGGTACCATCCCTAAGGGGATGGGTGGGTGACAGTTTGGGAAGAGGGAAATATTCATCTTGCCACATAATGTATTTGAATGCACATGTCACTCAGGTGGGTAAAACATGATAGACTCATGTCACTGTGTAGAGAAACTTATCTGATGCTTTCCCAGAAGAGAAATGAAAGGGACATCCAGATCCATTGAGTCCAGAGATGGTTCAAAAAGGGTGCATTCATTCCACAAATACATACTGAACATTTCTATATGTCAGGAACTGTTCGATGTATTATCTGCTTTTTGCATATACTTAAAACCAATTCTGGGCTGGGCACGGTGGCTCACGCCTGTAATCCTAGCACTTTGGGAGGCCGACGTGGGAGGATCGTTTGAGCTCAGGAGTTCGAAACCAGCCTGAGCAAGAGTGAGACCCCATCTCTACTAAAAAACAGAAATAAATTAGCTGGACAACTAAAAATATATATAGAAAAAATGAGGCAGGCATGGTGGCGCATGCCTGTAGTTCCAGCTACTTGGGGAGGCTGAGGCAGGATTGCTTGAGCCCAGGAGTTTGAGGTTGCTGTGAGCTAGGCTGATGCTATGGCACTCTAGCCAGGGTGACAAAGTGGGACTCTGCCTCAAACAAAAACAAAAACAAAAACAAAAAACAAAAACAAAAACAAAAACAATTCTGTTTTGCATTTTGTATCAGAACACCTAGCCTAGTAACTTAAAGACTTAAATACTAGATGAAAAAAACTCCTGGTGGCAATGAATGTTTTTAATGAATCTCTGTCAGCTATACAAAAGCACATTTCAAGGGCATCAGAAACTGAAAAATAGACGAGGAGAAAATTTACTGTATTTCCCAAGACTCCTAGGTCTTACGTAAAATACAAATAAATTGTAGGAAAAAGTTTATTTGCTGATCATTGTTTGAATCTTGGAATTTCAGCTGATGATACTGATATAAAATATTAACAGTTATTAATCCATGCTAGCCCACCAAAAACTAATTTAACATTATGGTGAAAATGAGTCATTTTTGAATCCTATTAATATTTGAACTAATACATAAATGAATCTGCACTAACACTTGAACTTCCTTCTTGCTCATCATACAATTTAACTTTCAATCAACTGATGTTGAAGTCTAAAGTACCCTGATGGGTGAAAAGTGCATGACAACCATGTAGAAAGTCAAACAAGACAGTCTTTATTTGGTGGTCACAAAAAGGGCTGCAGTTTAGAACTTAAACCTGCAGTTAATGGTCACCGTTCTATCCAGGCAAAGTAATTAAGGAGAGCTATGAAATCTGAAAACTAGAGGAGACCAGGAAAAAGAGGTGGCGTGAGCCCAGCCACTGTGAATGGGTATGCACCCCTGTATTTCAGAAAGAGCAGGCAAGCCAAAATTGCAAATTGCTTTCCTTACTGACTTGACCAAATAGTATGTTTTTCCTCCAGAAATCTTGTCCAGGGTTGTATTTCACTGTACCTAGTATAGAATTAGCCCACAAAACAAAATCACATTTTTCAGAAGAAATATTATATATAATACATTCAGAATCATTGATTGCTTTTTCTTCGTCTTTTTTTCTGTGAACGTGTAGGTGTTTGAGTCTTTTGTATTTCTTCTTTTACACTGGGTTTGGGCTGTTTGAAAACTATTTCATTATCTTTATCATCATCATCATTATTCATTTCAGCCACTTCAGATTTTCGCTTCTCCAAAAATGTTGGTGTACAAACTGGTGTAGGGCCCTGGATTCAACAAGTACAAGATTATAACACATAAATGCAGAACAATATTATTCCTTTACCCAAAAAGTATCACCTCCCTCTATTTTTACAAGTTGTACCATGTTATTTTAGGCCTGTTCCCATCTTTTGGTAATACAACTGCAGATAATAAAGAGCTTGGGTGCTTATCAAACAATATGGAAATTCACAATTAATTAAAATATAACATGCTTCATTATAAGGTGTTAGATAGAAATTGCTAAATTACTAGTAAGGATCTACACCAAATGTTACAAGATTTAGTTTAAAATCCTAACAAAACAACAGTAGCAAAACTGCTTTTCCTCCTTCAAATTATTTCTGTAATACCTGGTGCCCAGGATATTGAAGAGACCTTTACCTGGCTATCCACGATCTTCTCAGGAGTGTCAGGAGTGCAAGAAACTTGTTGTTTCTTTTTCTTAGGTAAAACCTTCAAATAAATTTTTAAAAGGCTATCAATTTACACATTAATCAGTCTTGAATATATTTTCCTACTTTACCTAATACCTGGCATGTAAAATGATAAAACTTTCCCTGGCTATTTGCAGACTTCCAATGATCAGTTTTTAAAACCTTTTTAAATAAAATCTTAAATAAACAAAGTTATAAACTGGCAGTCTCACATCTTTCCGTTTTAAATTTACCATTAGATCCTCATACATATTATCAGTAAATCCTCCCTAAATAACAGATCATTTCAATTTAAAAAGCAAAACCCACAAGTACAGTGAATAATCTCAAGTAAACAGCAAAACTAGAAGAGGGGCCTGAGGCACTGGCAGAAGCTGCAGAGGTTGAATGGAAGGTCAAACCCGGAGCTGGCTAATTCACAGAATTCTGAATTCAGGAGGAACTAGGAAGAATGTGAAAGGGCGGGCCCTGGAGGCCTAACCTGGCTAAGTTCAGGATCCTGGCAATGAAGCCACTCCTCCACTGAGCAACAGACAGGGTTCAGGAAAAGCTGTACTCACACGCTCATTTTCAAACTTCACTGTCCCAGCTCCCAAATGGTTCACCAGACTACCCAGGGCCTAAGGCCTTGAAATAATGTTCCAGTACTGTTAAACACAGTGTTTGGGATTTGGGCAAAGAATTAACAACCAGGTCAGCACTTTGGGAGGCCAAGATGGCAGGTTCACTTGAGGCCAGGAGTTTGAGACCAGGCTGGGTAACATAGCAAGACCCTGTCTCTACAAAATAATAATAATTTTAAAAAATTTGCTGGGCATGGTGGCATAAACCTGTAGTCCTAGCTACTTGGGAGGCTGAGGTGGTAGGATTGCTTGAGCCCAGGAGTTTGAGGCTGCAGAGAGACACTTCAGCCTGTACTCCAGCCTAGGTGACAGAGTGAGACTTTATCTCTTAAAAAAATCCAGAACAACTACGAACTGGGCCAAAGGATAACTCAGCCTTCCAGTTTCTGCTAAGGTTTAAAGACCTAATAAACTTGGGAATAGATGCCATCCCTTACCAACTAACTAGCTTTCTGTAAAGAAGCCGACAGGGTCTATGGGAGACTGAAAACAATCTCAAGATTTAGACAAGAAAAGCCGTAAAACCTTCACCTGTAACTGGCCACACCCTAATGTTCTGCATTCTTGTTTTGTAGTAAAAGACATATAGCTCTCCTTACTGTGACAGATGAAGGAAAGGTTCAGCAAGGCCTCCTTATTCTCCTTTCCTTACAAGCAAGGAAGAAAGAACTGGATGAACAACTGTGCTAACTCATCTTCATCTAAGTAGGCTTGCCGTATTTCAACCCTTGCTCATTGGATTCACAGAATTGATGTTTACTGGCTAATTCTGATATATAATTTAGGAGTATTTCCAGTTTACAAGATTATGAAACAAAATTTTACCTAGAATGGCATAAAAAGAATGGGTAATTTACTGTCTTGTTATTCACTGACACCATATAACAACCAAACATTTAATTCTGGTAATGTCACTACTCTGGTAATCTAATAGCATTATGGTTTAACTTCAATAACTTAAACACAGATCATGAAAGTTATGCAAATCAGGTAACCCCTTTAAAAGAAGTTTCCTCTTCCCTACAATGGAAGTAACAAGTATCTATTTCCCTACAATGGAAATAACAAGTATCTATGCTCATAAGCCTTTAGGAAGAACCCATAATGCAGTGTTTCAAAAATACAGCCAAAACCTAGTATGTGATAAGCACTGGACTAGACACTTTATATATAATCAT
>CM052439.1:84920207-84935469 GCA_028533085.1 Varecia variegata | reverse complement strand
GAGATTCTCCTGGTGGAGTCACACAGGACACACTTAATCTCCCAGCACTAAGCTATGACAACACAAGTGTGATGCTGTCTACCAGGAATGTTCCTGAGAGACTCAGTGTCCTAGGGTTTTGCTGGTGGCTGGTCACACAGACACCTTCTGCCTGGCACTTACCAAAATGCCAGAGTCCCAAAAGGAAAGTAAGAGTTCAACATAAACCACACAGTGTGGCAGTATGAACCCAGTGTGCACTCTTATCTCACTCTTTGGGAATGATGGGAAACCTCCCAAAATCCACATCTCCAGGTGCCAGCCCAGGGACAGGCTTGTAAACATGCCTTTCTAAGGACAGCAGTCTCAGGCCTGCTGTGTTAACTCTTCCCTGCATTCACATCTCTAGATTTCAATTTTTTACCTTGTCGTTTCCCCCAATCTGCTAGTTCACTGTGGTTCCCTTCCAACAGCACACAGGAAACCTACTGGTAAGATGGAAACTCTGCAAGGTGTTGGGTTCTGACCTGGGCCCACCATGAGCTACACAGCATGGTGGGAAGCCATCCCTGGAGCAGGCAAGGGTTTTGCTCTGATGACCTGTTTTCCCAACAACAGTGGCAACTTCATCATTAAATAGCCCTCTCCTCAAGCCCTTGCCTTCTCTGCTCATCTGTGCCCTCCAATTTTCCCTATGAGATTGTTTAGTATTGTTGTCTTTCAGTTTTTTTTTTCCCTAAGTATTCTTACCATATGGTCACAGACCAGAAGACTGATATTCATAAAACACAGGAATAAAAAAAAAAAAACAAACCCCATTCTCACAGATGATCTTTTATAAAAAACATGAAAAGCTATTTTATTCCCATCTAATCATCTTGTACACAGCACAGGGGCCATGGTGAGAGTAACACTGGACTCAGTATGACTCTCAACAAGAAGGAACCACAACCCCTCTCACTTGCTCGTGGAGCCCCTACTTATGGGTCTGGGGCCTACTTCCATCGTAACTGCCTGAGAGACATCAAGACAGATGACTTCTATATATTTCAATATTCCATCGCATTGCCAGATGCCCAGTACTCTGTGAACTCTCTTATGAAACATGGTAAAAAAACAAAATTAAAAGGCAAGTTGGAAGGACAGAGTTCTGAGATTAGCTCTGGCTCTTACTAGCTGTGTAATCTCTCGAAAGTAACTTCCCATCTCTGGGCCACTGCTGTTTTCGGGGACACAATGACAGACCAGACAAGGTACTCTGTGAGTTCACTCCAGTTTTAACTGTCCAGCATGTTCCCATCACTTTCATATGAGGCAGGGTAATGTTTAGAATTCTTTTGGTGTTAAGCTTCTCCATCATAGTTAAAATTATAGATAACCAACTGTTACATAATTTTCAAAATTTTGACTATTAACAAAGACACATTCATAGATTCAAGTTGTCCTGGGTCTGATGAGACATTGATCCCTTTGCATTGGGTTCTATGCATTGAGAATGACAAGACTGAACAGAAAACTAACATCTCAAAGATGTTTTCCAGAATTATGACTTACAAGTTTCTACCCAGACTCATTCTGGAATGGCTCCATTTATTCAAACAAATATGTTCTAAGCACCCACCATACTAAGTGCTGTGTATAGATACTAGAATCAGGGACACAGATCCATACAAACTATAAGAGAGCTGAATTTTTCAACACTAATCACTTTTAAATGTGCTTCTAAAGTCAGTATGTGGCATGAAACGTCTGGGTGAGAAAGTCTTACTTCTAAGGGAGTGGAATGGGAGGGGACCCCTGACTTATGAGCTGGACAAGATCTCCAACCACCAACCCTCTAACCATATATTCTCTGAATAAAATTACCACAACAAAAAAAGTGGTGCAAATCAAGATGTTAACTGTAAAAGAGTAGGGAGGAAAGAGAAGAAAGGAAAAAAGTCTGAACTCACCGGGATTGTGGCAATCCTTTCTTACTGAGATCTGCCCTCACACGTTCTCCTACATGTCTGTAAATTTCCACTAAGCTGTTTATTGCTGCATCTCGAACCTAGATGTAAAAGAAGAGATCTTACAGCTGTTCTGTGTCATTCCCCAGCACTTTCTGCTGGGACACAAAACGCCATACACCACCCCAATTTATCACCAATTTACCAGTGCAACTGCAGATACGTTCCTTTATATACATTTGTCTAAATGAAGCCATGTTCGACACTTTCACCCTGCTGATACAATGCCAAAGGATAGAAAAAACATAGGTCTCCATCCCATACACATGTTAAAGTCCATGTCCCTTAGTTCTTTTCATTCTTTAAGAAAATATCAGGAAACTACAATTTTCAGACCATCTCTCCAACACAGGAAACAACACTACAAATAAGCGAATTATATTAAAAATAAGACACCATTTAAAACACTCTGGATTTAAGTCAAATAAACAAATACTTAATGAGCAACAAAAATGGGTAGTACAGGCTACTGACCCACGTTTAAGAAGCTAGCAATCCTAAAAAGGAGATGAAAAAAGCGCTTAAATTCTATGTTCAATATAGCATAGGATGCAATAAATGTTATTCAAGAGCACAGAGATCACACAGTTTAAAGGAGGAAGAAACCGTATCAGGGGATGTCAAGAAACACTTTGTGGAAGAGGCAGGAATCACTGAAATGTACTTGAGAGGACAGGGTTTCACCAGGTCCAGGTTCCAAACACAACACAGGCACAAAAGCAGACATGCATGGCACATGCTTCAGGAAAAGCTAGCATGCCACTCTGGCGGGACACAAATATGAACTAAGAAAGCAGCATGAAATAAGGCTTAAGAAACAGGATGGATTTTTTTTCAAAACCAGGTTGGCCCTGTGTGCATGCTGGGGCTGTACCTGTGCGGTGCCCACGAGGAAAGCTGCTGAGGACAAAGCCCACCAGCTGACATGGCTGAGGCTCTACGTACCAGGAAGGTACCACTGAGCTACTAATAAACCCAGGAACCTCTCTACTCCAGGACCCCTCACTGTGCAGGATAATATGTTTCTCCACTGCTCTAGTGATTTTGAGTTGGGTTTTCAGTTACTCGTGGCCAAAAGCATCCTAACCCACATACTGCAGGTATCCTCGGGCCACTTTGAGAAGCTTCTGAGGGGCTTCCCCTGCTCTGAGCCACTCTGCACTCAATTATGAAAACAAATGCACATCCTCTAAGGCAGGAATGATTTGCATAGCTCATTTTAAACACCAACTCCAGTGGATGCTAGCAACTACCTGAACAGCTGTGAGAGGATACTGCATACACTCGCCATAGGGAAATGAAGAGCTGGAGGTTGACCCCTATATCAGGTACCAGAGTGCAGTGACAGCACTGACCCAACAATGTCCTCTCTGGTCTGAGACTTGGACAACAAAGAAGAGAAAATCATTCAAAGAGTTATGTGGTGTCTGGGAATGTCAACAGGAACAAGTTATAGTCTTGACCCTCAAGATTCTGAGACCAGTAGGAAAGACTGATGAAAAATTAAAATAAAGGCAAGAGCAAAAGCACGTGCAACCTACCTTTATGCCCCAGAAGGAAGAATCATTAATTTGATTAGTATCAGGGAAGAGATGGCAAAATTTCCTGGCAGAAGGGATTTCTGGGAGACGTGGACTGAGTGTGTGTGTATGCGCCTGTGCATGCAAACATACATGCAGAAAAAACATCCTAAGGCAGATGCGAATATATGGACTATTTTCAGAGTGCTCAGTTTAGAATACACTGGCTAGAAATCCTGTCTAGTATGAAGAACTGAAAGCTGCCCAAAGAGCACCAACCTCATTTCACAGATGAGGGGTAAATGAAAAAACAAAACAAATAATAAGAACCTGCTCAAATTCAGAGGTACATAGGCCTAGGATTCAACTGCGCTGTGCCAGTGAGGAGAGCCGCACCACTATGGGCTCCAAACTCCCGGCCAGGACCTGGGGGCTTCCTGCCATAGAAAGTATAACCACCTAATAAAGATACTAGGCAGAAAGTGGTAAGTTGAATTTTTGGCTTAAAGAAACATTTTTAAACAAGTCACGTTTTCTAACCTATAAAAAAGAAACTATTTTATCTCCTTGTTTCTTCATTAAAAAATTATAAAGAAAAATTATAAAATGTTTATGATGACGATACAGAGCAGTAAGATGCAATTCCACTTAAATGGAATTTTAATACATTTAGTAATACAACTTTTGTTTTTAAGTTGTATTATTACTACTGATAACCAGTCCAGACGCACCTGATTTTTGGTAATGAAACTAACTTCTGGTACGTGGAGGTACGTGTATAGTCTACACCAGGGCTGTCAACATTTGGTATAAGAAAAATATGGCTATGCCAATATCATAAATACATCTCAAGACACTACCACTATTCTACAACTGAGTATTTTCATATGTTAATATTTAAAACATTATACATCTGAGTTTCTCGAGAACTCACTAGCATATGGCAGGTGTGTGATTTCTGCAAATGAAATGACCATCTCAGCCTGTAAGGAGACTACTGAGTAACCTGGCCCTTCTAAAGGTCTTTTACTTGGACCAACAGGTCATACCAGCACCTATATAATAGATACCCACAAAGCACTCAACAGGAGTAGGGAGTGAGGCTTACTAATGCCCCCACTTTAAAGGAGAAACTAAGGCTCTAGAATCAAGGGCCTCCTAAGGTCAGCTGGCTGTTAAATTCAAAGCAGGGACCAATGCCTGTGTCTAATCTAGGCTTCTTGCACTGCATTAGGTAGGCTCAAGTTTTAAATACACTCTGCCTTTTGGCAGCTTTAAAATTGTATGTCACACTGTTCAAGACTCAGCACTATCTTAAACTCTTAAACAACTGAATCAACATTTTCAGAATGCATGGGATTGTGCTGAGCACTTGAAATTTAGTATGCGCTACTTCCGAAACAAAGAAAATCCTGTTAAAATTCCTAAAGAGAACTTACAAGTTAACCCCGTGTCTAGACCTAATGGAAAAAAGTCAACTCATGGAGCAGCCCAACACAAAAACAGATCAGAATCTTCACACAGAAACTTTAGAGAACTTCTAAGTGTTACAGGCTTCCTGTAGTAGAAAACTTCACAGAAAAGGAAAATCTGTGAAGAATTAGAAATTCTTGGAGGCCTACCTGAATAGCTTCAAGGATGAGAATGTAACTGTTTCAAAATTTTAAATTTTCTTAACATTCCACTTTCAATGTCTCTTAAAATCTACAGAGACTCTGCCATGTTTCAGGCAGGGAAATGCCGAGGTTATTCCCACAGTATATATCAGTGGAGGATAACAAGATGTTTCCTCCACTTTCCTCTGGAAGATGTTGTCCACTTCAGTAACAAAAACAAAATTTGAGGCTCAAAAACAAAATCAAGATACTAATCTCACCCTCTCCCCCAAAAAGCCCAGGATCCCCACAGACAAGGCAGGCCCCTAGCATAAGTGCTCAGTACATGTCAGCGGAAGGACAGAGAAAGGGAACAGAATTAGGGAGCATGTGAAATGCACTGTGGTGTAGTACACAGCACTGCACGGCAGGCACTGCGATGGAGCGTCTCCCGCTCCCCAAACCAACTCTAGACGATGTCACACGTTGTAGTCCTGGACAGTGTCTGTCTGGTCTGTTTATATTGCCTCCACAACTGAAGTGCATTTGGGAAGCCAGCCCCCAATGCCCACCCCAGGTTCCAAAGACTCCCACAAGCCCATTGTGAAGATTCACATCACCTGTCTGGCCAGTGTCAGTCGGAACTGGGAACAACTCACCTCACCAAGTAGGCTTTTCTGCCCTACTAAAGGATGCCATGTGGCAGCAGTGATAGTCTCAACGTGCGGCCTCTATAAAGGATTGTTTCCACAGAAAACAAAAAGGGAAGAGAGACCAAAAGGGGGTGGGGCAAAATAATCTATTATGGTAATTTAGAATCTTTTTAAAAAAATAGTCGAGGTTATTTTTAAATTAATGTTGAATATAAACTAGACTATATCTAAAAATTTTATTTCAAATGCCATATATTTTCAACAAAGGCTGAATGAAAGCATGAGTGGAAAGAAAGCAGGGCAAGCAAGGGAGATGAATGGGACGTGGCATTTGGGGGTAGGGAGGCACAACCGCCAGAGAGGGGGGAATTGAGAGCAAGTGAGGGAGGAGAAAGGTCAGAGCATGGCAGGGGCACACCCAAAGGAACCCACGGGCCACCAGAAGGCGAGCCTGACAACCTCTCCAGAGGGTAACTTAGCAATCACCAATCAATATTTCACTAGAGGCCTGTTGACACATGTATTTCTGTTGTAAATCACCCTTCCATTTTCTGTCCCTTTATGTAACAAAGTGTCTTTCTCATCAGTTTGTATGAGATGACATAATGACTCTGGGTAAGACCAAATTGAACTGGAAAAGAGAGCTGTGCTTCTAGAGCCCAGACCTGGAAAACATCGTGAAGTGCTACTCACAGATCAGATGACTAGCTTCTCTCCCATCTCCCACCCTTACACTAAGGAAGTGGTGCTTTTAAAAAAAAGAAAAAATTACATAAAATAACATGCACAGTTCTTAAGTGTTCAGTTTAAGGAATTTCCACAGTGTAGCCACCACCCAAAACAAAATGTACATTTCCAATGCCTCAGAAAGTCCCTCAGGTCCCCTTCCAATCACCCCCACCACCACCAACACCAATGAGCACAGACTCTCTCCCCTCATCCCCACCCCTTTGGGCTACAGAGAAGGTGACTAGAGTGGTCTTATGTTGGAGGCTGGTTTGAATGACTTCAATTTATAGCCTAGTGATTTCTCAGTCCTGTATATAGAAGAGGGCGGAGCAGCCACATTTACCAATGATATTTTATAAATGTTAATGAGTAGCTAATATGTTAAATAATAATCAGAGTTCTATAAAATGACTAAAGTCCCACCCCCCATTCGGTATGCGCAGAACACCAGAATACATCTGAACAGTCTATAGGCAATGACTGCCCCCTCCCCCAGCATTTTCTTTCTCACTCACCTGACTATTTGGATCTCCAAGTAAGTTGCATATATGTGGCACGATCTTGCTTAGTGTTAAAGTATGTGCTCCAGAGCTGAAAACAAAAAGAATGCTTTATTGTTAGTAAGAACAAAGGGAAAAAAGATGCCTCTCTGCCCACACTCACCCTTCCTCTGCCTCCCCAGGACACATCACCACCTCACACCAAGGCTCTCTCCATCCCATCCATGCTGGCTCCAAAGCAAATGTGTCCCAATGGCCCCTTTGCACAGAGTTCAAAACCTTCGGTGGCTTTTCAGGGACAAGTCTTCCTCCTGGCATCCAGGGTTCTCTCCAATCTGGCCTGACCCCGTTAAGGCTGAACCAAAGCCCCAGCCTCCCCATGATCTTGCTTGCCTCACAAATGCTGTCTCTGCATTACTGTTTTGCCAGAGTACCCAAGTCAACCGCAAGTCCCTGTAGGGTCCTCACTGAACCCTCCCTGTGTGCTACGGCACGGCTTTCTGCCACAGCGGATGTTCTGTTAACACTGCTGGATGAAAAGACTGACCAACGGCCACAGAGCATCACAGCTAAGCACTGCTCCACCAGGAACACTTCAGTTCTTCACAACCATTACAACTGCTACTATCACAAATATCCTTTGTGAATAAAAATCTCTTACTTAGTCTACTTCTTTAGCATAAATTCCTAGGACAGGAAGTACTATCATTGAAGGCTAGAAACTTTCTTTTAAAGCTTTGGCCACATATAGTCAAATTTAATGGCATTCAAAAGGTCAACACATTAAGAGGGAAAAAAATTTATGAAGTAATGTAAACATTATAATCTCAATTTTGATTTTAAAAATAATACAACTTTACAGGCTGGAATAAAATGCACCAAATGTTAATAGTGAGCATCTAAAGGTGACAGAATTATAGTGCTCTTTATTTTTATCCTTATGTAAATTTTTCTGATATATACAATATTATTTTTATCATGAGAAAAAGTGGTTTGAAATTTTTAAGAAAGCTTCTCTTCCTGTTCACCAGGTCTGACAAAAAAAGAAAAAGAAAAAGAAAGAAAAAAGAAAGCCTGTCCTGCAAATAAGCACATGAAAAAGATGTTCAACATCAACAGCCATTAGAGAAATACAAATTAAAACCACAATGAGATATTACTACATACATATTAAAATGGCTAAAATAAAAAAACAATGGCTAACAAGGATATGACAAAACTGGATCATTTATCCATACATTGTTGATGGGTATATAAAATGGTATAGACAACTCCAGAAAACAATTTGACAGTTTCTTTTAAAACTAAAAATAGACTTACCAAATGACCCAGCAATTGCACTCCTGGGCACTGATCCAAGAGAAACGAAATTTTATGTTCATGCAGAAACTTGTACATGCATGGTCATTCATAATAGCCAAAAACTGGAAATAACCCAAATGTTCTTCAACAAGTGAATGGATAAACAAACCATGATACATCTTTACCATGGAATTCTACTTAGCAATGAACTGTTGTTACAGTCAACAATATATACACAGCCTTAAGGGAATTATGCTGATGAAAAAAAAAAGAATCTCAAAAGGTCACATACTGATGATTCCATTTACATAACATTCTTGAAGTGACAAAAATCACTGGAAAAGAGAACTCATTAGTGGTTGCCTAGGGTTGGGGCGGCTATAAGGGGCAGCAAGAGGGAGCCTTACGGTGATGGTGCAGTTGTATATACACACAAATGTGTGTATGTTTAACTGGAGAAATGTGAATAAGCTCTGGGGGTGTATCAATCTCAATTTCCTGGTTTGATATTGTATTATAGTCATGCACGATGTTAACATTGGGGGAGGGTGGGTAAAGGGGGCACGGGGCTTCCTAGTACATTTCTTTGCAACTTTCTGTAAATCTGATTATTTCAAAGCACAGTTGTGTTTTTTTTTTTAAATATTTCAGGTTCATCCCAGACTTACGCATTGAGTGTTGCAATAAGGCAGAGACAGATGCCTTCTCGAGTGCGGAAATTCTTGTGTTTGAAGCCTCCGAGCATTCTGTCCCATACATACTGCAGATGACAAAGAACAGGTGAGGAGAGAGAAGACTTCTGCAGTCTTTCACTTAGTAAGGGATCAACAGAAGGAGAGCCTTTTAACATGTGCCAAATTAATACCATCTTCTACCCACCCATTTGGTCCTCTCAAGAGCATATTAGAAAATGATGACATCTATCATTTTATCAAATATTTCAACTTAAAATTTTCAAAATACATTTGTTTATATAATTCTCCCAACAACCCTGAAAGGCAGATATAATTATCCTCATTTTATGGGTGAGGAAAGTGAGGTCAAAAGAGAGCAGATGACTTGTCAAAGATCATATACATTGCCCTCTCCTTTTTCTGACCACCTCTCCCCCAACAATGGACAGCGGGACCCTGGAAGGCAGGGCTGTGTCAGTCCACCCCAGCATCCCCAGCTCACTAGCAGACAGGAACCAGGGCTCCAGCCAAGCCCTTGACTACCAGACACCACACCTGCCTTTTCTCAGAGTAATGGAGAGTCAGTTACATAAATGAGCTAAAGAGTCTAGGGGGTTGAAACCAAGCACACTTAATGCACCAATTTATTCAACACTCATGTTAAAGTCACTTATTTATTCACATTATATTTTTACCTAGTCTCTGAAGGGCAGACTGAATATTATGAAAATTTTCATCTGTAATAGTTCATCTTATTAAAAGAAACTAAGTCTATGGAGTCACACACTGTTTCTGCAAGTATACACACACACACACACACACACACACACACACACACCCGGCTGGCCCCAGAACTCTTCTCTCACCCTACCTGGGGATTAGCAGCTTGATCCATGATCTTTAGCAGCAGAGTTTGGTCTTGCTCCCTCACAGAGTCTTTAGCATCTCCTAGTCTGTCTATTAGACTTGGCAGCACTGAAAATCAAAAGGGAAACTGATCAAATGAAAGCCTATTTGGAGGACTGTGGTCACCAAGTGTTGCTATTTCAAATGACTGGAAAGACAAAACCCTGGCCTAAATGATGCACCTTGTAAAACCACCCATCCTTGCTCACGGCTCTCCTCTCCTTGCTAAAATCCATGAAAGTCACCACAAGAATCTACAAAATCCTTTGCATGGACAAACATACTATTTGTCTTCCTCCTTACCCCACTTTCCTCAAGCCAGCTCCCAACACACTTGTAAGCTAAATAAGGGAAGATCTTGGCAGGAAAGAGTCAACACAAATGCAAAATTTAGGTTAAGAGAGAAAAGGAGCTCCAGCATATCTCTTTAAGGTAGAAGGGGCAGGCACTTTTGCATGAATCTATGTTTCATCAACATTGTGAGTTTTTAATTTTACATCACACCCAGACACACACATCAGACAAAGCCCAGCTCTCCAGCGTCCCCTCACACACCCAAGTGTGGATGGTCCCGCCAGTAATCCAAAGGCACTTGCAGACCAGAGGTTAGTTTACTTTCTTTCTCATAAGAGTCTGTAAACCTCTATTACAAGAGATATCTCTGAATAATTCAGCTTATTTGGGAGGAAAATGAAATACTATTATAATATCCAATTTCTAAAAGTAAGGGTTTTTTAAATTTAACAGATGGAAAGTTACTCAGTGCCAGAATGGAAAAAACAGTTCTCGACCTTTTCTAAAGCAGCACAGTGACCAAAAAGTTAACTTTCCTGAACAAATACACACATTCTATAAGAAAATGGTTGTGCAGTATATGGTGTTTACGTTGCCATCATGAAATACCAGAGGTCAGGAGTTTAGAGGCATCTAAATCTAAGAAATCTGTGGGTTTTATTTCATTTTGCTGACACAGTTTCCCCTTCAAAATAAGCAAGTGAACACTTACTAGACACTTGTAATGACATTTACAATCAATGTGAAAACAGTAATGCCAAACAATAATCATCTGGGAAAAAATACAACTGGTTCGGTTTTACAGGACTTCTCAAAGAAAACTGCCTTTCATTACAAGGAAGAGTTGAGGACAAAAATGACATGGTTACCACTAAAGGGTGATGGCTAACTATGCACAGGAAATAAAACAGGAGGTGGGTAAAAAAGCCAGTAGGTGTGGGTCTGGAGTGAGCCTGGCCGGGAAGGGAAGGCAGTGGTGCAGCCTCGGCTGGGGGAGGATGGAAGGCTAAAGGGGGGAGGGGCGCTGTGTAGGAGGAGTAAGGGAAAACGATGGGGGGGGGGGGGCTGCAGGGGAGGATGGACAGCTTGCTGGAAGGGTTGGGACTGGAGAGACCAAGTGAAGGCGAGGGGCGGGCGCGGGGGTGGAGAGTGGAGTCTGGGTGCCCGCTCCACATCTACCCACAGCTCACCTGTGCCGATCTGCGCCTTGAACCGATCCTGCAGCCGAGTCACTAAGGCGGACAGGATGTCCATGCCCAGAAGAACCACCTGCAACGGGAAACACCGGGAGCCGGTTAGCAGCCGGCCAGGGGTGCAGCACTCCTGCCCACGCAGTCCGAGAGCCCATTGCGCGTAGGCCGACTGCTGAGCACGAGGCACAATGCTCTGGCACAAAAACAGCTGTTTACGGTTACAGTAGAAAATACTCGGCTAGGAGAAACCGCGTGGCCAAACCCCCGGGGACTAGCCGCGGCGCGGTGAGCGAGCTCGCTGCAGCCCCGCCCCTGTTGGCCCCGCCCCGGCGAGAGCGGCGTATGCAAATTTTGGGGCGGCTAACGCGCGGTCTTCTGGGTAAAACCGAGCAGCCGGTTTGCGACCCTGCAGAATCTCAGAAAATAAGGAGTCGGTGGCTTGCACAGAGCGATGTGGTCAATGGAGGTAGGTAGTTACCAGGCAAGCTAGGGGCGGGACTGACGACTTAGTCACCACAACCTAACCTAGTATTGGCGCTTCCTGCTCACAGTACAGGGAGAAGAACGTACAGCCATCCTTTTCTTGGGGTAGCGCTACTGTCCAATGAACGAGTAGTGAGGACAGTACTGCTAACACCTACACAACACGCCCGCATCAACTAGAGCAATAAAAGCTTTGCTTTATTTTGGTGCAATTTTTGGAAAAAAGAAAAATCTCTTTTCCACGACTTGTGATTTTAACAATAGCTGATGGATTAAATCAAAAACGGTAGGAGGGAAATTGTAGAGTTTGACCAGTAGAGGGTGTGCGAGGTTCACTGTTAGTATAATTTTCTCTTCCCGCACGAAAACGTTTTATCTCCGGTATCATGAAAAAAGAGCTTAAATGTTTATTCATAACCAACACCGCATCTGAAAATTTAATTCCAGCTGTCTTCCGAACTCCTTCATACTTAGGTGGCCCGGTACACTGCCAATATTCAAGAGCTCTGATTTCAGTCTTTGCCTTTGTGCCCTCACATAAACTTTGAAATATTGAGTCCTTTGTTGGAATGGCCCTGTAACCCCATCATTTAAATTAACCCTTCCCCCGTAGAAAGCAGTTTTGCGTTGTTGCAATTTCGTTAAACATGGTCCAAACAGAACAACAAATAAACAAGACTGGTGCAATGATCATGATTCCTGGTACACTGCCTGTGCCTGCGTTTTGCAGCTAAAAACAAAAACTGCTGCAACTGAAGGAACCGAATCGGCCCAATAATCAGCACAATATATAAACTGTCCTTGCAAGGGATTGGCTACGACAGATTTTTCTTTTAATTATTTAATGGTATAAAACACTTTAAATAATGACTTGACTTTTGAGCTAAAGAGGATAAAGCTCCACAATTTGACTTCCTTCCAAAGAGTACAGTTCGGAAGTAGAGGAGTAATTACACAGTGGAGACAAACATTCCCGCAGCCAGATGATCAGGGTCAACATCAAGAGTCATCATCATGTCGGCAGCAAGTACATTTGATGAGATGTGATGAAAATGGCACTTCACCTCTGTGATAGTCCTCCCCAAAACCCAGAAGCTCAGTCTAATCATGAGAAAAAACACCAGAGAAATTCCAACAGAGGGGCATCCCACAAAGCACCTGACCAGTACCCCTCAAAACTGTCAAGGTCATGAAAAACAAGGAGGTCTGAGCAATTGTCACAGCCAAGAGGAGCCAAGGGAGACACGACAACTAATGTAATGTGGTTTTGCATAGAAGAGATTCTGAAACAGAAAAATGACATTTTTCCTTAGGTAAAAACTAAGGCAATCTGAATAAAGTATGGACTTCAGTTAACAATAAATAATGGTTTGGTTCATCAATTGTAACAAATAGGCTATACTAATGTTAGAGGTAATAACAGGGACACTGGGTATGAGGGTATAGGGGGACATTCTGTACTATCTTTGCAATTTTTCTGTAAATCCAAAACTGTTTTGGATTTTTTAAGTCAGAGCATCCCATGACTTAATTAGAATTGGCTTTTGCCTGAAGAAATCTTAAGCATCTGCATTGCTGGTTGGAGGTGGGAGGTGTTATTTATTACAGAAACAGCCCTTCCTAAATCATTGAAGACTACGGTGAAAAAGGTGCTGCATATTCGGGGGAAAGCCCTCTTCAGCTTTTCCAAGATGGCCGTTTACTTGGTAGGTCTGACCAGAGCAGGCCTAGCTAAGTCCTGGACAGTAAAGTATCACAGAGCCTCGCCCAGATGGACTGGGGAGTCCAGAGACTCCTCAGGAAGACTGAGTCGCACCTAAGCCCCAGAGAAATAGGACAGGAGAGGTCACGGGCACCAGCGGGAGAGGACAGGATGCCAATCCAGGCACCTTCACAGTTGAATAACCAACTGGACTCTGGAAGGAAACAGAGGTTGAAAGCCACACACAGTTGTCTAATTTGTCCTCAGCCACAGCCCCTGGGGCAAGGAAGGGGCTCCTCAGCCACCAAAGTTTCTCTCCACAGCTCAGGCCCTTCTCCTGGGTTTCCATTTTCCTATTGAAGAAGGAGATCTAGAAAAAAAAAAAAAGTCCATATCCAGAAGACCACTCTAATTATTAGCTGTAAAACCTCTCTGCTTTAATTTGCTCATCTGTAAAATGGGGACAATAATATTAATAACAGCTACCTCATAGGTTGTTGTGACGATCATGCTTGAAACAGTACTTGGCATGTGGTAAGGGCTGGACCACATATGCACTGGTTATCATCATCTAATAATAATGGCCCTGTCACTGCCATTAGTATCCTCCAGAGGTGATAGGTGATAATGGGAAGATTCCTGAGGTAACAGGGATTGCACTAGCAGAGAAGGCTTCCCAGACAGTGCAGTCCTTTTCTGTCTATAAAACCAATCTTTTCTGCTTGGTTCATCGGAACACTCAATTCCATTTTATGGAATGAGATGTTTACCCAAGTCTAGAATTACAAATAAAAGCCAATCAAGATCTTTAAATTTGTTGTATTCTGTCTTTTGACACCATTAACTCTGCATAATCCTTGAGGACCTCCTCCAACATTTTATTTAATTATCTGTGTTTATGCTTGTTTCCCCAGCTAAACTCCTTGAATGTAGGAACACTCTGTCTTGCATTTCCTTAGGATTTCCGTAAAATACAGCACAGTCCTGGGTACATGGTAGATGATCAATAAACCCATATTTTATTGACTAGTAATGAATGAGGCTAGAACAAATGATTTCTCAAGGTTCAACACAGATTCTTTATCCTAAAAACTTTAAAAAGATGCCTTTGTAAAAGAGGTAATAGGGCTGAGTAGGTAATTGGGACCAACATTCCTGCTGAGAACAAATTAAAATGCTGGGTATACTATAAAAGAACATGTGCTTGGAAGCATCAGAGAACTGAGAAGGCACAGAAGAAATTCTTAGCAGATGAGAAAGAAAAAGATTCTTCTTTAATTTCATAAAGGATTTTTTAAAACCTCCATCAAGAATTATACTTAACAATGAAATGCTAAAAGTTTTCTGTTTGATGGGGAACAAGACGAAAATACCCACTCTACAATTTCTTTCCAACATTGTATCTGAGGTCTTATAGCTAACTAATTCTTTATGGCAAGAAAAAAATTAAAGTTATGAAAACTAGCCCAAAACACTGTTACTCTGTATGGAAAATATAACTATAAGTAGAAAATCTAGAAGATCTAAAGATGTATTACAAAATTAGTAAGTTTAGCAGGATTAATAATATAAAGTCGATATACAAAAAAAGAATTACATTTCCACTCCAGCAACAAGCCAAAAGAAAATTATGAAAACATTTATATTTTTAGTTCCATAAAAACAGTAAACACCTAGGAATAAATCTAGCCAAAATAAATCTCTACCCAAAAAGGTATGAACA
>CM052439.1:84897700-84919707 GCA_028533085.1 Varecia variegata | reverse complement strand
TAAAGATGTATTACAAAATTAGTAAGTTTAGCAGGATTAATAATATAAAGTCGATATACAAAAAAAGAATTACATTTCCACTCCAGCAACAAGCCAAAAGAAAATTATGAAAACATTTATATTTTTAGTTCCATAAAAACAGTAAACACCTAGGAATAAATCTAGCCAAAATAAATCTCTACCCAAAAAGGTATGAACAATTTAAAAAATTAAAGATGGCTCAAATAAATGGAGAGATAAATTACAGAATACTTGGTATTGTAAAAATTTCATTTCTCCCAAATTGCTCCAGTCAATAAAATTCCACTCAGAATCCCATTTTTTTTTTTAAAGAACTTCACAAATTAATTCCAAAATATATATGGAAATGCAACTGGCAAGACACCCTTTTGGTAAAACAAGGTGATAAAACTTGCTCCCACCAGATAATCAAGATTTCTTATGAAACAGCAGGAATTAAGGCAATGTGCTATCAGTTCATGGACAAATATATCAACAGACAGAATAAAGAAACAGACTCAGGCATATAGGGGCACTTTCTTCGTGATAAAGTTGTCATTACAGAACAGTGAGAACAGAGCTGCTTTTTAAAATAAATGCCCCTAGGTCAAGTGAATATCTACATGAATTAAAAGAGAAATTGATTCCTGTCTCACACCATGCATAAAAATGAATTCTCCATAATAGATGTAAGTATGGAAAGCAAAAGAATAAAGCTTACAGAAAACAATGTAAGAAAATAGCTTCATGATCCCAGGATAGAGGAAAATATCAGAATACAATGAACACAAACCATAAAAGAAAAGATTGATAAATTGACCAAATTAAAATAAATAACTTTGGCATATCAAAAATACGATAAGTAAAAGGCAAATCACATTAGAAGATAGTTATAAAACGAATAAGCAACAATAGGCTTGATTCTAGAATATATAAAGATCTTCTACAAATCAATCAACACGCAAGCCAGTACAAAAATGGGCAAAATATTTCAATAGGTATTTCATAAAAGATACCAAAGGACGTAAGTCTGGGAAAACTTGTTCAATTTCCATTAGTCATCATCATCAGGAAAACAAACATTAAATAATGAGACACTGCTACACAATCACCAAAATAGCTAAAATGAAAAACCAACAACACCAAGTGTTAATAAGAATGTGATACCATGGAAACTCTCTTACATTCTTGCAAGAAAGCAAGTTGGCATAACCAACATTTTAGAAAACATCTTGGCGTTATCTGACAAATTTGAAGATCTACATGTGCAGCAATTCCACTGCTAGGATTATACCCAACAGAAGTACATGCATATGTACAACAGGTGAAATGCACAAGGCTCAGAGTAGCACTATTACAATATTCAAAAACTAGAAACCCATATGTCCATCCACTATAGAATGTTTAAGTTATGGTTTTCACATCAAGAGATGAAATAAACAGTGAAAATAAATGAATCACAACTAATCAACAATACAGATAAATCTCATAATAATGACTGAAAATGCCAGTTACAAACTGTATACACATTTGTATGAAGTTCAATCTTAAGGTGCACATTTAGATGATAAAACTAAAAAGAAAAGCAAGGAAGTAGATTAAGAAAGAAGTCAGGAGAGTGGTTACTTCAGGGAGTGCTGGCAATGTTCTAAAGCAATGTTCTACTTCTTGTCCTGAACATCAATTAAACAGCTGTTAGCTTTATAGCAACTAATCAAACTGTGTTCTTTGTGTTTTGTGCACATCTACGTACAATTCACAATTTTTTTTAAGTTTGAAAAACTAAAAAGTGGGAATGATCCTCACCACCAGACCTGTAAGTTTGTGACAAGTGGCTTAGACCCTGTTTCTGCCTTTCAAACACTATTAAAAGCACCAAACTGGAACACACAACAGTTTTCTTCCCAGTCTGCTCACTGACCAAAGAAAGAAATATGTAATCCTTTTCTCCAAAAAACGTCCCGAAAGGAGAAACTATGTAGAAAAAACAGGCCATTTCTTAAGCTTTAGAAGACTGGATTGGCTAAGGTAAAAGTATAATTTCACACTCATATTGTACTTTATTGTTTTTAAGACACTTTTGGATGAATCTGAATAATCTCACAATATCCCTGAGATGTAGACTATATTATCCTTATCTTGCAAATGAGGAAAATAAAGACCAAAGAGGTCAAGAGATTTATCCAAGGACATGAAGTTTGGTCAGTGACCAAACCACAAACAAACCTGAGCTATCTGCCTATGTCAAGGCCATTTGCAGTATAGCACAGTCACAGTATACACAAACCCCTATGTTTTTTTTTTTTTTTAGTCGTCTTCGTCTTTCTCTAGCTAGCTTAAGACCCTGAGTAAGTTGCAGTATTTCTCTGCCAATATCAGATAACCTCAAAAGTTAGCCTCAGCTCTGACCCTCTCTGAGACTCTCATAATGCCGCTCTAGGAATGAGCACAAATACTCTGTAAGCACAGATTTGGGGTTGACATCCAGCTTTGCCACCTACTAGCTAGCTGCTCAATCTCTGCTTCAAATGCTTCAGCAAAACTAGAATACATTTACCTTAAAGAGTATGTGTGTGGGTTAACAAAGTTTTAACAAAATGCCTGGCATATAGTAGGCACACAGTAAGTACTCATTCCCTTCTTCATAAGAGCGGTACTTTTTTTTTATTTTTTTTTGGTAAACGGAGACAGGGTATCACTCTATCACCCAGGCTGGAGTGCAGTGGCATGGTCATAGATCACTGTAACCCCAAACTCCTGGGCTCAAGCAATCGTCCCACCTCAGGCTCCCAAGTAGCTGGGACTACAGGTATGCGCCAACACACCCAGCTAATTTTTATTTTTTATATTTTATAGAGATGGGGTCTCACTATGTTGCCCAGCCTGGCCTCAAACTCCTGTCCTCAAGTAATAATCCTGCATCAGCCTCCCAAAGTGTTGGGATTATAGGCCTGGCTGAGAGCATCATTTTTTAAAAAAATAAATGAAGTGTGGCTTACCAAGGTAAGGGGGAAACAAAGTAGGCATAAAATCCCATCACTCAATGACAACCCTCTTAATATTTTGGTGACTATCCTTCTGGTGACTATCCTGCAAGACATCTAGGCATGCACACAACATGCATTTTTTCTCTCAATGTGCTATGGAAATCTTCCCAAGTCAATAAATATAGATCTATATCCCCATTTTCAGGTGCTGTATGATAATCCTATTGTATCTAGGCATCACAATTACTGAACCAATCCTCCAAACCCCTACTGACATTCAGGTTTGATTAGAATTTTTGATTATTTTACACAATATGGTGATGGTTATACACTTCCACACATGTGCTATTATCTCCTTAGGACAAATGCTGAGAAAGACATTTGCTGGGTCAAAAAGAAAACACACTGTATACTATACCCTATTAGCACTGTTTTTATAATAGCATAATATAGTAGGGAACCCTTTAAAAACAGGGCTTTGTGCTGATGATGTCTGTACATTTTTTAGTTATTTTTAAAGACTCTAAATTGCAACCTTATTAAAATAAGGTGGAAATTAATTGGCACTCTACACTGCACTCACTTTGAAATTCAAGAATAAGAGCACAACACAAATACCTAAAAAATAAAAAGTGTGATAAAGGCAGTGGCTTTGTGTATACACATGGGGGATGGGAGAATTAGACTTCCAAACTTGTCCTTCAAAGCAGTCACCTAGGAGTCCCTGGGCACTCATCCCAATAATAATGCCACCAGGCAGTCTATTTTTTCAATTCCTCTTCTGGAATGCCTTCCAGAGATAGTTTATGAGCCACAAAAGTAAACACCTGTTAAAATAAGCAATTAATATTAGGTTAATGAAACTTGCCAAGTTATAGGCTTATTACCAATTGTTGCCCACATATAAGGATTTTACTATTAAAAAGGAACTTAGGATCATCACACCATCAAACCACTTCCTTTTACATATGAGGCAGCAATAGGCCAAGCAGGGCTCGGAGATCAGGATTAAAATACAGTGAGAGGCAAAGTTAGTGACCCTTGTTTGACCAGTCCCATACAACTTTCAGCAATGATAGTAATGTTCTATATCCGTGCTGTCTATTAATAATACAGTAGCCACTAACCACATGTGGTGACTGAGCAATTGAAATGTAGCTAATGAGAATGGGAAAGCAGGACTTTTCATTTTATTTAATGTTACTTAACCTAACTTTAAATAGCCACATGAAGCTCACAGCTACTATGTTGGACAATGCAGCTCTAGACCAATGGTTGCAAACTCAGAAAAGCAAGTAGAAATAACGCCAGTCATGTGAGGTGGGAGGGGGTCCACGGAAACCTGGACATCTCTTAAAGCTCCAGTCAGATATCATGTGAAAATGAAGGCCAGTATAGCCAGGTCCCCACATTTTAAAACTGGCAACTTATTCAAAGAATTTGGAATCACCGAGAAGACCAAAGAAAACACATTTGTGGGTCAAATCCAGCCACAGACCCCTAAATCTACAACCTGTCTCATCCAGATGCATCTCATAAATATGAGATAGGCATCAAGATATTCATGGTGGTTTAAGGGATTAAACCCTTAACATGGACTTTTCCCACATGGGCTTGAAAAATTCTCCCTAATATTCTTCCAAGCTGACATATCCAGCAAATCCCAGCCAGCAGGGCTTCCAGCTCTTCTCCCTGCCCATGCCCGTGCCTCCTATGAGTCTCCCTACTCCCTCCTCAAGGCCCAGGTCCCAATCCTTCTAAGAGACCTTTCCAGCTAGCCCAGTCCGCAAGGTCTCCCGCCTCCTATTCCTCCAAGCCCCCAATCTGGCTAATACTTTTCTCCAGTTCCTTTGCGCACACACTAAGCATCTCTCCAAAAAGACCATCAACTACCCAAAGCAGGGAAGTTTCTTATACAATCTTTCTCATCCACCCACTTCCCCAGAGATAGCAAAGGGGTGGAGGTAGAGAGAGGGAAGTCATGTGGGTAATTAACTTCTACCTTGCATATATTCTTTTTAATATCTATTTAATTCTCTCAGCAATATTTTGAGGCAAATACCATACCCATAAATAGCCTTAGTTTGCAGATAAGAAAATTGAGGCCCAGAAAGATGAATAAATAATTGGCAAGGTCACTCAACGACTGTGTGGCATAATAATATTCATTAATCCATTAGTCTTACAAAAGGGCAAACCAAGAACAGTAAGCTTGTAATGACACAAAGTCAAATCACTCTTATGTGCCTACTTATTCTGGAGAACCATCTACCCACTGGTAGCAAAAACTGTGTAACAGAAACTATTCCAAGAGTGTACCGTAACTAATTTTAGGGACCAAAATATCTGTGAATTGATTCATTGGCTATAGCTCCCAGCATTCCAGTCTCCACAGAGCCACTGTGGAGGATGAGTCAACTCCTCCCCAAAGTAAAGGAGGATTTTCATTGATTATTCTCAGAGTTCATGCCAGGGTGAAATCCTAGCAAAAATCTTAGCTCCAGGATGACATTTTACTACTTAAAACGCCCCCCCAAAAAAATTATAAAATGCAAAAAAGAACAAGTTGAAATCTGGAAAAATAACAATAGTCTGTACTTAATACATTCTTTAACTCACATGATGCTTTTATTATTTTTTCTTCCATTTATATATGTGTGTATATATAAAAAATATCTATATGTAGTTTTGTGTGTGTGCACATGTGTGTGTGTATGTGTGTGCTGTTGCTACAGAGCAGAGTGTATATTTTTTTTAAAAGGGGGATATGGGTTGGGCATGGTGGCTCACACCTGTAATCCCTGCACTTTGGGAGGCAGAGGCAGGAAGATGTCTTGAGCCTAGGAGTTTGAGACCAGCATAGACAGCATAGTGAGACCTCATCCCTACAAAAAATTTTTAAAAATTAGCTGGGCACAGTAGCATGTGCCTATAGTCCTAGCTACTCAGGAGGCTGAGGCAGGTGGATGGCTTACGCCCAGGAGTTTAAGGCTGCAGTGAGCTATGATCACACCACTGCACTCCAGCCTGGACAACACAGTAAAACCCCACCTCTATATTTAAAAGGGGGACGGGGAGGATATGCATTAATTTATTCATTCAAAATTCACTGAGCACTTACTAGAATTCTATACATTTGACCAAATATCAATCAGGTATAAGGGTAGAATGGGCAAGCTATTAGACATGCAAGGAGTTTTCTCAGGCTCTTTCTTGAACAGTTACATAAATATCTATGTCAGTAAACAAAATAAACCAAAAAAGAGAAAAAACATGGGACCCTAGAAACAGGCCAGCTCAGAAGAGAGGCAAAGGCAAGTACCAAGACGACAGCAAAAGGGATTCTCAGAATCATGGCCGGGTACCTGATTAGAATCAGCATAGTCCAGAGAAGAACAGCAAATTAGAAATCTCCAGCAGGGGAACATGGAGAGTACAAAATCAAATCTCTGTATGTCTCCAAAAGGAGTTTTGTGGGGGCTTTTTGCACACATTTGCTTGAGTCATGATTTTTAAAAAATCCACAGACAACACTTAGCAGATACGGCATATGAAACTCAAGGTTATTCTAAAGGCTCCTTGAATCTAGAGTGGGTCCCTCCTCCCACCTCTTTTGTTTTCATGTCATTTTCATGCTGCAGCAGTCTGGTTGGTTGTGTTATGGAAAAAGCCGTCTTCTGGGTTTGTCTGTTTCCTTGGGCGTCATTTAACTTGACCCTCTATCCCTGCATTCCCTGCAAGCAGAAATCAGTTCTAGAGATCTGAATAGATTCAGATTCAACATTTCAAGCCAGAATATTTATGGGTGGTACTATAATCTTTATCCCAGGATCTTCCATATTTCATCAAATCTAAGATGCCATCAATTTTATGGACATTAAGGAAAAAATTGGTGACAAGGAAACTGGGATACACCATTGATCCTAAAACTCATTCTGATGTCAAGAGATATTAAAATTGTAGAGGGAAAAAATGTGTCTCAGAATTAAAATACTATTATAAATAGTTTGCTTGTTGCTTAAAAAAATGAAAAAAGATTTTTTGTTTTTGTTTTCAGACAGAGTCTCATTGTTGCCTCAGCCTCCCTAGTAGCTGGGACTATAGGCTCATGCCACCATGTCCAGCTAACTTTTCTATTTTTTTGTAGAGATGGGGTCTCCGTCTTGCTTGAACTGGTCTCAAACTCCTGGCCTCAAGCAATCTTCCCTCCTCAGCCTCTCAAAGTGCTAGGATTACAGGCATGAGCCACCACGCTCAGCCAAAAAGTTTTTTTAATGGATTTACAAAAGTTCTACAAGAATGACAGCTTCGAAAAATATCTTCAAAATGTGAACATTCTTAGCAGTGTGGGATGTTTTACATGCAATGCCTCTTGGAGACAGAAATGATCTTTCGAGAAACTTTCCTACCAAGGATTTCAAGGATCCTCTCCCTTTCACATCCCATCCCACCACATTTCCTGTTATCTATCACATCTCTATACTTTAACCATGAGACTATCTCTCAGGGCATGCCCAGAAAAAGCAAAAACCAGGAACAGCTAAAAAAAAATTCAGTTACTTTTGGAAACAACTTAGCAGTTTCTTAAAAAGTTAAACATGACCTAATAATTCCATTTGTAGGTATCTACCAAATAAAAATAAAAATATATGTTCACATAAAGATTTACATATGAATTTGCCATAATACATAATAACAGCATTATTCATAATAGCAAAAAAGTAGAAATAATCCAAATGTCCATCAAACAGTGAAGGAATAAGCAAAATGTGGTATATCCATATAATTAAATACCATTCAACAATAAAGAGGAACAAACTACCAATACATGCTATAATACAGATGAACTCTGAAAACATGATGTTAAATAAAAGAAATCAGACTAAAAGACTATATATTGTATGATTCCATTTATAGGAAATGTCCAGAAAAGGCAAATCTATAGAAATAGAAAATAGGCCTGACACAGTGGCTCACGCCTGTAATCCTAGCACTCTGGGAGGCCAAGGTAAGAGGACCGTTTGAGCCCAGGAGTTCGAGGTTGCTGTGAGCTATGATGACACCACTGCACTCTAGCTGGCACTCTCGCAACAGAGAGAGACAGGACAGGACAAGACATGGCAAGACAAGATAAGACACAACAAGACACACAACAAGACACAAGACATGACACAACAAGACACACGACACAACAAGAGAATAAATAGTTGCCTAGAGCTAGGGATGGGAATGGGGACTGACTACAAATGGGCAGGAGGGATCTTTTGGGGGTGATGAAGAAATGTCCAATAACTGGATTGTGGGCATGGTTGCACACCTCTATAATTTTACTAAAAATAACTGAATTGTACATCTAACAGGTAAATTTTATGGTATGTAAATTATACCTCAATAAAGCTATTTAAAAAAGCAAAATCAGTTATTAGGCTTAAAAGAATTCTCCAATCTTTGTGGTGATTGAATCACGCATGTAAGAATTCATCGTGCCTGCCAAAGGTAAATGTTTGTTATTTATCTATCCAGAAATATCAGCTGTTATAGAAGAAAGCAAGGCCCAGGATTGGGAGCTGAGAGTTGTGGGTGGAGAACAAGAGTCCTAAGGGACTCGAGAACTCCCTGGAGACCTCATAGTACACACAAACCTCAACAAGTCTTTGTGGCCCATTAATCACCTGTAGTTTCCCTGAATATGCTGTGCTCTCACATGCTCCCCTGCCTAACGCATTCTGTGTTCCCTCTTCTCTCTGCCCTTCTTCCTCTTTCCAGGCTCACTTCAAGCCTCCCCAACTCCCATGGCCTCCCACCAGTATCCTCTAGCCTGAGACAGAAAGCTGTGTTTCCAGCTACACACTATATGCTGCTCTTCTAGCAGTCAGACTCAGTTGTCACCTCTGATTTTTTTAAATCACCTATTTCTCTAGAGCCTAGAGTCTAGATTACAAGCTTCCTGAAGGCAAGTTCTGTATCTTATTCATCTATCATCAGCATGAACCATATAATGCTAGCAAATTTTGAGAGGGAGATAGAGGGTGGCTGGATAAGACAAGTGGACAAGAATGTAAATAACATGAACTAAGTATTCCAATTAAGAAACCCAAACACAATGACTGCCATCAAGACATTATCACTTTATCCTACTTGTATCTGTGCTTCCACCCTCACCGCATAATCATGTATTATCAACAGATAAGCAGAACAACTTTTTAAAAGGTAAGTCATATTATGTCACTTCTCTGTTCAAAACCACCCAATGACCTCCCACCTTGGGTAGCAACCCATCTTTACCATGGCCTACAAGCCCTCACAGTCTGACCACCCATCACCTCTCTGAGCTCACCGGCTGCCCCTGCACTGTCCCTTCACTGGATCCCTGGCTGTTTCCTCAAATGTGCCAGAGCTGCTCCACTCTGCACCTGCCGCTCTTTCTGCCTGGAATGCTCTTCCCTAAGATATCCACCTAGCTTGTTCACCATCTCCTTCAAGTCTTTGTTTACATGTCATCTTCTTAGCTAGATCCACCCCAACCATCCTACTGAACATCATGTGCACGTACATACACATACTCCCTACACCCACCCTTGCTTTATTTTTCTCCAAAGCACTTATCACCTTCCAATATTCTATAAAATTTACTCAGTTATCTTGCTTACTGGCTCTTTACCCAAGGCAGAAAGTAACCTCTGTGAAGACAGAAATTTTTATCTGATTATTCATTGCTATTGTCCAGATTAAATGAATGAATCCCATTAATATGCCTTATTGCTCACTTGGAAAAGTGTCTTTTCCTTGGATTCAAAATTAAGTTGGATGTCAATGAATAATTTCTGACACACATCTTTCCTTCCATACTTCTTGATGCTCAAAAGTGATACCAGAATATTTATAAGGGGAAACTAATGTAACTACATCATGAAAACTGTAGAACCATGCCCTAGTTCACAAGATCCACATTCTGGGTTCTGCCACCGAATGACATTAAGCACATCACTTCTGCCATCTGGGTCCCCTACAAAACTAAAAGTAGTAGTCTCTACAGCTTTGTGAGCTCCATGGTTTGAATTCTGTTATTCATTCACCCCTTTCTGCAGTGGTGCTCACTGCAAATTCTATCAATCCCCGCTGCTGGACCCTGCCCTAGGTTTCTGCTGTTGCCTTTCTCAAAAACACATGATGTAACTTACTCTTGCCTGATCATCAGTTCAGATGGTAAGTTGTATTTGTACCTGTCTTCACTCACTTGATAGCTTAAAGCAGTGGCCTCTAAACTTTTCTGATTACACATCTCTATTAAAGAATATTGAATATGTATACTTATTTAGAAATCATACAATCTACTGTTATGCAAATATGGCAATAAAAGTATAAAATATATGCAAAATGAAATAACTTCAAAGAATAAGATTAAAAATAAATATTGACAGGTATAGTAATATTCTTATTACAGCCCAGTGAACAACTCTGCTAATCTAAAAGGTGAAAGCAGGCCGGGTGCGGTGGCTCACACCTGTAATCCTAGCACTCTGGGAGGCCGAGGCGGGTGGATTGTTTGATCTCAGGAGTTCGAGACTAGCCTGAGCAAGAGCGAGACCCCGTCTCTACTAAAAATAGAAAGAAATTATCTGGCCAACTAAAATATATATAGAAAAAATTAGCCAGGCATGGTGGCACATGCCTGTAGTCCCAGCTACTTGGGAGGCTGAGGCAGTAGGATCGCTTAAGCCCAGGAGTTTGAGGTTGCTGTGAGCTAAGCTGATGCCCCAGCACTCACTCTAGCCCAGGCAACAGAGTGAGACTCTGTCTCAAAAAAAAAAAAAAAAGGTGAAAGCAGCATGAACTGAACAGCTTTACCTCACCCAGACTGGAAAGGGGAAAACAACAGAAAGAAAGAAATCCTCCAGACATCCTAGGAAGCATCTCTGATACAGGTTAAATGTGTCCCTCAAATTTCATGTGTTGGAAACTTAATCCCTAATGTGGCAGTACTGAAAGGTGGGGCCATTAAGAAATAACTGAGTCATGAATTGATAATGGATTAATGGGTTATCATGGGAGTAGAAACAGGAGCTTTATCAGAAAAGAAAGAGACCTGAGCAAGCATGTCAGCACATTCAGCCCCTGGCCGTGTGATGCACTGTGCCACCTCAAGACACCACAGAGTCCCCGCCTGTAAGAAGACTCTCACCAGATATAGCCCCTCGACCTTGGACTTCTCAACCTTCATAACTCTAAGAAATATATTCCTTTTTTTTTTTTAAGAAATTACCCAGTTTCAGGTATTCTGTTATAAGCAACAGGAAATGGACTAACACAATCTTACTGTTTATCATGAAGAAAGTGACAGTTAAGGTGATATATTCCCAAGTGCCTCAGACTCCAAATTACAGAGAACTTCAGAGCCAGCCAGATTCTCTCAGAGCTCTGCTCAGAATGTTTCATAACAATGACCTTGCAAACTGAAGCTTTCATTCTACCCTGGGTACCTTACAAATATTTTATGAAAAAAATCAATCTACTGAACTGCACCCATCAGCAAACCTAAGTTCACTGCAGAGGATACCCAAAAGCCCTCCTTCATCTGAATTCAGAGAGAAAGCTTTTAGAGCAAGTCATTGCGATGGAGGTAGGTACAGTGTGGACCACACCTCGTGAGATGTGCAAACAATGTGGCTCAAGACAAACTCAGGAGAATATTCAATCATCAGAAACCCAGGATGGTGAAAATAAAAAAGATAATGACAACTTTTGGTAAGGATGTGGGGAAACTGGAACATTCATACATTGTTGGTAGGACTGTAAAATGATGCAGCCGCTTTGGAAAACAGTCTAGCAGTTCCTCAAAGTGTTAAACGTACAGTTACCGTATGTCTCAGCCATTTCACTTCTAGGTATATACCCAAGAGAATTGAAAACCTATGTCCACACAACAACACTAACATTCATAACAGAATTATTCATAATAGGTGAAAAATGAAAACAACCCAAATGTCCAACTGATGAACAGATAAACAAGATGTGTTATACCTATACAATAGAATATTATTTGGTAATAAAAAGCAATTAAGTCCTCAATTCCTGCTACAGCATGCATAAACCCTGAAAGCATTATAAGTGAAAGAAGCCAAACACAAAAGACCATATATTGTATGATTCTACTTCATAAAATGTCTGGAATAAAGACAGAAAAAGATCCAGAGACAGAAAGTTGATTAGTGGTTGCCAGGGGCTTTGGGTAGGGTGACAGGGAATGACTGTTAATGAGTATGGAGTTCCTTTTTGAGGTGATAAAAATTTTCAAAAATTAGATAGTGGTGATGATTGTACAACTCTGCAGGTATACAAAAAAACCCACTGAATTGTATACTATAAAAGGGTGAATTTTATAATGTATGATATGTGAATATCTCAATAAGGCAATTAATAATTTTCATCATCATCATCATTATTATTAATATAATGGCTAAATGAAATGTAGTACCCTGGATTGAATCCAAGAAAAGAAAAAAGTCATAGTGGAAACACTAATGAAATCCAAATAAAACCTGTAGTTTGATTAATAGTGTTGTACCAAGTCCCTTGTATATTTCTTAGTTTTGGCAAATGTACCATGGTAATGTAAGATTCTTATATTAAGGGAAGGTGGGTGAAATGTATATAGGAATTCTCAAACTACTTCAAAGTAAAAAGTTTATTTAAAAAATAATGAAAAATTATAGGACTAAACTTCAATACTACAGTATACAATGCAACTACTGAAAAGAACAATTTAGATCTACACGTATTTCACATGGAAAGATATCCATATTATGAAGTTTAAAAAAAAAACAGCAACTTGCAGAACAATAAATATAGGATGACCCTATTTTTAAAAATCTTATATGCAATGTTTGTATGCAGTGTGTTTGTACTCAGGGAAACAGGCTTTTCACCTTGTGATTCATATACATGTGTATTATGCAATTTTTACAATAAGCACATATAAATTTGTAATTTAAGAAATTCACAATAAAAGATTTTAATATTTTTAAGTGTTAAACAAATAAATTTAATCCCCTGAAAAGCTGTGTGCCGGGAAGGAATAAAAGATTGTCCCCAGCTTAGGCTTTACTTGCAAAGTGGAAAAGGAATCCACATCCAAGAACATCCCTCTGCTCCAAGGTTATTTCCACTTCTAGAAATAGGGAGTGTCACTTCAGTAGCAGGCATACTAAGAACAGCAAGTTACTAACAATCACTGAAGATAAATGATAAGTGCGTGTGGATCATTATAACATTCTCTCTACATTTGTGTATATTTCAAATTTTTCATAATACAAAGTTAAAGAAAAATAATAAAGGTGTCCTCTATGTTTGACCCTTAGGGTCCATCTTTCCTTAATTACCTAGGATCAGGATTAAGACTCATGTCTATTGTCCTGGGAAAGAATCACTCCTGTACAATCTATCCTAAGGGCCTCCTTTTCCTTACTCTAAATACTGCAGTGACTAAAAAGAGGAGGTTACAGCCTACTGATCCTGAACAACCACTGTCAAAGGAAAACTAAGAGACAAAATGGAACAGTAAGACAAGTAATGGGATTGAGATAAGGGTAAGTGAATCCAGTCTTCTGAAATACTGGGCTCCTTAAATAAAGGATACTGGAAGTATTTAAAGAGGAAAAGAAAAGCCAAAGTTAGAATATTTACACTATTCTCCCTTGTAGAAAATCATCAGTTTCCTCCCTTGGCTGGCTTATCTACAAGGGTTGTTAATGTCTGCAGGCATCAGGATTGCAAAAATCAGAGATAAAGTTGTTTTCATTAGGGAATCAGCAACTTAAAAGAAAGGGGCTCAAGGTTTCATTATGTTAGGGCTTAATGTTAGACAAGTGTTCTTGTCTTCTGTGGTTTCTCTCAGGATGAAACATTTTACCTCTAACTGTGACACTAAAGTGTTCACATGGGTTGCAACATAAAACAGATTTCCCACTAGGAACCCTAGTGCCAGCGCTTGACAATCTCTACCCTGGACAGCAAGCTTTCTTTTTTTGTGTGTGTGTTTGTTTTGAGACAGAGTCTCTGTTGCCTGGGCTAGAGTTCATGGTGTCAGTCTAGCTCACAGCAACCTCAAACTCCTGGGCTCAAGTGATCCTCCTGCCTTGGTGATACCAACTAGATGACGCTGAAATGCTAATTTGAGTGTGATGTCATGATTCTCAAAGTCAATGAACCTTTCATTGTGTTCTCCAATAGGTATATAACAGCTGCGTATTCTTCAGATGATTCACATATATCATCCTGCTCATCAATAACCTTTGCTAACTAGGGAAAATGTTCATCCAAAATTTCCTTCTGAAGAAGTGTTTTTAAAAGACAGCTTTTTTCAAAATGCTTGGATTTTTTTTTTGCCACATATCATATATAGACATAGTTTCACCTTGCAAAGAAACATTCAAGATTTGACATATCACACAGAAATGCTACATTCCTACAGAAATCTTCTTTCAATAATTCACATTGCTGACTCTGTTCTTCATAAAATTTACCTATCTGTTCTTGCAGAGATAAAATTTTAGCTAACACCTGTCCCTGCTATAGCCAATACACTTTAGAAAGATATGGCAAATCCACACTGTGTAACTCAGGGTTCAACTTTAGCATGTTATGAAACTGATGCCATGTAGCATTTGGATGAATATAGTTAACAATATTTATAACTTGTTGCAAAGTGTCACTTAAAATAGTAGTGTTAGCACAGAGATTTTCCTGGTGCAAGATAAAATGAAAAGAAATGAGAGCATCTGGATCTGTTAATACTTTTTTAAATCTGTGCAATAAACCCTTCATGTTTTTCTTGTCATGGAAGGTACACCATCTATACATACACTCAACTAAATTTACCAAACTCAGTCCAACTTCACAACATTTATCTTGAAAGTTGTTGAAGATATCCATTCCCTGTATTCTGTTCGCAAGAGTGCCCAAAACAAGTAACTCTTCATAGCAAAGAAAATCTTCTGTTATTACACAAATGAAGCATAAAACCTGCACTGAGTCAGTAGTATCAGTTGATTCATCCAAAGCTATTGTAATATATATTTTCCTTTTAAAGTATTGCACAAAATTGTTCTGTTAAGTTAAAGGCTAATTAATGCTGCCAATAAGTTATGGTTCTCCTTGAAAGAGGCAGTTGTTTGTACTTTGAAATGTTATTGGGGTCTAAGCATCCCACAACTTCAACAATGCACGATTTCTACATCACTGAATGGCTTCCCTTTTCCCCCCCGAGTATATAAGCTACTTTATAAATTGCTTCAGTGGCATTATTTCCAGGTCTTATTGCTGCTTGAAAGAACTGTCTTTGCTTTTGCTTTTCATCTTTTACTTTTTGCAATACAACCTTTCATACCCCTCCCTCCAATGTAAAATATTTGTGGTCCTTATGAGTGTTATAATGCTGATGACCAATGAGAATTTCTTTAGTGTTGATATTGCAGTATCACAAAGCAAGCAAATCATCTTTAGCAGAAACAAGATAATTTCCAATTGCAATTTCCAATCCTCCTTAAAAAATCTGTTTCCTTCCTTCAGCATTCTCTTGGTCTTCTTTGACATGATGGGCTGTTAAGCAGACGGAATTAAAAAATACTATCGAGCTGTGCAACTATTCACAAATTCCACTTCAAACAGAAACACAGTACACCGTTATCAAAAGCTGGTAACAGACTGGCGTACTTGACCCCCATAAACTCTCGCCAACCAGCCTTGTGCAGTAGTGGCGCCAGCCAGGCAGGGAAAGTTAGAACTAAATCATGAGCGTAGCAGCCGTCAATTTAGCTCTTATGGCTCACTAATGCTCTAATTGTGCCGGTCAATCTGGGAGGATTATTTTGTTGAAACTTATCTTATTCTTGGTATTTTAAATACATTCACTTTAAAAATAAAATATAAAATATAAACAAAAATTTATTAATAAAAATGAAAGGATTTTTTCTGTAAAATTTGGATTCAATCAAGAGGCTGCACTACAGGATCTAGATGGCTTCATATGGCCTTGAGGTTTAGCCCCTGGCTTAGCCCCTCCCCACCCCTGGTTTAGCACATGGCCTAGCATGAAGCATTCTTTAAATCTGATTCTCTTCCCCACTACAACTCTCATCCCTTTTTCTGTATTCTGGCTCTCACTGCTTTACGTAGTCATCCAGCAAAGGAAAAATAATGCCAAACCCATGTCAGGCTAGAACACAACCAGTTGCTCCAACACTAATGAGTCTTTTGACTCCATAAAAATCAACTGAGTAGAATATTGAACAGCTATTCTGAACATTTTCAATTTTCAGATAAATATAATTTGGAAACTTTTCCATGTTGGAGCTATCTCAAACTCTTCAATTATTTACTAGGGGATCAAACAAAAGCACAGAAACACAACAGGCAAATTTCACCTAAGCTGAGCTTTTGTCCTCCGGGGTTTTGTTATTATTCAGGTTTTTGTTTTTAAGTGTTTGTCTTTCAATGATGTGGCTGGGTACAGAGAATCCTCTCCTGCCTTTGTTTGATTTTGTTTTTTCAGAATCCAGAAAGGAAGTCACCTGTCCTAGAAGGCCTCAGTTCCTTCATCTGTAAAATGAAGTCTAGGTTATTTTTCACGTCTTTTCTAAGTTTGAAATGTTATCACATCTGAGCATACCTTTGTGAGTCATGATGATGATGGTCTCAATGCTGGCCAAGCTAAACACATGACCTACGCTTCCCCAGAGGCTCTGGCTGAGCCTCCTGCTGTGGTACAAGGAGGCAGCACCCCTTCCCCACCTGGCATCCGCTCCTAGTGTGTGTCCTCCCTCCCAACCAATCCCTTTCGGGTCCAAGTACAAGGTGTTTCTTCTCTAATGGAGGCTTCCCTCACCCCATGCAGCCTTCACTCATCTCTCCCTTCCATGACCGCTAACTACAACACTCCAGGATGACGTCAGGTGGCAATTAATTTCTGGACTTTTTTCATAGGGCAATTTGTATAGTGCTGAGCAAGTAGTCAAGAAACAACTGTCTGATGATTTGTTGGAAGAGCCTAATTACATTGAAAAAGGAGGTGAGTAAAGCAATGAGACTTTGCCAAAGAAGGCTAGTAATAAAGAGAAGAGAGGAAGAATCAGTAAAATCTTACTTCTGGGCTGAGCACCCCCCTCTTCCATTCCAGTTCATTCATGCTTTCAAACACACAATGAACAGTAGTCTTGCCAAAAAGTAAAAATTACACATGCCTACACACTTTATGAGTTCTCAGGAAAAATAAGCCAATTTGTTCTGGCATAGAAAGCTTAAAGGCAGGATAGACAAACCAAAAGTGAATTGGCTGCTTTAATGTCATCTAACTTCCAATCTCTTAGGAAACAAGAAGTCCCTGAGAACTGGGAATAAATTCTCAGCTCTGGGAATGTCAGCTTCCTTTGTACTACCTCCTACTCCTATCTAACCCTGATTTCAAATTTCAAAAGTAGGCAGGACCACATTTGGGAGAAATAAAAAAGAATGAGCAAGGGATGAAAATGAAAGTTCATGATATAATTATTTCAAATGAGGAAATCACTCCTTGACAAAAGGCAATGATGAAAAACAAAAGAAAGAAGAAACCTAACATTTATCCATTCCTCTATAAATATTCCATTTTATAAAGTATATTTTAGGAAATCTATTTTATCGGAGGCCCTATCACCTAATCTCTTTGGCCCAGCACTGGACGATCTCATATCATGACTCTCAAACAGTTTGATTTCTATAATTAAGGGCTTCATACTAACTCAGAAACACTAAAGAAGAATTATTGAAGATTTTGGTCAGAAGGGGCCTTGGACACCCTCTTATGTTTGATTTACCCTGTTTTAGCAACAGACTATGACCACCTGTAGTCACATCCAAGTTCAAGAGGCTCCAAAGCCCAGCTCTTTCTTTTTCTTTTCTTTTTTTTTTTTTTTTTGAGACAGAGTCTCGCTTTGTTGCCCAGGCTAGAGTGAGTGCCGTGGCATCAGCCTTGCTCACAGCACCCTCAAATTCCTGGGCTTAAGCGATCCTACTGCCTCAGCCTCCCAAGTAGCTGGGACTACAGGCATGTGCCACCATGCCCGGCTAATTTTTTCTATATATATTTTAGTTGGCCAGATAATTTCTTTCTATTTTTAGTAGAGACGGGGTCTCGGCTCTTGCTCAGGCTGGTCTCGAACTCCTGACCTTAAGCGATCCACCCGCCTCGGCCTGCCAGAGTGCTAGGATTACAGGCGTGAGCCACCGCGCCCAGCCCCAGCTCTTTCTTTTTTAATTTTTTTTTATTTCAGCATATTATGGGGTACAAATGTTTAAGTTACATATATTGCCTTTGCCCCACCCAAGTCAGAGCTTCAAGCGTGTCCCAGATGGTGCCCACCGCACCCATTAGGTGTGTATATACCCATCCCCTCCTCCCCCTCCCACTTGCCTGACACCCGATCAATGTTATTACTGTATGTGCACTTAAGTGTTGATCAGTTAAAACCAGTTTGATGGTGAGTCCATGTGGTGCTTGTTTTTCCATTCTTGTGATACTTCACTTAGTAGAATGGGCTCCAGCTCTATCCAGGATAATACAAGTGCTAGATCACCATTGTTTTTTGTCAAAGCCCAGCTCTTTCTATGGCACTATATTTTCTTCCCAGGGTGGGAAGAATTAGGAATCAGTCCAAGGCCATGCCAGTTAAAGACAGGAAACCAAGCACACATTTTAATCAACTTTTGCTCCTGAGAGCCCATGAAAATGGTAAGTACAGAAGCTTATACTCCAAAACAACCTAGAGAATTGGGCGGTGGGGAGAACACAAGCAGCCATCAGCAAATAAAATTTTACCCCAAATACAATTTAAGAAGAAGAAAAGAGAGGGGAAGCCACAACCCAGAATATGCTCCAAGGGGGCTGCACTGGCCATGAAAGCTCATGCACCCAGGCCACAAGTAAGCTTTGAGCTCCTGTGGGCAGCTATGGGGGGAGAAGGGCCTGGGATACTACATTAAGTAGGAAAATACAGGTGGACAAGCGAGCTGCCAAGGCAAGAGCAAAGAAGCTATATAAACAGGTGGGGAGGGCAGAAGAGGAGGGCCCACAAACAGGCCAGGCTGGGCCCCCGCTGCACATCAGGCTCAATTCTGTGATAATTGTGTGACAAGTGTTCACATATTTGCCTCCCACCACTAGACTATGAGTAAGGTAACCAAGTAATTTACTATCCAAACTGGGTAACTTTGAGAATCAAAGGGAGTGCTCTTATACCGGGACAAGAGGCATAAACAGGGACTGTCTGAGGCCATGTGGACAAAAGGTCTGCTTAGACATGCGTCTCTCAAGGCAGGAAGCATGCCTTATTATGCTCTGTATTCTCAAGACCAAGGAGGCTCTCAGTAAATGTCGGTTGCACAACTGGTGACTACTTTCTCCAGTAATTCTGAATTTGCCAAAAGTAACCTGTGTATTACTCCTACCAGGGCTACCTTGTACAACTTCAGGAGGCACTGTCACAGCCCTATGTACCAGCTGCATTCCCACAAAAGGAGATGTACTTTTTTAACTAAAAAAGAAAAAAACCCTAACTCTCTAAATGAGCTTTGAAATGAACTCCTTCCATACCCACACTAACCAAAGCTCTGCCCCAAAGCCACTTTCCCACTGAACGCACTGTGACCTTCCAAGTTTATCCCTCCCTTGGCAAGAAAAGGCTGTCAGAGCCCTGAGAGCGGCAGGGACAGCTGATGCTCCATGCTGTGAGCCCAGAGCCTTTTTTCATGAGGCTGCTTCAATTTTGGCCATTATCTGACTTTGTAACTCAAATCAAAGATCATCAGGCATGACCAGCAGATCTGCATGTGCTAGTCTAGATGCTGACGGCAATACTGAGCATCAGAATACACAGTAAGAGCAGGAAGATTCTAAAACTTGTTCTAAGTCCTTTCCCTGTTTTGGTCAGTTTGTTACAAATCATCCGCGGGGAAGGTACTAAACAAGAGCCCTGGGATCTGTCCCTTTTCTGAGGAGAAAACACCCAGAAAGCACAAGTGGATTTCCTGCAGGTGTGTTTCAGGGAAGGCCAAAAACAAGCATGCAACAAGAGCTGACACTGAGCACTGAGATTGACAGCTGGGAGTCCTATTAATGGACCACCAGCACCCTTCTTACATTTCACTGCTTTAATCCAAGCTACCAAACAATTCTAATGAGACCAGCCCATGCACTATTCAGGTGCTTCTGAAGCAATCATTTCAAAGTCATCCCACAAGAGGGACTACATAGGGAAGTGCAAGCAGAAAAATGGGGAGGAAACCAGTGGGACCACTGGCCAAATGTCAAAGCGCCTTGCATTTCTGGGATCCCATTATCAGCTACATGCTAGGTGTGTAGTATCAATATGAATTCTCATTTTTATAAATCCTGGAATTATTTTATGAACACCACAATTATACTGCTCTGTAATACGTTCTGTGTTGCACTATACTTTGTGTTACAACTATTAATTTATAAAATGTAAACATGTAGTGGAAATGACCTGGGCCTCTCTCTTTTTCTTGAAAGGGTCTGTTTTGGCGTAGAACTATAGTGGAGAGCTAAGGAATGATCATTTATCAGCATAAAGCCTCAGACATCTGGAGACAGGACTTCCGTAGGTCAGAGAGATTCAAAGTTCCAAAGCAGCAGGCATTGTAGAGAAACTCAATTCATTTTATTGAGGATTTGCTGTGTTACTGTGTGTAAAGCACAGCTCAAGTCTTAAATTACTTTCAGATGCCACTGGTAATTTTGATAATAACTATGTCCCAATGCCAAATGCTCAAACTAGTACCCAACCTTCCCTCAACAGTCCAATAATCCACCCTCAATCTCGTTACCTCTCATCTCACTGAAATACTTTCTAAGAATCCCTTATTCGTCCCCAAGTTGGCTGGGACACCACCATAATTCTTTAACTTTCCAAAGTGCAACTCAAACACCCTAGCAGCCAGCTCAAAACCCTTCCATGAATACTCACTTCAATGAATGCTCTGGAGTGGCATTCATGCCCTCTGAGGTCCAACATCTAGGAAGCATAGTTCAGGGGAAGAGTTTGGGTTCTAAACCCAGATAGCCTAGTTTCAGATGCCAGCTCTAACACTTATCTTCACCTATTAAAAGGGAATTATAATAGCAACTAACAAGATGGTTGTAAGGATGCAGGGAAATAATTTGCCTAAAAGAGCTCAGCACATGCTCGCTTCGGCAGTACACATACTAAAATTGGAACGATACAGAGAAGATTAGCGTGGCCCCTGCGCAAGGATGACATGCAAATTCATGAAGCGTTTCATATATTTTATAGAGACAATCAGAGCCTGGATCCCAATCTGAAAGACAAAAAATAGCACAATCTATACACTGGTGCATGGCTCCTTGCTCTCCCAGCCCAAAGTAATGAGAATAAAATGTGAAATTAAAAAAAAAAAAAAAAAGAAGAGCTCAGCAGAGACCTGGTACACAGAACTATTCAATAAATGCTAGCTCTTTTCATTATCCCCTGCTTCTTTCACTCACGGAACAAATATTTGAGCATTGCTGTGGGCCAGGCACTATCCTAAGTGTTCAGCTGACAGACAGAACAAAACAAAGCCCCTGCCCTCCTAGAGCTATATGTCAATGGGGAGGGAGGTAGCCCAGGGCTTCACCACACAAGATCCATGGCCCAAAGTGAAACTTCCCCAGCTCACTCCAGCTTTGTTCAGGCACTGTCTCCAGCTGGACTGTTTACTTCTACCTACCCAAATCCTACCTATCTCTTAAGAGCCAACTCCAGGGCCATCCTTCCAGAAGCTTTTGCTAGTCACCTCCCATACAAGGGAAGCATGGACTAGGCACTCTGCTTGCATCTCTCTTAACAACATACAACATACAACATCTCTTTTTACAACATAAAGCATGAGGTCCTCCTATGCAAACCACATCTACTCTGCTATAATCTCTGGTTTGAACGCAGGGAATATCATTTTTTCCTCCTTAAC
>CM052439.1:84822249-84897200 GCA_028533085.1 Varecia variegata | reverse complement strand
TCTTAACTTAAAATAGTGTAGTTCAAATTGATACTATTTCATTTCAGCATTAAAAACTTTACTCCTACTTAGCTCTGTTTTCCTCTCCCTCTTTTTTGCTATTATTGTCATGCAGATTGCATCTTCATACATTATAAATCCACAAACACACATAGTTTTATAATTATAGATTTATCCAGTTTCTTTTTAAGTCATGTAGGTCCAGGAAAGAACTAAAACTGAAAAAATATTTGTACTATCTTTTATATTTACCTATGTCATTTATATTTACCTGTGTAGTTATTTTTACTGATGTTCTTTATTTCTTCTTGTTCATTTGGGTTGTTGTTTGGGGTCCTTTCATTTCAACCTGAAAGACTAATTTTTTGTTTATCTGGTAATGTCTTAAATTCTCCTTTGTCTTTGAAGGATAATTTTGTTAGATATAGAATTCTTGGTTGACAGTCTTTTAATTTCAGGACTTTGAATATGTCATCCTACTTCCACCTGACTGTCATTTTTTCTCATTAGAAATCAGATATTGACCTTTTTGAAGATGCCTTGTACTTAATGAGTGGCTTCTGTATTGTTGCTTTAAAGATTTTCTCTTAGTCTTCTGACAGTTTGGTTATTATGTATCTAGGTTTGGATCTCTTTAAGTTTATCCCATTTGGAGTTTGTTGTGCTTATTAAATATGTAGATTGTTTTATATCAAATATGTGAAGTTTGTACCCATTCTTCGTATATCCTTTTTCCCCTTTTTCTCCTTTCCTGGGACTCCCATTATATGTATATTGACACATTGGTTTTGTAAGATGCTCTCTTAAGCTCTGTTCATGTTTTTGTTGTTCTTTTTTTCTTCTGTTACTCAGACAGGTTAACATCAGTTGACTCAGTTCAAGTTTGCTGATTCTTTCTTGTCCTAGCTCGAGTCTGCTATTGAACCTCTCTAGTGAACTTTTTATTTCAGCTATTATACTTTTTATCTTTAGAATTTCTATATAGTTCTTTTTTATATTTTCTCTTAGTTGTTATTCTCTACTTGGTGAGATATTATTCTCATACTTTAATTCTTTAGAAATTTCCTTTAGATCTCTCAACATATTTATATGAGTAGATTTCAAGTCTTCATTGAGTTAGGCCAATGTCTGGGCTTCCTTAAGGGTAGTTTCTATTGACTTTTTTTGCCCCCTGCATATGGGCCATATTTTTTTATTTCTTTACATGTCTCATAATTTTTCATTGAAACTGAACATTTTCAATAATATACTGTGATAACTCAGGAAATCAGATTCTTTCCCCTCTCTAGGTTTGTTGTTGTTGCTTTGTATTGTTTTTGTTGCTCATTGTTGCTCTGACTTTCCTGAACTAATTCTTTAATGTCTTTATTACTTGTATGTGGCCAGTGAATTCTCTGCTTGGTTAGCTTAGTGGTCTGCTAATGATTGAACAGAGATTTTCTTAAATGTATTGAACCAGCAAATCTCCCAGCCTTTGGTGACTGGCTCTCAGTGTTTGGGGATATGCCTTAAGGGCTCTGGCAGATATTTTGCACCTGTCTTCCTTTTCTTACTTCCTGCTTTTCAGAGCCTCAAGGTCAATCAGTGTTAAGTATCTTAGTGCTTTCAAAGTTTCCTGTGGACATCTCATTTCCAATTTTTCCTTTTAAATTTTTGGGTCAGCTTCTTTGCCTCAATTGTTATTGTTGTCTCAGGCATCTGCCATATTAAATGATTGTCACTGATTAGTTTTGATCATAACCTCAAGGTTAAAGCCTCTCACATTGAGCAATCTCTTGAGTCAGATCAAATAAAGACAAGCTCTGCCAGTGGGTTTACAGGGATGTCCCAGACAAGTGAAGTGATAGTTCTCTGGGAATAGGGATTTGGGAGCAGCTACAGACTTGTTCAGCTCTTTCCAGTGACTGCCAGGCTGCTGGTTTTCAAACTACCATGATTGTGAGGCTGTTGGTTTTCAGCTGCTGAATTGGAGGTAGAAATAGGGCACAGCAAAATGGTGAAAAGCTCACCGTTATTACCAAGACTCAGCCATTTTTCTTGAAGAAATGCTCTTCAGATTGTTGTGAGCCTTTGTTCAGTTTCTAAAGTTTTGAAAACATTGATTTTTGACAAGTTTTGCCATTGTTCTCTTTGCTTCTTTGGAGTCACAGATTTTCGAGGATCCTTATTCAGCCATTTTGAAGGACTCCTTCCCTGTTTGCTTTTATGATTGTAGCATTTTCTCTTATCTCTTAGAAGCATTAGTGATTTCATTTTTATTTTATTTTTTTTAAGATATGGGGTTTCTTGCTCTGTTGCGCAGGCTGGCCTCAGAACTCCTGAGCTCAAGTGATCCTGCCACCTCAGCCTCCTCACTAGCTGGGACTACAGGTGCATACCACTGTACCTGGCAAATAATGTGTTTTTAAAACTTTTCTTTTCTCTTCCAGATCTCTTCTGTCCCCTGAGTTGGGATTTTTGAGTGTGTGTTTGTGTGTTTGTTTGTTTATTTATTTATTTTTTTGAGACAGGGTCTTGCTCTTTTCCCGGGCTAGAATACAGTGGCATGCTCATAGCTCACAGCAACCTCACACTCCGGGGCTCAAGCGATCCTCTTGCCTCGGCCTCCTGAGTAGCTGGGACTACAGGCAGGCACCACCACACCCAGCTAATTTTTCTATGTTTTGTAGAGGATGTGGGAGGGTCGGGGGTACTGTCTAGCTTTTGCTTAGTCTGGTTTTGAACTCCTGGTCTCAAGCAGTCCTTCTGCTAGGATTATAGGTGTGAGCCGGCCATTTTGTTTATTTTGATCCCTCTTTTTCATGTTAAAAGCTCTGAGTGTTTAAGTAGAGCAGTGGATGACTGAGATTGCTGTACATGAAGTAAATATTTGTTTCTAGGAAATTATTTAAAATTTAAATTTTATAAATTTTTCTAGGCCTGGCGTGATGACTGATGCCTGTAATCTAGCACTCTTGGAGGCCGAGGCAGGAGGATTGCTTGAGGTCAGGAGTTCAAGACCAGCCTCAGCAAGAGCAAGTCCCCTGTCTCTACTAAAAGTAGAAAGAAATTAGTCAGCCAGCTAGAAATAGAAAAAAAAAAAATTAGCCAGGTGTGGTGGTGAACACCTGTAGTCCCAGCTACTCAGGAGGCTGAGGCAAGAGGATCGCTTGAGCCCAGGAGTTTGTGTTGCTGTGAGCTAGGCTGACGCCATGGCACTATAGCACAGGTGACAGAGCGAGACACTCTCTCAAAAAAAATTTTTTTTTTTCCTAGGAAGGAATTTGTTCTAAATCTTATAGTAAAATAAATTCCAATGGAATTGAAGAGTGAAATACAAAAATTTAAATTCAGAAAATGTAGGTGAAAATGGTAGTTTTTTGTCAAACCAGTAAAAAAATTCATTTTAAATTGAGATCCAAAGATTTAAAATAAAATTTGGTGGCTTCAGAGGAGTAATCATTAGTTAATGTATTCGATGTCTTTGATTCTATGAAACTCACCCTTTGGATTTGTGCAAATTGATAATTCCCAAGAGAGGCATTTTATATTTCTGTGCTCAAAAGCTAGTCTTTCCATTCATAAGGAATGTTTTGTTGGTGTTAGACTGTCTCTTGAGTTGGTAACCTCTGTAGGAGCCGTTATATCAGCATTATTGAGCAGAGAATGAGGGAGCTAGTAAGATAGGAATGTGAAAGCAAAGGGAATTCTGAATTAAGGTGCAAGTACCAATAATAGTGATCTTTATAATGCTCTCAGTTAACAACTGAATTCTCATACCCAGTTGTTGGGGCCTGCAAGGTTGTGGGTAATGTGGTCACAGTAAGTAGACCTTACCACTGATAAGGAATCTACATACTCTGACACATTTGTCATTTATAGTGGTGATTACTCTCCCAGGAATGGAAGAAATACTTGCCCTCTTCCAGTAATTTCAGAAACAACCAGACTAGAGGTATACTCAACCCTAATTTGCAGACTTACAGGCATGCCCACGTCAGAGCTGTGGTTGTGACACAATAAAGTGGCGCATTGTCAGGACATGCCCTGGCAACCTGTGTAGTGATATTATTCATGAGCTTGCCAAGCCATTGGAAATCTTTGTTACTTTTAAAAGGGAAGGTAATGGAAACATCATAAGAAGTTGAGTCTAAGGCATCTTTCCTGATCTTTAGTAACCACTGGATTTGAAAGTGAGTGATAGTTTTATTTATATCTGGTCCTGAGATGGCAATTGAATTTTTATTCAGTACCAACTTTGATTAATTGGTAGCGGCTGCCTAGAGCAGTTTTGAGAAGGATTCTGAGGGAACTTCTGGGCTTAATGGAAAGATGGCTTGAAAAGATTATTGATGTCTCCCATGGAATGGGGAGAGGCAGTATATTAGGCTGGTTCATCCCTTTCATTTGCTGATGTGTGTTTTTGGCTTCTCTGTTCCTTATAGGTAAGTTCCAGAGGGTAGGAACTTTACACATTGAGCATCTAGCTAGCTCATGCTAGGCACATAATGGGCATTCAAGTATTTGTTGAGTGAATGAGCAAATGAATGGTCTAACACCAGAATGTGTGTGAAGTATCTAAAGTTTTCCAGAGTGAAGGTGGGGACGTGGTAGATTACATGTCTAACACAGTCATGTAACTCTCTTGAGTGAGCATCTGCAGGGCATGGTGCTTGGCACAGGGAACCAAAAGAATATGGCTTCCATCTCTACCCCCAGGGAGCTTCCATTCTGCTTGGGAAGAAAAGACAAACATATTTGCAATGATTAGAGCTTGTAGGACAGGATGGTGTGTTAGAAAGTGCTAAAATGTCCTAAAATGTGTGGCATAGGTTTGAATGTAAAAATACATTGCTTTATAATCTCAACCTATACACTTACTCCAATATACCTGTGTTTTGCTTAGGAAAGCTTCTTTTTTCTTAACTTTTTCTGCTAGGTAAGGTAACACTTCCTTCCCACCTTTTCCTCTTGTTTTTGGTGTCACTAGGATGGAATATTTTGACTGGTTGGGGAATTTTACTTTAATTTAAATGCTAAGGTGAAATGATCCATTAATAGAAAATAAATGTAATACACACCGTTTTCAGCTGAAGATTACCCAGTCATGACATTTGTTTCTAGAGAAATTATTTATATAATTTTTGAATTAAGCGTAAGTCAGTGTAAGCCACCATAAGCTTTTAGTGTAATTTTAGTATATTTTGAAAAGCTATATCCTAAGTAATTGACAGCCTATGCTTAGAAAGAAATAGGAGAAGTGTAGTGTCTTCATAATGTGTACATTTTGTATAGACTCATCAGTTTAATGTAATGTCAGAGAGCACGGGCTCTAGATTCTCACTCTCAGGGCTGGCATCTCCACCTTACTATGTTACCTTAAGAAAGGTATGGGGTCTTGATTTCCTTATCTGTAGAATGGGGATGATAAGAATCTTTCATAAGGCTGTTAGTATCATTGAATGCGATCTTTCAGATAGACCCATAGGCCTATTCTTGACTTACAGTAAGTGCTCAGTTATTGTTGGCTATTGTTAATGTTATTGATACAGTTATTGCTTTTGTTATTAGGTAGGTTTATATCATTGACTTTTTGGGGGGTGGTAGGATTCAACCTCACATTCGTGTTTTAATATAATTGGCTGTAAACCTTGATGGTTAATAGTTTATATGTATTTTTGTTTTCATGTAGGTTGAATGTAATTTTTACAAAATTTGATGAAGTCCAGAAATCCGGGAACATGGTACAGTCTGCAAATGGTGAGTAGAAAAGCAATCTCTATTTCTGCCTTTTCAGTTTTATATCAGTAACCCTTATGCTATTTGTGAACAGGTGAATTAGTTATTTTAGTAAAGGTTTCTAGGTCTTAAAACTTAACCTCCATTCTCCCGCTTTCCCAGACTGGAAACTGTGGAGTCATCATTGACTTTCTTTCATAACCTATTGAATCCATTAACTAATCCCATTGGCTTTACTTTTAAAACTGCATTTTGAATCTCAATAATTCTCATCATCACTGCTATATCTTCCTAGTGCAAGCTGTCTTGCTATTTTATCTGGGCTCTGTGGTACCTACCTAACCAGTATCTTTTCTTCTGCTCTTTCCTCATGCCTAAAGTCTGTTTTTCACATAGCAACCAGACTTACCTTTTAGAATGTAAATCAGGTGATATTAATCTTGATTTCCAAATCCTCCAAAGGCTTCCCATCATATCCAGACTACAATTCAGTGACTCGCCATGGCCCACCACGCTCTGCATCATCTGGCACCTACCACCATTCTGATGTCATTCCTACTATTCTTTCTGAAAGTTCTATTTGCTCCTGCCACATTGGCCTCCTTGCTACTTTTGAACATTCTGAGCAATTCCTTTTTGAGGGCCTCTGTGCTTATGATTCCTTCTGCCTGAAACTTTTGTCCCCTGGGTGTCATTATGGCCTTCTCCCTCGCTCCATGCAAATCTCACTTCTATAGTATCACTTCATTACAGAGGCCACCCAGAATAGCACATCCAGGGACTCTCTGCCCTTACCTTGAGTTTTCTTCTTAGTGCTTATCACTGCAAAACGTGTTCACTTAGGACGGCATGAACTTTATTTTATTCCCTTTATTTCCCATTATTTTATTCTCGCTGAGCATAAGCTCAGTGTCTTGAAGAATCCCTGGCATGTGGTAGGCGTGTGATAAATGTTGTTGAATAAATGAAGTAATGGTTGTGATGTGAGTTGCAACCTATCGTTTCCAATTCCTGTATTCCTTTCTCTATACTTAGTGATGATATTTGAGGACAAGTGGGTAATTCTTCTGATTCCAGAAGGAGAAGAGAAAAGACAGAAGGGAATTAATGTGTAAATGAAAAGTCATCAAAAAGTTAATTGCGAATAAGAACTTATTTCTCACTCTGGATACCTCACTCATTGCATCATATCTATTTTAGAGTTTTTAGGGATCTTAGATCATATCCTTCAAATTTTGAGTGTCTTGAGTTCGTAAAGACAAGTTTCAGTGCTTTTCCCCAAGCGACTTGGTACATAGGGCAGAGCAGGTGACAGAATGCAGGTCTGCGGTGCATTATTCCATTATTATTCCAAAGGAATTTTTCTTTAGATAGCATGTTTCCTACAAAATGCTTAATGTGATCTAAAAATGGTTTCATTAATCTTTCACTTTTTTATATGGTTGTAAAAACATAACAATATTAATAGAAAAATTTTTACCATAATTCAGCTGTTACTGACAAAATCATTTTTTATTTTCCCCTATTTTGTTATACTCCATTTTCCTTTAACTGTATAATTTGTATATAGTTTTTTTTTTTTTTTTTTTTTTTTTTGAGACAGTCTCACTCTCTTGCCTGGGCTGGAGTGCCGTGGCATCAACCTAGCTCACAGCAACCTCGAACTCCTGGGCTCAAGCAATCCTCCTGCCTCAGCCTCCTGGGTAGCTGGGACTACATGTCTTTGTGTTTTTTTCTATATATTTTTTCTATATATTTTTAGTTGTCCGGCTAATTTCTTTCTATTTTTAGTAGAGACAGGGTCTTGCTCTTGCTCAGGCTGGTCTCGAACTCCTGAGCGTAAGCAATCCTCCCGCCTCGGACTCCCAGAGAGCTAGGATTACAGGCGTGAGCCACCGCGCCTGGCCTGTGTATAGTTTTAACCATAGTATAATTCTCTCTCTTTTACCCTGTACTTTCATATATACTTTTATATGTACTTTAAAAAAAAGTGTCATTGGTAGAGCTCTGACTAGAACTCTGGCATCTGAGTTATGTGCTGGTGATGAGTGGGATTAATGGGTGTCCATGGGCAGGTGTACGCAGGCAGTTAGTAACTGGACACATGCTTTTACTTTTGTATGTGTGTATTTGTTTAAGAATTGTTAACACAAAGACAGAAACTTCTGGGCAAGGAATTAGAAATAGTGGCAGAAAAGCAAGTTTGTTCTTCATGTGCCAGTATTATAACTATGAAAAGGAATCTCATTATAGTGCTGGCTTTGGGAAGAATGCATCCATATTGGGTTCCTTGCCTAGAGGAGCATACATATACTCTATGGCAGCAGTCCCCAACCTTTTTGGCAGCAGGGATTGGTTTCATGGAAGGCAATTTCTCCACAGACCACAAGGGTGGGAGGGGATGGTTTCAGGATGATTCAAGCACATTACATTTATTGTGCACTTTATTTCTTTTATTAGTACATTTAATATGAAATAAGAATATGGAAAATGAATTATGAAATATGAATCATTTCATAATATGAAATAATTATACAACTCACCATAATGCACAATCTAATGCCACTGCTGATCTGACAGGAGGCAGAGCTCAGGCAGTGGTGTGAGCGATGGGGAGCGGCTATAAATACAGATGAGGCTTAGGCTCGCTTGCCTCTGTGGCCCAGGGGTTGGGGACCGCAGCTCTGTGGGTTTCCATGAATAATGACAAATATGATGTAATCTCAAGAATACCAGAATTATGTGGCATTGGGTGTATCACTGCGACATTTTATTCTAAGTACCTAGGTGTAAATATTGCCCCCAGATTCTCTTATTTTGTGTGTGTGTGTGTGTGTGTGTGTGTGTGTATGTCTGTCTGTATGTATCCGTGGGCGTAGGAGTAGGGTTGAGGATGAAAACAGTTTCTTTAGGCATCTATGTTAAAAATAGCAAATGGTAAGGAAGCTTTAACTCAAAATTTCTTGGAAGCCTATAATCTTTAGTGTATATATGCATATACATATATAGATACACATGTTTATATTTTAATTGTTAGACTCAAAATATTTGTTTAAAGGAAAACGAGTAATATAAAGGCCTGTGCATAAAATTTTCGAATTCCTATCCCATTTCTTTACAGTAACATTTTTTTTTTTTTCACCCAGGAAACTTTGCAGTAACTTTGAGACACCAGTAAGATCAGGGTGTTCAATAGCTGTCAAAAACCAAACCATCTAATTTCCTTCTTCCTCTAATTTATTTCCTCCCCTCCCCTCCCCTCCTCTCCTTTTCTCTTCTCTGTTGTCATTTTCTCTCTCTCTCTCTCTTTTTTTGCTCATCAACTCCTTTGAACTCTTCTTGATTGTTGTATTTCCTCTAAATCCATCCACCCTCTACTTTCTCCATTTTGTTATAAAGCTCAGACCTTTCTGAACTAACTAACTAGTTCTAGGAGTTTTTGTAACCTTGTTGGGATTTTCTACATTGATGATCATGTTATCTGCAAATAGGAGCAGTTTTATCTCTTTCAGATCATTATGCCTTTAGTTTTCTTTTTCTTGCTTTATTGCACTGGCTAGAACTTCCAGTATTATATAACATAAGAGTGGTAAGACTGCACATTCTTGCTGGTTTCCAGGTATTGAGTGTGGTGTTAGCTGTAGGGTTTTTGTAGATTTTTTTTTTAAATCAAGATGAGGTAGTTCTTATCTATTCCTATTTATCTGAGTTTTTATCATAAATAAGTATTGGGTTTTTTTTTTAAGCCATCAACATAATTAAAAATTGAGTATATAATCACCTACTAAAATTATCACTTTTTAAAAGTGCATGATTTAGTGTTTTTTAAAAAATACATTAAAAAGTTTGCAGCCATCACTACTATTTAATTCTAAAATATTTTATCACCCCAAGAAAACCCATGCCCATTGTTACTCATTCCCTATTCCCCTCTCCCCCCAGTCTTTGGCAACCTACTTTCTGTCTCTGGATTTTCCTGCTCTGGAAATTCTATATAAATGGAATCATACAATGTTTGGCTTCTTTCACTTAGCATAGTGTTTTCAAGGTTCATTCATGTGGAAGTGGCTGCACCCTTTTGTATTCTCACCAGGAAGCATGTATGAGTTTGTTTCTGCACATCCTCACCAACAGTTGTTGTTGTCTCTTTTTCATTGTCGTCATCATAGTGGATACAAAGTGGTATCTCATTGTAGTTTTGATTTGCATTTCCCCAATGGGTCATAATATTGAGCATCTTTTTCATGTGCTTATTGCCATTTATATACCTTCCTTGGAGAAACGCCTATTCAAATAAATTTTTTGCCCATTTTTAAATGGGGTTGTCTATTACTGAGTTAAAAGAATTCTTTATACCAGAACCTTGTCACATATATGATTTTCAAGTATTTTCTCCCATTCTGTGGGTTTTCTTTTCACTTGATAGTGTCATTTGAAATACAAAGTTTTTAATTTTGTTGAAGTCTAATACATCCATTTTTTTTCTTTTGTTATTTGTGTTTTAGGTTTCATACCTAAGAAATTATTGCGTGTTTTTTACCAAAAGAACAAAAAGGAAAGAGACTGGGCCTGATCTCCTCTCTTCTTTTTGGGCTGCATGTTTTTGGTCTCCTTCTTTTGTTTAATGTCTCCTACTTGGTCATTAAGTTCTTAAAGTTTGATTCTAGGCCTTTTCATTTCTTAGGCAGCACTTTCTCCCTGGCTATACTTATCCATGACTATAATTTTATTTACTAACCATATCACATGTTTTCATAAATGTTTTTCTCCTGTCCAGATCTTGCCATAGGGTTGGAGCTGTATGTGAAGCAGCTGCCTGTCTGACATTTACTCTTGTATTGAAACGTATCTAAAACCAGATTTATATTCTACTTCTGACTGAAAGATAAAACACAGAACAATAAATATAACCCCACACTAGATCTTTTCTGTACTTCCTATATTCGTGACTGCTCCATTATCCATCCTGGCATGTAAATTAAAACTTAGGTGTCATCTTTAATACCTCCCTTTTCCTCATTTGTCATGTATATTATTACTGATTTTAACTCAAGTATTTCTTGAATCCATCCACTTCTCTCCCTCTCTGGCACACTCATCCAATTTACATTCTTTGCCTGTACTATTAAAATAATCTGTGTACTTCTCTCACTGTGTCCATTCTGGCCCCTCAGTCTGTTGTCTATTGTAGAATCTTGCCAAAATGAGGACTGTCCTTCTCTGCATGAAAACCACTATTGAGGCAAAAGAGGCTCAGACTGAAAGATTTTCTGTTGTCCCCCTTTTTCTTCCTCCCAGAACAGTGTTAAATAGCATTTAATATTGTCTGTACTGTCCTTTTGACATTAGCTTGTGAAATTTTCATTTTTCAGAAATTTGAGCAGGTTGTACCTCTGCTTTCCTTGAGGTGGACACACCCATAGCCAAATTGTATAGGCACACCTGGGTGATGGCATCAAAGCAGGGAGGTCTTCTTCCCTCCTTCCCTTTTAATTTCTTGGGAAATTTCAAATATATTAATATATTAAAGTAGATAGAATAGGATCATGTACCTCCACGTAGCTGTCTCCCAGCTTCAACACTGTTCGGGACATTGCCAATCTTATTTTATCTCTACCCACCAGAAATGCTGGACTGCGGTGATGAAGAGCACTTGTAACCAGTTACCTCATTTGAGTCGGGCTCAAAACATGGGCATGTCCCTTTCTGTAATTGTTAGTAGAAATATTAAGATAGAAAATGAGTATCAGTTCCTGAGTAGGTGTATTTTTCTTAGCAATTTCACAAGCGCTGACCTCCTGAGAAAGTCCACACTGTTATTGTCATCTTCTAAGGACACAGGAAAACAATCAAAATTTATAACTCCTATTTGTTTCCCAAGGGAAAGGAAAAACATTAACATAATTACATTAATTACATGGTGCTAATGGTGGGGGGAGGGCTTCAGTCCCATCCCTCTGGTTTTGACTAAGGGTCTTTCATAACATCGCCATGTTATACTGGGTTCTGCCTCCTGCCCTCACCATACATTTTGATTTATTTATTTTAAAATCTTTTTATTACTTCCACATCTCTCTCAAGAAAAGCACAAAATCCTTACCAGGACCTACTGCAGCTGTGCTCCACCCATCTGGCCCCTGCAACCTCAGTCCCAACTCTGTAGCCTCACTGCGGTCTCTGCCCTTCCTTGAGGGCAAACCACAGTTGCCTCTCTCTGTCCTTTTTACCCCTCCTTTAAAAGGCAGGCGATGTTCCTTGGCGATGTTCCTTCTGTCTTCTTTTTCTTAGCTAACTAGTACACGCCCTTCTCAAATCAGCCTGGGCCAATGCTTCAGCCCCTTGGAAAGCTTTCCCTGACCTCCCAAACGGTGGCAGATGCCCCTGTTAAGCATGGCCAGGCATCCCCTGCTTCACTGCTTAGATCTGTCACATTGGCAGGTTTACATTTGGTAATTATTTGACTAACATCTCTGTCTCCTGCATTGGACTGTAAGTCTCCTGAGTACAGGGGACTGTGTGTCTGTTTTTGCTCATTCTAGGATTTGGACACTTCACAGTCTGTCCTCTGTTCTTAGTCCCAGTGAGTTCTCTCTGGTTGGTTCATTTGAAGGAACCGGATTTTCATCTTTGTGTGTTAGTAATCTCAAATGCACGTATGAATACTTTGAGTTTGTTTTTTTTTTTTTGAGACAAGGTCTTGCTCTGTTGCCCAGGATAGAGTGTGGTGGCATCCTCATAGTGCACTGCAGCCTTAAACTCCTGGGTTCAAGTGATCGTCCTGCCTCAGCCTCCTGAGCAGCTGGGCTGATTTTCTATTTTTTGTAGAGATGGGGTCTGGTTATGTTGCCCAGGCTGGTCTTGAACTCCTGGCCTCAAGCCATGGGAGTGTTGGCATGTGAATTGGAGCTGAGGAAGAACTGAGTAAAACACAAGGAGCCAGTGAATGGCATCATGGGGCTCATTTCCGCGTTCTAAATGGCCTTTCGGGCAGAGGTTCTGATCACTTGAAGGCTGCCTTGTTTGATTAGAACTGCATGTTCACAGAGGTCCTTCTTAGGATGACCCAGAGGGCGTCTACTAAATGCTCTGTGTCTTTGAAACTCCCATTTGTAAAAATTTAGCAGCCTATACTCAGCATAAGGACTTGACAAGTATCTGTTTCATGAATGGTAACTGTGTTTGGCAGACAGTGCTTGTATTTCATTTTGGAGTGTGGGTGACCACGTTCCTCCATGTGGGCAAATGTAGACAACATCAGGGAGGAGCTAAAGGGGGTTGCTTTGAAAACATATGCGACCATCCTTTCTCCTTAGGAAAGGCTGCTCTGCCCTGCCTCACCAGTCTTTGGCTATGTGACTTTGAGCAAATGACTTAACTCTTGTGAGCCACAGTTTGCGCCTCTGTAAAGTGGAATGAATGCTCTGCAGTGATGTTGTGGAGAATAAATGAGATTGTGTGTAAAACTCTTAGCACAGCTCCTGGGACGTTGTTGGTGCTCAGAATGATAGGTTTCTCCTCCAACTGCTCCATTTCAGGGATATATTCATTTTTTAAATGAAAAGAACATCATTTGGGAATAACTGTTGTACTTTTTTAGAGTTTCAGGTTATTTTGGAGTATGCATTTAAAATTTAATGTACGCTTTCTTTAAATTGGCAGTAATGCTGTTTTGCAAACTGTTTTACTGAAATATGCCCATACCATACAATTGCCCATTTCAAGTGGATAAGTCGTTTATTTGTAGTGTGTTCACTGATACTTGCCACTGCCCATCCACTGATGGATATTTGGATAGTTTCTACCTTTTGTCTATTGTAAATCGTAGAAGCTTTTGTTTGAACACCTGTTTTTAGTTCTAGTCTATACCTAGGAGTGGAATTACTGGATGTGTAACTTACTGAGGAGCCACCAAACTGTTTTCCATAGCAGCTGCACCATTTTATATTCTTCACCAGCAGTTTCCAAATACTGCACGTCCTGGCAGCACTTCATTATTTTCCAATTTTTGATTATAGTCATCCTAGTTGGTATGAAGTGATATCTCACTGTGGTTTTGATTTGCATTTCCCTAATGGCTAATGACGTTGAGCATGTTTCCTGTGCTTCTTGGCCATTTGTAGATCTTCTTTGGAAAAATCCCTCCCTGTTCAAGTTCTTTGACCATTTAAAAATTGGGTTGTCTTTTTTTGTTGAGCTATAAGAGTTCTTTATATCTTCTGGATAAGACTCTTATCAGATATATGATTTGCAAATATTTTTTTCCCATTCTGTGGCTTATCTCTTCACTTTCTTCATTGTGTCTTTTGGTGTACACAAGTTTTACATTTTGATGAAGTCCATTTTATCTATTTTTTTTCATTTGTTACTTGTGAACAATAGTGCTCTTTTGAGCAAGAAATCAAAGTTCTGGATTTGAGCTAAGTTTGAAGAAACATATTATGGAAATACTCTTAAGGAATAAATGAGTTTCATCCTGGGTGGTATTTCTTGACATGTTCAAAATCATGTTGTTCTATGATGTTTAATTAATATTTATATGAAATCCATAGACTTAATTTTTAAAAATATAATAGAATTTTGACTAAAACAGCAGTGAAAAAGGAGCCAAGTAGCAATTTGAAGTGGGCTTCCTGTCTGTAATAGAATACTTCATCTTTGCATGATTCCTTCTTGTTGCTAGGTTACCCGAAGGCCTTTCAGCTTTGAATGGCAAGAATATGGGAGTTAAAAATATGTTGCTATATAGATGTTTCTTTTCCTTTTTTTTATCTCTATATAATTAGCAAACCGCTTGAAGCAAAAATTATAGTTTTTCCTTCCATGAGTTTCAAAAGCAAATTATTTGTAAGTATTTTATTCATGCAGATGTGCTTATGTTCATGGGAGAATTGGATTTTCAGAATGAAAGAGCCAGTAATTATGGACTAGTCAGTGGTTTTTGTCTGCAACCACTTAATGCTCTTTAATTGGATTTGATTGAAGTAAGGCCCATGGACATTAATTTGGTTAAAAAATGCACATGCTTTTGAGTTTCTTAAGCAAAGCCAACATGTTTATGAGGAAAGATAGAAAGTGTCATGTTGGTTAAATCCATGAAATTCCATAATAAATCTGTAGCTAAAGAAAAAGACAAGATATTTATTTGCTGATAAAACTATAAACTAGGTAACAAATAATCACAAAATTAGTGGCCCTTACACGTAATGTATACAGGGTGTCATTCTGCTGCCAGATGCATCCTGGCTTATGTTTTTGCACTAAAAAAAATTATAACTTGAGAAATGTTACACATACCATGTCTATTTTGTTAGAAGTGAGAAATAACTGTGCACGTCTGAAAAGAAATAGACCAATGACAGATTGTGTTAGGTAAGATCTGAATTATTGCCTAGTGTAGCTAGGACAAAGCATTCATTTAAAAGTGAATCAGTTATTTTTTCTTTGTTAAGAAGCCAAGCATTATTACCCATGTGTAGTCTTTAAAAGCTATGATTGTGAATAAGTGGATCAGGTGCCAGTATTGGGTTCCCACCCTCTCTCCCTGCTTGTTTATTAGACTCTGCATATTACAAGGTTGGGACTGTGGTTTAATATCTTAGGAAAGTGTTTCCATCGTCACGGATACAGGATAATGTGTTAAAAGGCTGGCAAATGTGTTGAGCTGTGCTAAGGAGAAGACCACCTAAAATAGCCTGGAAGATACTGTTTCTGATACCAGCTTCAGTAACGTGAGCTGGAACAGACAGCTTATTTTATCTTCCATGTGGAAATAAGATTGCTTTTTGATATTTTTCTAATTTCAGATTTATGTTAGGAATATTCTGTTTCTTGAGGGGGAAAAATCAGATAGTTGGTTAAAAAATTTTTTTAATACCAGTTTTAAAGAATACTGTCTTACATGAGTAAAATCAGATGGAGAAGGCTCACCTTCCCTTACCCTTTTTTAAAAATCAGTGTTATATAGTCTAGGCTTTTATTTTGGAGTAGGGTGGCAGTTGTCATTGGTGCTGGATCACACTGAAGAAGTCTTGTGGGTGGAGAGTTTGCTGGTGCTTAGGTTGCTGTGAGTAGGTATAGCTTTCAGAGCAGTATTTTTTTATTTGGTACCAGGAGTACTGACAGTCATGACCACTGGGAAAGGTAGGTTATTCTAATATATTCTGAAAAATGTTTATAATTTTTGCTGCTTGACTAGGAAATAAATAAAATACTTAAAATATTTTATAATTGCTTTAATAACTAAAAATCATGGGAAAATAATTGTTATGGATGTAATTTGCATTTAGGCTGGGAAAAATTGTGAAACCTACATATATATTAACATTAATGTTAACAGCCTTCTGGAACTAGGAGAGAGTAGGCACAGTAAGCTGAGGTTAGCTATGTTTTCATCAGCCTCTGTTTATTTCATGTGTTTTTAATTGTTCTCTGCTTTCTTGTGTTCACAATATGTGGATTATGAAAATCTATTATGTTAATAAGTCTAAGCTGTCTTGAAGGAATCTACTGGCTAAAAATTTCTAAGTTTTCATGACAGTGTATAGAGGAAAAGCATATATAAACCATAGCAGTGTGAAGATGCCAGTTCTGTTTTAGGTCATTTTTTAATTGTCCTCCTTTTTAAAGATTTGCATTTTTAAAATGCAACAGTGGAAAGGAGAACTACAAAACTACAAAAGAAGTGTTGTTTACAAAAAGTCTTATTGGTTAGGCTTCAGTTTTTCCGCAGAGGCTTTCCCCAGGTTTTGACAGCATTAAAGAGATTTTGAAAGAAAGACTCTGTGAACAAGGTTTGCATTTGAAGGTAGAGTGCAGTTGCTGTGATGGGAACCATCTGTATCACTGTCTTGCTTTCCTATGGGATGGGTTTCCTGGCAGGCTTTTAATTTGTTGTCTCTTAAGGATATTTCCAAACCTTTCTGCTGAAACAGGTATTATAGAGTAAAATTGTGTATAATTAACAAGTGTTCCTTTATCTCCTGCTGTGGGAAAATGGGCACACATCCAGAACTTTTGCTCTTTGTTTATTTCGTTAAGGGTGTGTATTTTTATTTTCTTAAACTAAATTTGGTTAAGTTTGGCTGAAAATGGTTATATTAGAAGATGTCACATTTCTGCTCCTAGCCTTAAATTTAGAATTTAAAGTATATTTGTATTTTTGAATTGAGAATTTAAAATATACAATGAGAGTATTTCTTTGTATTTCATACCTAATTATAGCATTTTATTTTCAGGTTAAACAGCTGTAGGAAATCAATACCTAGACAGGGAGAGTTAAATAATTCACGTTCTGAAGCCTTTCATTTGAGGATTTGAAAGTGTGTTATTTACAGGTAGCATTTGTCTTAAGTTGTTGTATTTTGGTTTGTTTTTTAAACAACAGGGCAAAATAATATGGGGGTTAGCTTTTTGACTTTAAAGGCCATGGAGAAAGCCTTGTGAATCTAAGTTTAAAATAAAGACTGGTCTTTTGCTTGATTTTTATTCTTGTTTTTATTTATTTATTTTTTTCAAATTGCCTACCTCCTTAGTCACTGTTACCTGGAAATCAAGCTTAGAAGTCTAGGTAACTTTTACCCTAAAGAACTGCAGATGTGGTAGGAAATAAGGATTAAAAAGCTGCTGCTTTTAGCAGTCACATATTTGAATCATTATCTATTCATGACTAATAAAGAAACCATTAAAAATCTGCAAAGTATAATACCAGCACTTTTCCCATTGTGTGTAGAGTATTAGTATTTTTAAAGCATTTTCCTGCGTATTTTTTGTTAGTTTTGCTTTATGATCCTCACAGGAGGAATACACAGGGCAGCTTTATACACAGATACTGAAGGTTTCAGGTTTTCTATAATTGGGTTAATGGCAAGACAGAGAGGAGAGCCCTGGACTTTGCCATCTTAGACCAGTTCTTCTTCCAGAAAGCCATCTTGCCAAGCTGAGTGCTTTGGAATCCCTCCGACCGAGTGTGAGTGCTGCCTCTGCATGAGCAGTGTGTGACCTGGGCAGGCAACTTATCTGTCAGCCTTGGTTCCTCATGTGAAAATTGGGGATGATAATCCCTGTGCCACCGTGAGGAATAAATAAGGTGGTACGTGTAGATGGCTTGGCATGGGGCATTGGGCCTGGCATATAAATCTCATCCTGTATGTTATGGGAGACACAATCCACTGTGGCAGCATTAGATGATCTCCTAGTGGGAGGTGAGATTTAAAATGCTATGGTTGATATTTTTGCGTAGACATGGAAAGATCTCCTAAGAAAATAAGATTCAGAATCAGATGTATAAGATCTCTTAAAAAAAAAATTGCCACGCAGTACCCATACCACCAGGGCTCCTTGGGGAATTCTAGGGCTGGAGCAAGAGGAACCTGGTGCATCTTGTAGAGCTACAAAGTACGGGAGTAATTTTAAAACAAAACAAAAAGGAGAACAAAGCAACAATGGGGGTGTGTCTGAGAGATTCAGGAGTCAACTGAAAGAGCTCCCAACACCTAACACTAGGATACTTTAGGCAACAAAATAAAGTAGTATTGGATTATAGCCAAAAGTATAAAATAAATATTTATGAGTCCATCTTGATAGAAATAAATGATTGAATAAACATATACATGGAGAAGAGACAAATCTCCCATGCAGAATTATTCTAAATCATTTATGTAAATGTTCCACTCTAAAGGAGGAGAGCATGACTTCCCACTCTGTAAGTGAGGGTGGCACCTAGTGAATTCTTCCAGAGGGTACAGTATGGAAAGAGGGAAAAAGACTAACTCTACAGTGGAGAAATCTGACAAGCACGACCTCAGCTAGGTGTCAAGATCAGCATCAACAATTGTTGAGAGCAATTCTTGATAGGATGTGATGAGAATAGAATTTTTCCTTTGTGGGCTTCCTCGGAAAGCCCCATAAGCTCTGTCTAAACATGGCAGAAACTTCAGGCAAACCCAAAATGAAAGATATTCTATAACCTATCTAACTATGTCAAGGTCATCTAAAACAAGGAAAGTCTGAGAAACTGTCACAACCTAGCACATTAACTGCCCTGTGAGTTGTATTTAACTCATGCTAGTTTTGAGCCCAAGGCCTGGTGAAACATATGTATCTCACGTCTCTTTACCTTGGGAGCCGCATGAACTATTTTTCAAGTTACATATAACTCACGCACAGAAAACAATCAAAAATAACAAATTTTTCATTAAATTAGAAAGGATCATATTGTTTTCAAAGTTTTTATTCTATTTTTGTAATAAAACACTGTGGCCCCAAGGAAAAATTTTTTTTCTAGTGTGGTAGTCAATGTGCTAGAGGAGCGAGCCTAGAGAAACAGGATGACTAATTGTAATGTGGTATCCTGAATGGGGTCCTGAACAGATGAGGACATTAGGTAAAAATTAATGTATCAGTACTGGTTCATTAATTGTAACAAATGTCCCATACTAATGTAAGATGTTAGTATAGAGAGACTGAGTATAGGGTATATGGGAACTCCAAAATGAAAACTTTATATGGAGTATATGGGAATTCCAAAATGAAAACTTTATTAAAAACAAAAACTGGAAAGAGGTAAGGGAATTGGGAAACAAGCTTTTTATTCTTTTTGTTTTCTTCTCGTAATAGTTGGATTATTTAACCATATTTATGCATGCATTAGTTTTGTTCTTTGACAAAGGTAACAATTTATCTGGGTGTTGGGTTATGTGCCTTAAAAAATTTGTTTTTAATGTTCTGTGTATTTAAAACATCTAATGTCATTTTGAAAAAACAAAGATTGGTGGCCTGGAAACCAGTAAGAATACTATTTCAGTAGTAGAAATCCACCTCCAAAATGAGGGAGACCTGAATCAGGACAGTCTCAGTGGGACAGGAGAGGGCTTGAGAGTGAGAGCTGGTTCCGAGTAGCAGTGGCCACACCTAAAGCTTATTTGGGTGGGTGAATGGGGGAAGATGTGGTGGAGGATGGTAGGGGAGAAGGAAGAGTTAAGAGCAATTCCATATTTTGGCTTGGGTGAACGGTAGTAGCATCAGCTGAAGTGGGGGACTTGGAGGGTGAGCAGGTTTTGAGGGTAGGTTGATTTATAAGTGATTATAGTTTTGTACACTTGGACATAGAATTTTGTTTGTACGTGAGTTTGATTCAAGTGGGTTTGTATCTTGGAGTAGAGATGGGGTTGCCATTTCAGGATTAAGAATTATTAGCACATAGGCATTTATTTTAAATTGTTGTCTTATTTCTCTTAGTTGTCTTATGTAGAAGTATGGTTATTTGCCCCTCTAGCTAAGAGAGTTCTTGAGAATGAGGTCATTAAAGCAGGGAGGGATGATTTGAAAGATTATTTGCACAAAGGGCAAATAGCCCTTGGCATAAGCACTTTTAAGTATGAGAGAACATTCTGGTAGGAAATCTTTTCCAAATTTGGCTCTGAGTTTTTTCCAGCTGACTTGCTTTTGTGCCTACGTAGTGGTTGTCAAGAAGAATTGGGTCAGGATTGCTGCAGTGATAATTAAAATGACATTTCCAAAAGAGTGCAGGGTATAGATCTGATATCTGGGGGATTTGGGCTCTAACATATATTAAGTATAATGCCCTTTCAGGCCAACTGCAAAGGTAAAATAAGTACTGTAGTCCAAAGGAGAAACAAACATTTAATTAGTGAAAGGATACACAGTGGTTCTTTTTAATATGACGTTCAGAGATTATCTAAGGTGTTAAAGTTTTTAGTGGTTGACTCCTGAAAGTCCACTTTTAGTTTTCAGTCATCAGTATACACACTTTGTTCACATCGGTAATATTACTTAAAACTCTCTCCTTTTCCATAAAATAGTAAAAATGTAAGTCAGAATATGCTCATTTAAAATAAAGGTCTGCAGTGTACCTTTTAGGTACTTTTGTGAGGTATAAATGACAATTTCGATGCCCTACTGTTCTCTATTACTAGAAAGAAGTCTGTGGTTATCATTGTTATTGTGGTAATTATTGTTAATAGTCACCAGTTCTTGTTCAGTGCCGCCTGCGTGCCTGTGCTGTACCAGTGCCAGTCCTTACAGCTGCCTTGTCCTTTCTTGTCCCAGGGGCTTCACAAACACATTGTTCTCACTAGAATGCACTTCACGTTACTCTTCACCAACAAACACCTGCTCAGTTTTCAGGTCATGGTGCAGAGGCTTCCTCAGGAATGCCTGCCCTGGGCTTCAGCAGCCCTAGGAGTTCGCTTTCTCAGGGCTCCTCATGCTGACTACTTGTCAGCTTTGTGAGAGGAGGGACAGGGGCTGCTGTGAATTGCCAGCAGCCAGCCCAGTGCCAGGCATAGAGTGGGCATTTAAAAAATTCCTCTCTCTACACAAAAGATATGTGAGTAGGGCACGGTGGCACACACCTGTAGTCCCAGCTGCTTGGGAGGCTGAGACAGGGGGATCACTTGAGCCCAGGAGTTCAGGGCTGTAGTGTGCAGTCATGGTGCCTATGAACAGCCACAGCACTTCAGCCTCGGTGTCTCTTAAAAAAGGAACAGAAAGATATGTGAAATGATCCTCATTCTACAAATGAGAAGCAGGCTCAGAGAAGTTCAGTAACTTGTCTAAACTAGAAACATTGCTAGGATTTTTGAAGTCTGGAGAGCTTCCTGAAATCTGTGTGCTTTTCACCACTTACACATGCTGTCTCCCAAGGGTTAGGGTCAGATGGAGAAGATCGAACTCCAGTTATTGTTTTATCTTCTCTTTGGTGAATCTTAGTGGAACTGCACATTATCTAATTGATTCCATGTACTAGAAATGTCAAATCCTTTATTCAGCATGAAGGAGTAAAGCTCTGAGGTCAAGAGGCTTTCGCTGGCCTGTCTGCCATGATGGACATGCACACAGAAACTCTTCCAGGTTCCGTCAAGACAAGAGCTGAGCCAGCCTCAGGTCCTCACTGTATTCTGTGTGACTGTACTGCCATCTGTGTATCATGTCCCATTTGACACGGATGCACAGTCAGTGAAAACAGATCTACACAGTGACCTTTGGAATTCAGAGAATTGATCGAGCAGGCCAGATGAAAGTTCTTATGACATAGGCTTTTGGGGTTTGTCTTATACCAAGGTCAGGGCTGAGTAGGTATATACATTCGATTTTTTAAAAAATGAAATTGGGAAAAAACCGTAATTGAAAGGTCTTTTTCTATCTTAAAGCAATTTTTGGAGTCTTCAGTTTACCTGAGTTTCTTTGTACAGAAATGAAAACAGTGTTTGAGTGTGGCTTACTGTATTCAATTACGTGCAGTTAGGTCAGGCTGTGATAAGCTGTGTGAAGATGCTGGTGGCCATGAGGCTAGATCCACAGGGTAAAAACCTTTTCCAAAAGGGAAGAGTAACCTTACTGTAGGGCCCCTTTTCCTGCCTAAAGAGTGAGCTCCACCCTGCTGCTTAATTAAAGGCATTCTTTTGCTTCCTTGTTTGTAGCAAATTCGAGCCTTCCTCCTACCCTTTCTCCTACTCTTGAATTCCCTGTCCGTGACAGATGCCTGAGTAATCATCGCCTGTGTAGATGAGGTTATGCCTTTGATCAAAGCCCTGAGCCTGATTTGGCCTTTCCTGAAGCACCCTGTCCGAAATGTCTCTCACCAGCCCCTGCCTTTCCCCTCCTCTGTTATAGACCACTGTTCTTTTCCTTCATCACCTTTGTCACAGATTTGTGTTTGCAAATGTTGTCGTACCTCTTTGTACTGACAATTCCCTGTGGGCAGTTGGCACTCATGTTTTGTTCATGCTGTATTCCCAGGACCTAGCAACGTGCCTGAAATGTAGAGCCTCATGTGTTTTTTCAATGAATAGACAAAGGAAGGAGATAATTATCCAAGTCAGGTGGCAACTAGTCTGACTATAAATTACCTTGGCTGTTCTTAGAACTTAAGAGTCTGTTCTCTTCTTGCCACTCTCTTTTCATTCCTTTCTTTTCCCCTTTTCTCCCCTACCCCCCATGCCTGCGTCACGTTCTCGTATATCCCGCCTCCTGCCTTCAAGAGGTCCATAATCAACTGGAAGAGAATCCTAGCCTCTAGGATCAGAGCATATTTTTGAGCTGGATAGAGGGTCTGTGATGGGGTCCAAAAGCCCTGGCTCTCATCTGCTTATGCCCAGAAGTGTGCCCTGTTTCCTGGGGTTTGTGCCCAAGAAGGCTGGCTTGGGTAGGCAGGACAGAGGCGAGTGTGGGATGTCAGTGCCTATAAATGGGGCGTGAAATTTCTCTCACACTGGTCTTGTTTGGCATAAGCTGGGCAATGTGATTATTATGTGGGGAATTGGCTTGGGAGATGGGGATACTGAGGGAAGCAGAAGGTCTTGGGAAGCAGGCCTTGGGGGTTGTCTGAGACGATGGAGATGTGGAGTGTGAGGCACACTCACTTGACCTGTTTGGTCTAGAAAATAAGCAATCAGTGATCAATGTGTGAGGACAGTTGTCAAATCAGTATTAATACTTTCAATAATATGCCTGTAATTTACAAAAATAACTCTTTAGGGATATCCTGTATCTTATGTAGTGTAACTGTACTTATCTGTACTTCCTTCCCCTAAAATATACTTGCTTGCAACCTCCCATGATGATGCCTCCCTAAGCTTTCCTTTGCCTTCTTCCTGTTTTTAGCTTACAGTTGTGCGGCCTGTTCACATGGCCATGCATCAGAATGTCTGGGTAATTCACTAGACGAATAACAGCGGAAAACCTGAATGCCATTTGCAATTAGGTTTGTAATGGTACCCAAATGTAATTAAAAGAATTTTAGAAAGCTGAATACTTTGAAATTTGGAAACAAGTTATTCTTGGTAATGTTAACTGTTCGCTTTGTAATTATATAAATGGTTACAGCAGTGTGAACTCCAGGTGACTGTTTGAGTAGGCTCAATACACAATGCACTAAGGTGGTAGCAAACTTGTTTTAAGCATATGCGTGCTATGGTTATCCAAAGGTCTTACTCTTATTAAAACCATCAACTATAATATGACTTTTAACTTTTCAAATTGTTGGACTGTAATTATTCAGATTTGAATTGCACCAAAGAAACAGACACATTAATAGTTGGAGAAAATAAAACAAACCCAAACTCTTGATATATTTACTCAGATATTTACTAGGAAAGACCTTCAGATTCTTAAAATAACTAATGTTTCCCTTCACTACAATGGTTAATTCTTTTTCAGAATCTCTTTTTATGCTATCCTGAGCTTTACTGAGCTATATTTCATATAATTCATTGTAGACTTTTATAATCATCATGTTTCTGTGGAGAGAAGCTTGAAAGTGGATAAAAATTCTTGGCCAGAGAGTACAAGAGTCAGTAGTGGAGTGATTTAAACTTTCTACCAGGCCCTGTGCAGGGGTCTAAAGCAGGATGCCAGGATGAATGAGGTCAATCTCTTGTTACAGAGGAGCTTTGGTATCTAGAAAAGGAAGATTACACAGATAACCACATATTTCAGCCTCCTCTCCTCCTTCTCTTGCTCTGGCTGCATGAAGCCTGTGTTAGGTGGTTAATGGAGGGGGCGAGAGGACCGTCCCAGCTCTGCATAGCTAGCGGGCAGTAGAAGCAGGAGAGGCTCTTGGGGAAGGCTCTGTCTGCTTTCCTCTTACCCTGGACCTATCCTGGTCCTGGGCAGAGTTTAAGGCACTAATACACATATGTCTGGGAATGATGGTCCTTGTCAAGATGTGAAGCCAGGCTTTCAGTCAGAGAGTTCTAGGGGTTGTTGCTGTGGAGTCAGCTCAGGTCCTCACAGTGCTGTCAGGAGACCAGCTCTTTCAGAAAGGATAGTTTATTCTCATCTTCCCTAAGTCATCCCCTATGGAGCCCTTTGATACTCTAGATATTAAAGTAGCTGTCTCTTTATGTTCCTTTCCTTTGCTTTTTTGGTCTAAGTGTGATTATAGTCTTTCTGAGGTGTGTTGAGATATTCCTCTTTAAGACTGATCTTAAGTACCTTATTATTGCTGGATTAAGGCTGGTGCTCTGGCAATCTTGTGTTACTACAGAAGCAACAAAGGACTACTTTGAGACCAAACCACAGTGCCCTAGACTTAAACTTTTCAAGTTACAGGGAGGCTATGGAGGGTTTGGAGAAAGTGTTTTTAAAAAACTGATGCCACTTGATGGAAGCAGATTCCTAATTTAGCTTTTTTCTTTTCCTTACAAATGACAAATTTCTTCTTTCTCGTGGCCCTGAGAAAATTATCATTGAGATCATCCCAAGGCTTCTTGATAAGGAGTAAGTGGATCCTTTCCCTTTGGAATAAGTTCTAGGGAAGGTGGTTTAACTGTGCCTTCCTCCATTTCTCAGTGTCTGTACATTTCTTTCTGCTGTCTAACCTGAATTAGTTACATGCCTTTTAAAAGCTTTTTTGAGACAGAGCCTGGCTCTGTTGCCCCAGCTAGACTGCAGTGGCATCATCATAGCTCACTGCAACCTCAAACTCCTGGGCTCAAGTGATCCTCCTGCATCAGCCTTCTGAGTAGCTGGGACTATAGGCACATGCCACCATGCCCAGCTAATTTTTCTGTTTTTATTAATAGTAGAGTTGGGGTCTCAGTCTTGCTCAGGCTGGTCTCAAACTCCTGAGCTAAGGCAACCCTCCTGCCTTGGCCTCCCAGAGTGCTAGTATTACAGGCATGAGCCACTATGTCCAGCCTTTAAAAGCATTTATAAAGAAAATTCTATTCCTAATTCTTCATCTCCATCGACATAATTTTGAAAAGTTTGATTTTGGACTCAAAGCATAGCACAAATAATGAGAGTAAATGGCTGTTGTTTGTTGAATACGGTTTTTCCTCTCTTTAATATAGTCTATATAATCGATATGACATCCCTTTAATATAGTACAGAGATTCTTTGGGTTGCAAGCCACCCAAGCCCCATTCCAAGTGGTGTAAGTGAGAAAGGGAATGAATTGGCTCACATAACTGAGAAGTCTGGGGGTAGATCTCGCTGTCCTCCCAGGAAGACAATCCTGGCATTAGGCCTCAGCCCTCACCACCTTTCACTCTGCTTTCTTCTGCTTTGTTTCACTCTTAGGCAGGCACTGCCATTTGTTGGCCCCAACAGCTCTAGGTTTGCATCTGCACAGCTCCAAGTCCAGAGAAAGGTTCTAGAATTTCTGTGGTGGACAGGAAGAACCTTGATGCTGTGGCCAGGCACCCCCAGCTTCAGCCCGTCCCTTGAGGCAGAGGTGTGGTCACTCTGAGAGTGAGTGGGGGAAGGTGGTTACCCAAGAACTGCTTGGAGCTGTCAGTAGAAGAAGGAGGTTGATAATTGGATAGGCAACACATAGGACAATACATCCCTCTAGGTAGACCGTATCTTCCCTTTTTCACGGACAAGGAAATTGAAGCCTATCTCTTTTCATTTTCTTTTTAAACCTCATCACGAGTTTGGTCTTGGTGAATTGCAGCCTGTGAGTAATGGCCCCACCTAGGACAGGCTCACTGCCCAGTGCAAACCATGCATTTTTTCATCTGCAGAATCATCCCTGGGCTCCTCTGTTGTGAGCTATACCTGTGTCTCTCCTAAGCCTGCTCACAGTTTAACCTACTCAGAAATTTTGGAGCAGCAGCCAGGACATTTTCCATCTGAGACCCAAAGAGGAACTGCATCTTGGTCTGCACCTGCAGAAAGCTCGCAGCAGCTCTTACCCACTGTGAACTTTGATCTCCCGACAGTGCTGCTAAGGAACAGACATTGGTACAAGTTTGCTTCAGGCCCTCCTTGCATTTCATTTTCTCTCCAATTTCTGATGGTGTTTTCCTTGCCTGTCTTCCCCCAGTTTCTTCCCTTTTTAGCTCCCTTTGTAAAAGATTAGTAAAACTGAAATAAATTTTTGAATTGTCATCCTGTCTGTGCTCTAGTTCTCTTTTCTCGATTTGTCTGTACCAGCTGTGTCGTTGTTGAGATAGTCTTAAAATGCCAGCCTAGCTTTCTGGCAGCAAGCTCTGGGTGGAAGGAATGGAACATAATCCCTCACTGTGCAGCTAGATTGCGTTTCAGGCTCGCTGCTTTTGTGGTCAAGGATGGATTACTGGTGCCAAAGGGCAGAAGTAGCATTCCGTTAGCACCCTCAGAGCTTCCATTTTGCCATTGCCATTTCAGTATTGAGAAAAATGCCAACATTTCCAGCCAGATTGAAAATTTTTATATCCCCTATGTTCTGACAAAAGCATTTCTTAATTTTGTAAACAGGGAAGAGGAGTTTTTGTTTCAGAATGTAGATTTTTTTTTTTTTTTTTTGGAGACAGTCTCGCTCTGTTGCCTGGGCTAGAGTGCCGTGGCGTCAGCCTTGCTCACAGCAACCTCAAACTCCCGGGCTCAAGCAATCCTTCTGCCTCAGCCTCCCGAGTAGCTGGGACTACAGGCATGTGCTACCATGCCCAGCTAATTTTTTTTTCTATATATATTTTTAGCTGTGCATGTAATTTCTTTCTATTTTTAGTAGAGATGGGGTCTCACTCTTGCTCAGGCTGGTCTCGAACTCCTGACCTCGAACGATCCTCCCACCTTGGCCTCCCAGAGTTCTCGGATTACAGACGTGAGCCACCGCGCCTGGCCCAGAATGTAGATTTTGAAGGATTTTTTTTTTTTTTTCACAGAGCAATGGGACCAGTTCTGTTTAACACTGGTTCATATTGACTGGATTGGGGGAGGTACACATACCGCACTCCCCATATTTTGTTGGAAGAAGGAAGGTAGAAACTTGGAAGAAAAACAGTCTTACTCAGTCATCCATTTCAGACAGTGTGGTTCGTACTTTTGTACCTTTCTATTTAGGCAACAGCCAGCTTTGGTTAAAATTAAAAGCTAGGAGAAACAGATGGGCAAGAAATACAGTTTGAATAATGAGCAAGATAACTTTTTATAAGTCTTCCGGTATATGAGTGTGGTCTATCTTTCCATTTATTAGGTTGTCTTTAATTTCTCTCAACCGTATCATGTACTTTTTTGTGTATATATCTTATACGCCTTTTGTTTTATTTTTCTTGGTGCTGTTGTTTTCTTAATTTCATTTTTGGATTGTTCATTGTTGATCTATGGAAAATAAAATTGCTTTTTTGTTTGGTTTTATATCCTGCAACCTCACTGACCTCATTTATTGGTTCTAATTTTTTTAGTGCATTCTCTAGAATTTTCTGTTTACAGGATCATGCCATTTGTAAATGGAGATAGTTTTAATAGTTCTTCTTATTCAATCTGGATGTTTTTTATTTCTTATTCTGGTCTGATTGCCCTGGCTAGAACTTCTAATACAATGTTGAATAGAAGTAGCAAGAGTGGACATCTTGTGTTTTCTTGATCATAGGGGGAAAGCATCTAGTCTTTTGCCGTTAAATATGTTGTTGATGGTGTGTTTTTTGTTTTTGGTAGATGCCTTTATCAGGTTGAGGGAGTTCCCTTTTAATCTGTGCTTGTAGTGTTTTTAGCATGAAAGAGTTTTATATATTATCACATGCTTTAGCTATGTTTAGAGAACATGTTTTTGTCTCATGTTAATATGATGCATTAAATTAATCAGCTATTGTATATTAAACTGACATTATATTCCTGGGATAAATCACATTTGACCACGGTGATAATTCTTTTTATATGTGCTGGATTTGGTTTACTAGTATTTTGTTGAAGATCTTTATGCCTGTATATTCATAAGAGATATTGATGATTCTGTGTTTAAGAAATTGTCTTAAGTAAATCATTTTCTTAAGAAGGAGACATATATTATAAGGATTAAACAAAAGAAGGTATAGAAAGCACTTAGCACAGTGCCCAGCACAAAGTAAGCGGCCAGCTTATGCGAATTGCTTACTTTTTGAGTGGCGGTCATTTAATGTCATGCCTCAAAGCATAGGATGAGTCAAGACAGGCCTACATTTGAATCCTAGCTCCCTCCACCTTCTTGTTTGCTGTGTAACTTTGGGCACATTATATCTGGATGCCTTCAGTTTGTTTCATCTTTAAGCCTGGAGTGGTAATAGTACTTCCTTCAGGCTTGTCAGGGGGATTTAATGAGAATTTGCAAAACCGAACACAGGGCCTGGTACATAGTTATGTACTACGTGAATATTAATTCTTGTTAGTTTTAAACACATTGACTGCAGTGGTATAATGGAAGGTGAAAAATTGGACGTAGTTGAACTGTCAATAGGTGATTGATTAAATATAGTATATGTGAACAGTGTAATAGGTAGTCTTTAAAATGGATTAGAGTAATATTGATATAGAAAAACATTTACTAAATGTTGGTAGTGGGCAAAAGAGCAGGTTTTGTGCACATGTATGTAAAATTGATGTTTATGAATGCATTAACGTTTAGAAATGCATATATATCAAATTGTTAGCAGTTTAATTTTGGGAGCTTATGACTGCTTATAGTAGAACTTCAACTTTTAATTTTAAAATAGGCATATATTTTACTAGGAAAAGAAGAATAAACATTTCTGTCTAGGAAGAAAATAAGGATGCTTAAAAATATTTTAGGTTGTAATTGTCTTACTGTCTTGATTTTACTCTCAGATATTTTTATAGCCTTGTTTGATTTATCATCTAATGAAACCTTACGCATTTTTAGAAAGTGATAAAAGATTCTAAAAAAGACATATGAAGAAAGGTTTGCATCCATTCACCACTTTTACCTTTCTTTATATGGACTACCAGAATTAAGTATTTGAATGTCTGCTGGGTGTTGGCCTAGGCTCTTTCTAAGGTGTTGTAAATACCAAGAAGAATATGAAGTGGTCCCTACTCCAGGGACAGGGAAACAGAACACATCTGCAAACAGCTAATTCCAGGGTGAGGTGGAGTAAATGGCACATGGATGGTGTGTAGCACAGAAGCTGGCACTGTCACCTCTTTTTGGACAGAGCTACGCAGGATCTCAGAGGAGCTAACAGTAGACTTAACGTTTTCAAGAATGCATAGGGATATGTCAACTAGACGGGACAAGACTTGCAGACAGCAGACACAGCCTTTGCAAAAGGCTTGGAGCTGTGCAAAGTTCAGGAAGGGAGAAATTTGGGGATATTTATGAAATGCAGCCAGCCTTTGGGCTTATTATCCTGTCTCTGTGTAGCCTCCTCTCGGGAATACTAATTATATTCTAGTTACTAGGCTGCCACATTTCTTACTCCCTTGGAGGAGAATTTCAGTAACAGGGAGTGGGTGAATCTGAAAGCCTATAAGGAATATCAGCTTCCACAGTACTGTAGGTGAAGTAAAGAGAAAATGAGGCATTTCCTCCCCATTGGGCTTTTACTAGTCAAAGCCTGTCTCAGAAGAGAGAGGAAAAGCTTTGTGGTTTAGGTCCTGGCTTTCCTGGTGGATGGACAACAAGCAGACATTTATTATTTTCTGTGACATTTTATTGGTCCTCATAGAGGAGTGTTTAAATTATCCAAAAGGACAATATGGCTTGTAATTCCAAGTTCCAGACACCAGATTTGAAGTCCATCTTTAGGCTTATTTCTCTGACATCGCCATCCCCAAACCTTTAGTCATAGTGGTATAAAATGGTCTTTCTGACCTATCTGTGGCTTGTTGCTTTCTGTCTTCCTATCCCCAGCCTGATTTAGGTTTGGTTCTGAGGCACATGGGTCCAAGTCTGCTAATGGGACTGGTTCTGACCTCCTGGTGCCAGCCCTGGCCATTCCCCAGCATCTGGACCAGAGTGGTAGACTTGTTCAGTTTCCAGAAGTCTGCTGTTTGCTTTTGAGTCCGTGAATGACTGTGTTTGTACCCTGTCCTTCTTGGTTTTTCCAAAGATTCTCTCTCTGTGTTAAAATCTCTTTTGTGTCAATAGTTCTTTGTGGCAGGCTGTTTTGCCATTTTTCTCTTCACTGTGTCTACTTACTTGGGTTGCCAAGAGTGGGTTGATTGAGGGTTAGATAAAAATGAACGTCACTCTGCAGAAATTTTGTGAGTCATTCTTAAGTGTTTTCTCCCAGCTATGTAAAAGGAAGGATAGAGCTCAGGTGATTTTTTTTTTTTAATGGATTAAACAAGATGACAGTGACTGGGAACAGAATACTCCAGTCAGCTACACCGGATTTCTACTGAGACTGTCAAATGAGAGAAGTGGCCCTCAGATGGCAGTCTTTGCCATGGTGGCTGAAGATAGAATTAATTATTTCTCTGGGTTTGGGGAGAACTTACTCTTCTGTAAGACCATTTTCTGTGTAACATATGTTGTAGTATTGGGTGAAAATGTTAAAATTGGTGTACTGGCACAAGCTTGCCTAGTTAAAAATACTCATTTTCACACGTTTTTGCCTTAGTTAAAGCTCAAGAAAAAGAGGTTATGTACTAACAGATGTCTGCTTTGCTGAAAAGCCTAAAGAAAATGGGAATTTAAATGGCTAGTAGAGTTTAGTATGGATTGATTTAGTAGAGAAATACTGAAATATGTTAGAACCCAGGGCTTTGAGACTCCCTGTCCTGGATTATAACCATGGTCTAGTTACAGATATAGTTTATTTGTCCAGTTAAGGAATGACATATTCTACATAAGAAAATTTCTCAGTTAACTGAAACTAGGTACCTTTCTGACAGCCCAGCCTCCTTTTTAATCTGATTTTAATTTCTCGGTGTCTAAAAAGCTAGGAAACATAGGCTAAGCTCATTTTAAAATAATATGTTAAGTTTTCAAATAATAGGCTCAATTGATTTTTATCCTCCAAATACCTTTTCAGGTGAAGTCATTCTAAATTTAAAGCAGCATATCCAGTATATCTGGAAAATAAATATGCCATTTGTCCTATGTTTCCCTGAATTTCCAATTGAGATAGGAAATATGAATTACTTTGTTTGCTCGTCTACAGATCTCTTGGGAAAGAACTGAATCTTATATTGATGATACAGGGTGATTGTTGGGAGAACCTGCTATTGTGCTGTTAAATTGTGTAGATGGGATTTGACTCCTGTACTGTCATTGCATTCTAAGCAGTTTGGGTTTAGGGGTTTTTCTGTATGTGTGTTTGCTTTTCATAGCTTCTATTTCGCTCTCCGGCTTTCAACTGCCACTTTTTATTAACATCACTTTGCTTAATTCCTGCATCCCCGTTCTCACCGTCCCTCTAATTAGTTGCTAAGTAAAAACACTGAGTAGGACTCTTAGAGCTCAGTTTTAAAAATCCTACATCGGCTGCTCAGTGTGCCCTTTTCTCCTTCCCTTCCTTGGGAGCCATTTCCGTACGGATACTCAGTGAAAGGAGTGCTTTCTACTGCAGTTTGATTACAGTGCACTGTTGCGTGACATCTTCAGTCAGTTTGAGCAAGTAATAATTAACTTTTAAAAATATATGCTCTTAGAGGGCAGAAACAGAGCCACTTCCATTTTCTTCGTGCCTTCCCTGTGTGTGCTCGTCTCCCCTGCAGTTTTTTTTGTGTGGCATCTAGGACAGCAGCATGTGTCATAATTGTGGTTTCTGTGGCCTCCAGGTTATTTTCCCATAACATGAGAGTGTAAAAAGAATGAAAAATGTTTATTTTTGCTTTAAGCAAGTAATCATCTTTTATAAAAATGAACATATGAGAAAAATAAATAAAATAGGAGGAGGAGAAGCTCTTACATTTATCTATATACTTACTGTGTCTATTGCTCTTCATTTCTTTACGTAAAACCAAATCTCTAACTGGTATCATTTTCCTTTTGCCTGAAGATCTTCCTGTAACGTTTCTTGGAGTGTAGATCGGATGGTGACAAATTCTTTTTTTGTTTGTTTAAGTTTTTATTTTACCTTTATTCTTCAAAAGTATTTCTGTTGGATATAGAATTCTAGGTTAACATTTTCAGGATGTCATTCCACTATCTTCTGGTTTACAGGGTTTCTGATGAAGTCCGCTGTCATTTTCGTGTTTGTTCCTTTGTATGTAATGTGTCTTTTTTCCCTCTGGCTGCTTTTCTCTGATTTTATGCAATTTAATTATGATGTACCTCAGTGTGCTTTTCTTTGTGTGTGTCTTACTTGGGAGTTGTTGAGCTTTTTGGATCTGTAGATTCCATCAAATTTGGAAAAGTTTTGGCCATCATTTCTTACAATATTTTTCTATCCATCCCCTTCTCCCCCTTCATCCTGCTGGCAATGCAATTTCGTGTGTGTTCAACTGCTTGATATTATCCCTCAGGTTTCTAAGACCCTTTCTTTTATTATTTTTTCAGTCTATTTTGTTTCTATGTTTATTTTGGGATAAAATCTATTACATTTAAGTTCCCTGATTATTTTTTTCCTGCAGTGTCTAATATTTTAATCCCATTTAGTGACATTTTTATTTCAGATGTGTTTTCTTAAAATCCAGAAGTTGCATTTGATCTTTTCTAAAATCTTCTTTTTCTCTTATTAATGTTGATGTGTTCCTTTAATACTGAACATAATTATAATAGTAGTTGTAGTGTTCTTATCTCTGTCATTTCTTAGTTGTTTACTATTTTCTGATGTTCCCCCTCCTGATTATGGACCACATTTTCTTGCTTCTTATGTTTAGGAATTTTTGATTGGACCCTGTATATTGTGAATGTTATGTTGTTGAGTGTCTGTACTTTGTTACATTCTTCTAAAGAATGTTATCCTTTGTTTTGGCAGAGCTGTTAAATTAATTTGTGGATCTGCCTAATCCCCTTCTGGCCTGTTTTTAAGCTCTTATGGGGCAGGTTTAGTGTAACCTTCACTCTGGGAATATTCAGCCCTAGTACTAAGACCTGACTTTTCTGAAGTCTCCATTAAATGCCTTGGGCGAGTCACTGAGAACATTCCACTTTGGCTGGTTGGAGCTTGAATGTCTTCCTACTTTGTGTGAACTTTAAGAATTGTTCAGTTTATACCTTCCTGGTCATTTTTTGCCCTGCTTGGTGGAAGTTTACCCACATATACAGGGCCTAGACCTTAGCATATTTCTGGAGCTCTCTTTCTGTGTAGCTTCCTTTTTGCTAAACTCTGTTCTGTTATTTCTAGCACCCTTAGTCTCCCTGAACTCTGTTCTCTATTGTCTCAACTTAACAAGGCTACTAGGTTTATTTTGGGTTCCCTTTCCTTATATTTGGTGGCCTGAAAATTGTCTCTAGGCAGAGGGTTGGGGTGATTGTATAGCTCACCTTGCTTCCTTCTCATCTTTCAGGGATCAGAGTTCTGCACTGCCTATGTCTCATGTCTACAAGTAGTTGTTTCACATATTGTCTCAGGTTTTCTAGCTATTTACTGCAAGAGGTTAAGTCTGGTCCTTGCTATTTTATCATTGCTGCAAGCAAAAATTCCAGAAATTTCATTGAAAGTGGTCCCTTGAAAATAATTCTTAGCAACTGAATACAGTTCTAAATGGCATGCCTGCATATGTTAGAAGATTGAAGTAAATAATTTACATGAGTCTTTGAAGCATAATAATATCCTTACGTCCCTCATTCATTTTTTACCCTTCCCACAGACTGGAACTGTTCCTGCCTTAAAGCAGAATAATGATTGTGGTTTTTTAACATAGTTGAATAATGACAGCACTTTGGGTGCTCTTGGAGCTTCCCAAAGGACAGATAGGCTGAGCTCAGTCCTTGTCACTGCTAATGCTGGCATTGCTCAGTGGGTGACCTCTCCTTTGGGTTGTTCTTGTTCTGTACATTGGACTTAAATTTTACTCTTGGGAAGCCCCTTATGAACTTGCTCTGCAGTTCATGAATCACTTTCTGAATCAACATTGGAAGCCTATGCTAATAGAATACTCACTGCACATCTGAATCAGTAAAAAAAATTGATGTATGAATTGAAAGAAACATCTTGAAACATGAGGCATGATAAGACAATCTGGGAGATTTAAAGACATGTTGAAAGAAGCTAATTTGCATAAGGACATGGATTTGTAAGGATGTTCTCACTGCCCCCCACCCCTAAATGAACTAAGCCATGTCATTTGAAGTACATTGTTGGTGAGTTTTAAGGAGCGCCGGGAGCATTAGGGTCCTGAGTAGATACAAGACTTAGCTGTTGATAGTTTAGCCAAGCAGCAGCCAGATCAAGGAAAACACGGTAGTGTTTGTATCTGTTTTGTGGTTTATAATTATTTACCTCAGACCTATTAGTAAAGATCTAAAACCTTTTTTCAGAAGTCATGAATATTGCCAGGTATAGATGTTAGTTTTCTTTTTTGTTTTTGATTACTCTAAGTTTTTGTTTAGCCTCCTGAATGACTCACCCTTGCTACATAAGTCCTTGGTACCTGATGCATAAGCTTTAATTTCATGTCATTGAAATGTTGTTGATAAATATATTGATTTTTAGGAACCCAAAGATATTTTTTTCTTTTTAATTTTAAATGCAACTTTAGGAGTATTGATTGGATCCACTGCTGTTTAGGAAATTTGTAAGTTAATGAACTTATGAAAAAATATTCAACTTGACTAAAAGAAAAATACATCAAAGAAGAAGCAGCATTTTTTTTCTTCTTCTTCTGTGATGCATTTTTCTTCACCTACCAAATTGGTTGAAGTTTAAAAATCACACTGTTCAGTGTTGGCAAGGGTGTGGCAAGATCTGGGTACTTGTTTGAAGTTCCAGGAAAAACGTACATTTACATAACCTTTCTGGAAATAAGTTTGGCAGTACACATCAAGCACGTTTATACTCTTTGACTCAGTAATATTGCTTCTAGGCATTTCTTTCTTAAAATTGTTTGAAATTCAAACAAAAAATGCATGTAGGAAGGTGTTCGTTGCAATATTATTTCTAATGGGGTGGTATTAGAAACACCTCAGATGTCTGCAATGAGTGTTTCAGTTGGAACATTTTCCAGTTATGAAGTACCATACAACTATTAAAATGGTGTTTATGAAAAATATTTCACCACAAAGGACAAATTTACATATTTGAAGTAAGCAGTATTCCAAAATGATACATGGTCTCATCTTGGCTATTATTAAAATATGCCAGGCAGGGGCAGTGGCTCACACCTGCAACCCAGCACTTTGGGAGGCTGAGGTGGGAGGATCACTTTAGGCCAGGAGTTCAAGACCACTCTGGGCAATGTAGCAAGACCGTGTCTGTACAAAAAATAAAAACATGGTCAGGCGTGGTGGCGCACGCCTGTAGTCCCAGCAACTCAGAGGCTGAGGCAGAAGGATTCCTGGAGCCCAGGAGTTTGAGGCTGCAGTGAGCTATGATGATACCACTGCCCTCTAGCCTGGGTGACGGAGTGAGACCCTGTCTCTGTAAAAAAAAAAAAAAAAAAAAGTCATGAAAGAATGGTCAGAAATATTCCAAAATGTTAAAGTAAATGTTTCTAGGTGGTGGTTTATGAGAGATTGTTGTCTTCTTCATGGTTTCTCTTTTCTAAAATTGGAGTGGGAAAGCATTCTGGATGTGCGAGAAAGCAAGCTGATCTGGATTTACTGAGGCTTTCTAGACCTTAGACAGGTACCTCAGATTCCAAAAGAGCAGGCAAGCCATTCGTCTCTAAGACTAGTTGTCTTATGTTCAGGTGAAAAAGTACTTTAAGAAAAACCCCACAATTTCTGTGCTTACTGTTTAGATAAAAATTTTGATGATGAAGATTCTGCGGATGGTAATAGACCTTCCTCTGCTAGTTCTACATCATCCAAGGCTCCGCCAAGCTCACGGAGAAATGTTGGAATGGGGACCTCCCGCCGGCTTGGATCATCCTCTCTTGGATCCAAGTCTTCAGGTAAGTCCAAGCCCTGGGTGATTTCTGGGGTCAGCTGTGCCAGCTTTTCAAACCAGAGGTGAAGGTACTTTGCCATCACATCCCTCAGAAGAGATCTAATCCCTGTATACAGCACGTTTCTGCTTGCTGTTCTTTAATTGAATTAGCACTGCTAGGCCCACGCTGATAAACTGGTAGGATGTAAGTTTGAGCTGCGATGTTGACCTTTGCCACATTCTGGCAAGGCAGAGACTGTAGGAGAGTGAAGCCAACCCGGAGGAAAGCATGGCTCAGAAATAAAGAGCACTCACTCTGATGGCATTATTTGGTTATCTGGATCCAGCAGTGCCTGAAACCACCATGGAACTGGGAATAATCCAGAAGTCAGATTGTGTCTTCTGTCTTTAAAATATATTTTGTTCTTACAAGTAACATTGTTCCTTGTGAGACCAGTATGGATGTTGAAGTAAATAAATGGTGGGAGATTAGCTCTCTGAAGCTTTGAAAATTGATTCACAAAGATTTCTCCCCCAAATCCCTCCTCTCCCACCCTCCCAATCTAGACAACTTTTCGTTATACACAACTCTTATTTTGGTATCAAATTTTAAATTTACATGCAAATTTCCTACTTTTTGCCTCTGAAAAATTGTATAGCTGCTCCTTTTAGGAGCATTTTCACTGTTAGCATTGGGCTTTTGAGCTGCTGCTGGTAGTTGGGGGGAATCCTGTGAGCCAAAAAAACCAAAGCTGAATGGGCTATGTGAAAGCTCACTGAGGATGAGCATTATTAATAGAATGCTGTCTCCTGATGGTCTCTCCTGAATTCTGAACGGGCACCACAGTGTTGGTATCTTGACTAGCCCTGCTTGGCACCGCTACACCTCCTGACCCCACAGAGTAGCTGCGCTGCTGGCTGCAGAAAGTAAAGTTCATGGCAGGGATGGCAGAGGAGAAACGTTGCTTTGTTTCTTATGCTAGTTGTTATTCTTCTTAGTTCTTTCTAATCTTTTTATGGTGCATTTAAAAATTTTTTATTATTGAGATTAAATTCACATAACATAAAATTAAGCATTTTAAAGAAAACATTTTTAATGTTTCATCTGCCTTGTAACATGTATCGGTACTTCATGCATTTTAATGGCTGAATAATCTTTTTCATCTTTTTTTCTTAATGTATTCTTGGGTAATTATCAGTTCTACAAACAAGACTTAGAAAATTTCTGCATAATCAAACCACTGCTTTCCTTCCCATCCCTCACCAATACCCTTTCCAGAAAGTCCCCCCTGGGTAGATTATGCAGAAATGTCAGCCCTGTCTTTCCTTTCGGCCCTGCTCTCATTCATTTTCCGTTTTGTTTAACACCGTAGTCATGACTTTCCTGGTTGACTCTTCCTTGTCAGATTCCTTGGGCTCAGGGACTATTGTTGGTCTTTGAGTCCTCTTAGGTATATAGTCCATGGTGCGGTGCCTTGTGTATAGGATCCATTCAGGACCTGTCTGCTCAGTGGGATCCAGTCCTTATGCTAAAACAGGCATACAGCACCACGTCACAGTGGGTGGCTACCATCCCTTTACAGTTAGGTTGTCAACACAGTGTTAGTGATCTTCATCAAGAATGATGACGTACATTTATTGCTGCCTGGATTGCTTTAAAACCCTTTTCTGTCTAGGCAGTCTATCAGGACCTCTAACACCACATACATATCTGGGAAGATGCTCTTAGAAAAGTTTTCAGACTAATCAATGTAAACCATTAATGGGGCTACAAGGATGACTGTAGATGCCAGGTTTTTTGTTTTTTTTTAAATATACCCATCTAGCCACTGAGGTAGATGCCAATTTTGAAAGCATTATTGTGTAAAAAAAAAAAAAATCTGATAAAGTAGCACCTGATTTTCATGCATGGAGTTCATATTAGCTAAAAGAGATAGCTTTTTCCAAATGATAGCAGTTAATTTTTAAATATACGAAGCATCTTAGGATAACTTTGTAGGGGAAACTTGTAACTGATGCTTAAATGAAAAATTGACATAGTTATGAATTCAAGAAAATGGAGATGTTTTGAAACTAATATAAAATTGAAATGAAATTGTTAAAATTCTTTAGAACTTCTTTGACCTATTTCACAAATTTGTTGCACAGGATTCCCAGTAATAACATAATCTAATTCCCTGAAGAATTAAATTTTATATATATTTATTAAGAATCTTTCAAAAGATTTTTGTATATTTATACAATATAAAGCATCTAAATTCTTTAAAACCTAGACTCTGCCTACTGAAACAAGTAGCCTAAGTGACTTTAAGCTAATGTGTATAGCATGGTAGAATTATTATACTTCAACTTAAATCAGTAATGTTTGTCAATTTCACAACACTCCAAATTTATATGAAGCCTTTAAAAAAATAGTTCTGAATCTTTCAAAATGCAATTTTGATTATGTATTTTTAGACTTCTCCAATGTGTGTTTTATACATTGTTGATTGCATTGTTTATATTTTAAAAATTAATCTTTTTTACAGCTGCAAAAGAAGGAGCTGGTGCTGTCGATGAAGAGGACTTTATTAAAGCATTTGATGATGTACCTGTAGTACAGGTGAATGAGGTTATTTGTGTATGATTGAAAACAGGGGCAGACTATTCTTCCAATTTCATTTTTCAAATATGTCATATGCTGAGAGTTCTTTACTAGGTCAGGTAATTTTAACTATCAAGACTACAGGGGATCTGAGGTACAGACTAGAAAATGTTGGAGCAAAAGTCAAGGACCAAGATGATCTTTCAGTAAGAATAGGAGAGATGGTGATTGCTCTAGTATTAAGTTTGTGGGTCAGGTCACATAAAAGGGAAGAAATAGATGATTAGGCTAAATGAGAGAATAAAGAAGCATGTTTACTTAGGGATTTCTCTTAGGAAAAATCAGTAAATTTGAAGGATTTTTGTATCTGAAAAGGTATAGAGAATGGTTTAATAAAAGCTTAGTTTATACCTTCTTTGATGCTTCACTTTAAGTATTAAATACCTAACATAAAACAAAGATTATTTATAAAGCCTGGGATAGTCCCATATTTTTGACTACTTTCTGCTGCCAATTGGGCCTAGTACTTTTTCTCAGTATACATTGACTGTACTTTGGATTCCTTTATCACTTACTGTTCATTATATACAACTCTTCTTGCCACCTTGGTTGTCCTATGTGTATAAAGCAGGTAACAAGCATCTTAGGCCAAGGTTCATCCTTAAGTACTTGACCTTCCAGGATGCATCATGATTGATTATACCCTACCTGTTTTCTAAGTAAGATGTAGGGATAAATGAGAATGTAGATTTGAAAGTATTTAAAATTATAGTTATAATGTGACATTATAAATAATTATAGTGAGAGTAATAAATGACCTACGCATCACTGACTATTTTCCAGTAGGCTGCTTTCTCTTTTGTACGTAAAGTCATCTAAGTTTATAGTAAAGCTGTGTTTGAGGCAAGATTATTCACACGTGGTAGGAAATCCAGTGGATACGCATTCACAATGGGAAAGAAGCTCATTCCTAAGACATTTTCTAGATATTTTCTCATAGGTGTTTCTTAAAAATGAGACAAGTTATTTTACTATACTTACTAAATGCTCTTGACTCATGAAATTAAGAAGTAGTCTTTGTTTATTCTGCAAATGTTTTCATATTGATTGTAAATTAATTTTGCTTACAGATTTATTCCAGCCGAGACCTTGAGGAATCCATAAACAAAATTAGGGAAATATTATCTGATGACAAGCATGATTGGGAGCAGAGAGTAAATGCTGTAAGTTGTTCACTTCACGTGATTGCATTTTCATTAGATTTATTTAAATATCCCAAATACTTTATTATGAAATTGGGAGATAGCGCTAATGAATTTTAAACAGTACATATTTTATGTATAAATTACACTTTACCTTTTTAGTAGAGTATCTCACTTCTATTTTTATTTTTAAAACATACCAACTAAAACAAACAAAAAACAGCCACAACATACCAATTTATACCTTTATATATCTCCTATTCTTTTAACAAAGACCTAATTGTAGAACGTTGATGGCCTCTGTGCTTCCCTTAGTAAAGATTTACTTCCGTGATGATTTGCTAGTATAAAGCAGTGTTTCCTCCCCACCCCCCCACCCCCGAGACAGAGTCTCGCTCTGTTGCCTGGGCTAGAGTGAGTGCCGTGGCATCAGCCTAGCTCGCAGCAACCTCAAATTCCTGGGCTTAAGCGATCCTACTGCCTCAGCCTCCCGAGTAGCTGGGATTACAAGCATGCGCCACCATGCCCGGCTAATTTTTTCTATATATATTTTTAGTTGGCCAGATAATTTCTTTCTATTTTTTTAGTAGAGACGGGGTCTCGCTCTTGCTCAGGCTGGTCTCGAACTCCTGACCTCGAGCAGCCCACCCGCCTCGGCCTCCCAGAGTGCTAGGATTACAGGCATGAGCCACCGCGCCTAGCCTAAACAGTGTTTTAATGGCATTTTTAGTGTATGTCCCTCAATATTCTTTTCTTTCTTCATATCACTTGCTAGAAAGTTGTGTCTCCTCTATTTTTAAAAGTAGATTAATGAAAAGTGGGCTGAACAATAACGTGAGGGTGGGTCTCATCTGAGGAAAGCTATTTTACACTGGCCAGCAAGAAGAGAGATGGTAAAATTGCTATTGTGTAATGTTTCTAATTCAGACTAGCCAGTTAATGAATGATACAGTCAAGGATAATATAGAAATACTGTAGGAATGCTTGATTTGATTCATTAAATAGGTGCTAAGTTGAGTGGGGTGTGGAGGAAGGTAAGCTTAGGAGGAACTTTTTACAGGCCATAAGGAAGGTTTTCAGTTATTTATCATTAGTATCATAGAATGTATAAATACACTAAGATATTTTCAATTAAAGAAAACATTTTTTTTGTAGAAATTATGTGCATCACAGAATCCTGCATTTTAAAAGTTATCTAGCTTTATTTGTGATATGTAGATTTGCTCATTGTATTGGTTAATATTTAACTGGCTGAATTGGGAAAACATTCTGTATCAGTTAATCTTTAATGTTGATCTCTTTTATATTTTTGGTTTCTATTGTTTCGTCTATTCTAAGAATTGTTTAGTATATCTCTGAATTTTCTCTATCCCATTAGCTAAAGAAGATTAGATCTTTACTTTTGGCTGGTGCTGCTGAGTATGATAACTTCTTTCAACATTTACGTCTTTTGGATGGAGCCTTTAAACTCTCTGCTAAGGATCTGCGGTCTCAGGTAGTGCGGGAGGCTTGTATCACATTGGGGTAAGGACTGCAATGTTCCCTATTCTCAAGCATACACCATAAAATAGTTTTACCATGGAGCTTCAAAGACAGCTCCTTGAGAATGTGAGCTGGCTGGGTCTCTTTCATGTAACTTTTGACTAGTCTCCAAGACCCATTCCAGTTAACACTTATTTCAGTACTTTTACAATATTTTCTGGCCAATTATGTAAAGTGTGACAGATTTTAAATTTCATTTTTTTCAATGACATTGCTCTGAAGCGGTTATTTAATATAATGATATGGAAAAATGAAATTTTGTAAAATTCTGTTTCTCAGATTTTTCATTGATTTTTGCTGGCAGGATATAGTGTGATTACCAGAATGATTTTTCTAGAAGAGTACTGTAGCTATAAAATTAAAGACATGTACTACAGTAAAATTTTATCATAGCTGCACCTGTATCAGTGATCAAAGTTCAAACTTGTGTTAGAATGTATGGTCAGAAAGTCTAAGAACCAGCAGCAGTAAGAAGACCTCGTAGCTGTTTAAAGTTTTGGCTGTAGTCAGATACTGAAGCCTGGATATGTTAAAGATAAAAGGGCAGAAGAAAAAAAAGGGCCAAGGGAGCTTTTCAGATTTATGTTTTATTAGTATCTGGTCCATTGTTTGTTTTTTACTATGTTTACTATTTGAATTAGAAATGATTAAAAAAAACTTTTGGGCTAATGACTATTTGCCAAGTGCTCTACATGCACATTAGAAATAGTTTTATAGTATCTTACTTAGACCCTGTCCTTTATACCTAGATAACTTTAAATGAAGAATCTAAAATGTTAAGTAGTTTGTATGCTTCACCGTTTCTAAGAAATGTAACTACAGCCTAGTATTCATTTCTTATTGTAGGCATTTGTCATCAGTTCTGGGGAATAAGTTTGACCATGGAGCTGAAGCCATTATGCCAACTATCTTTAATTTAATTCCAAACAGTGCCAAAATTATGGCCACTTCTGGTGTTGTAGCTGTTAGGTTAATCATTCGGGTAAGTATGTTGTAGGGCCATACGTAAAATAAGCAAATGGTAAATTTTGATGATTGATAAGAAATATTAGAGGCATTTTTAAAAAAATATAAGTAGAGAATTTATTTGGACCCAGTTTGAAGCCTGCAACCCAAAAACAGAGAGTCAAGTTTCCCTGAATATATGCTCCCACATTTTTCATTAGAGTAATTATATATAGTTGGAATCATGTTGTACCTATAGTATCATCCTTTCCCATACTTAGTTATAACATACTTTTATAATCCATAATGTGAATTGTGGATGTGATATAAAGTTACTGAGGTGTTGATCATTGACTCATCATTGGTTTTAAATATTTAAACACCTGTGTCTGCTTCTGAGTTTATATTATATTCATGTCTCTCAGATATTACTCTATTCCTTAATCCTGGTCCTTGCATTTTAGGTATTTGTGCTTGTGGTTTTGCTATTAACCCACATCTTTTATTTAATTAATTGCACATAAACACAGAAACAAAATGTTCTCTTTAGTTAAGTTTTCTAGACACTTACTGATTTAAATTTAAATAATTATTCATGTAATTTATGCACACGTTTTCAACAAAACCTAATAGTTCACAAAGGTTTAAAATGAAAATTTTCCACATTACCTCCTCCCGTCCCCCCACCTCCACCCTCACCCTTCAAGACTTTTTTCCCCAGAGGCAACTCTTGAAACTTTGGAGCTTGATGGTGTTGCTTAAAATCTATCCAGAATGGTCTTGATTATTGTAGGTTACTTTGTATTATTTTTAGTTCTTACTGTTCTTACTTGCACTGCCCAAAAATATTAAACCCAAAGTAATTTTTGGACATTTCCATTGAAACAGTATCAAAATATATTGTTCAATGACTATTTTTGAATTCACTCAGACTTCTACTGTTCAGATAATTTAGACTTCATACCAATGATTGTTTTAATTTTAGACTTATCATGTTTGTCTGCTCTTGACTCTGTAAATTTTCTAATGGCCTTTAGCAAATCTTGTGAAATTTTTTTCCCTTTTAAACTCACTGACATTCTAATCTGGATATATATGTGCTGTAAGTAGGTTAGTAAGGAAGTGTCTCTCTTAGTTTTGTTTTGTTTTGTATTTGCAAGTATTCACCTCTTTTTTTTTTTTTTTCTTCACAGCACACACACATCCCTAGGCTAATACCTGTCATAACAAGCAACTGTACCTCTAAGTCTGTTGCAGTTAGAAGGTAAATTTGTAAAAGGTTTCTTCATTACCTTTGAATTGTTTGAAAGCCAAAACAAATTCCATATCTCCCTCCATGGATAAAATTTCATGTTTGAAATGTTAATGTTATTTAAGAGCAATGCAATAAGTGCCTTAGGGTTGAAGAATCAAGATCTAAATATTTTGGAAAATGAATTTGGACAACCTCTATTATGTTTCTGTGTGTGTGTGCTTGTGTGTATGTGTGTGTGTGTGAGAGAAAGAGAGTTGAGTTTAGGGGGAGTGGTAGAAGGAGAAGGGTAGAGGACCCCCTGTATACTTTTCCTGAGATAGTCCTCCTTCCTGTGTCGTTGGTCTGCGCCATTGACAGTGAAGGCAGTAACTGCATGCAGGAAAAAATATCATAAACAAATGTCAGTAATTTCATATTAACATAGGTAAGAGGAGGTATGTGTTGTTTCCATCTTCTGTGAGTGATTTCTAGAATTCTGAATCCTGACCAGTCACTTGCTTCTGCTGCACAATTATGAGAGATACACCCAGAAGCTACTACCGGCAAATACAACCTGAGCAACCAGATAGGGCTTTGTTCCCAAGTCCCTGTTTTGTCATACGTCCCGGTGAACTTGCCCTAAACTACATGTGAGGAATAAGGACTGTTCTTTTAGCTCAAATCTGTGATTCTTGACTGTTGGGTCAAGAGTCTATTAAAATCTGTGAACTATCTTCCTAGCAAAATGTAAATACACAGAATAGTTTTGTGTAGGTTTTCAGGGATTTCATAGACAGCACAAAAGGCTCTAAATGGACCCTGTCAGGAGCCTGGTGGGGTAAACTAATGACAGGCCTGGGCAGCCTCTTGGCCTCGTTCCCTCAGCTCCATGTCTTGATCCTAGCCCACTGGGAGAGTCCGTGACCCGAGGCTTAGCATCCAGCTGGCCTTAGCTGACTGTTTGCCTCCATTCTTGGGGTGTCACATTAGTCCTGCCATGCTTCTGTGGGTAGGGGACCTTTTTAAGCATGAAGTAGCCCTGTGTTCATCTTTTTTAAAAATTTATTTTGTTAATCGACCAGTGAAAATTGTATGTATTTATGGTGTACAATGTTGATATATGTATAAATCGTGGGATGGCTAAATCAAACTATTTAACAAATGCATTACCTCAAATACTTATCAGGGTGAAAACACTTAAAGTCTAGTCTCAGCAGTTTTCAAGTATACTACAATATGTTGTTATTGACTGTAGTCACCATGATATAAATAGATCTCTGGAACTTCTCCCTCCTGTCTAACTGAAATTTTATGTCTTCCCTAATCCCCCAATCCCCGAGCCCCTGGGAACCACCATTCTACTCTCTGCTTTTATGAGTTCAACTTTGTTAGATTGCACATATAAGTGAGGTCATGCAGTATTTGTCTTTATGTGCCTGGCTTGTTTCACTTAGCATAATGTCGTCCAGGTTCATCTGTGTTGTCTCATATGACAGGATTTCTTTCCTTTTTAAGGCTGAATAGTATTCCATTGCGTAGATATACCATATTTTTTTATCCATTCATCTGTTGATGGACAGGACACTTAGGTTGATTTCCTGTCTTGACTATTGTTAGTAGTGCTACAGTAAACATGGGAATGCAGATATCTCTTCAACATACTGATTTTATATCCTTTGCATATAAACCCAGTAGTGGGATTTATGGCCATATTATTAATAGCTGAATGAAAGACAAGAGAAAGGAAAAAGGAATAATTCAACTGTCTAAAGCCATGAAAAAAGAAATTTATTCCTTCCACTGAAAAAGCATAATTTCTAACTGTGTGGCCCAATTGTACATCCCTGAGGAATGCACTCTGCCCTTTACCTATAGTTCATTCAGCTACTCCGTGGGTGACAGTGGAGCAGTTTTGGCTCCCAAGGTAGAGGGATGATTATGAACTTCAGAACCTGACAGACTTCAGTTGAACGACATTACCTCTTCCCACTTACTGATTATTTGACCCATAAAGTATAAGAGTACCCTTCTGTAGGGTTCTGAGGATTCACAGTTAGGTTAAAGGACCCTGACACTTAGTGAAAGCTTAATAAATGGTAACCATTGTTAGAATTTGTTGCTGTTGCTATTGCTCTTATTATCATCTCATTATTGTTTTAAGTTTCCAAGAGAAATTCAGAAGGTGTTTTTTCTTTGTGTCAGGCAGAGCTTCTCCACTGAGATGACAAAGCTTCCACTTTGTTGTGGAACATTGCAGGATGTTTGAGGGATTAGTCAGCTTGGGCTGCCATAACAATATCGTAGACTGGGTGGCATAAACAACAGAGATTTATTTCTCACAGTTCTGGAGGCTGGAAGTTCGAGATCAGTGTGCCAGCAAGGTCCGATTCTGGTGAGGGCTCTCTCTTCCTGGCTTGCAGATATCTGCCTTCTGTTTATGTCCTCACATGGGAGAGAGACAGGGAGGAGGGGAGGGAGAGTGCAAACTACCTGTTGTCTCTCTTTTCGTAAGGGCACTAATCCCATGACAGGGGCCTACTCTGCCATGACCTAATCTAAACCTCATTACCTCTCAAAGGCCTTACCTCCAAATAACCATTACATTGGGAGTGAAGGCTTCGACATATTAATTGGGAGGGGGGAGACAAAATTTGTCCATAGCATTTAGCAGTTCTGGCCCTTGTTACTAAATATAAGTAGCAACCTACAATCACTGTGACAATAGAAATGCTGCCCCTCACCAATTATGAACCCCACCCCCAGATTGCTGTTTCTGTATTTAGTCACTGAATACCAGTTAGAACCATGTGTCTTAATGCTGAAAGAAGTAATAGGGACCATCTTGCTGGTCCTTCTGCCTTCAATAGGGCAATGTAACCAAGGCAGTGCGATTTTGCTGTGTGCACTCTACTGAGCTTTGCTTTGTATAATTGGTAAGAAATGGATCACACACACTCTCTGCCTTTAAGAAGCTTACAGTTTGGTTGGGGACATGAAAAACAGTAATGCAAAGCACTGTAAGAGTGAGTAACAACATACCTATTGTGGAGTTATGAGTTCAGACGGGATGGTGATTAAAGCCAGTGGATATATTCCCAAGAAGCTTCATAGACGAGTTGAAAGTGAGTGATGTCCTAAAAGACGAGTAGGTATAGGTGAAGAAAAGAGGGAAGAAAAATCTAGACTAGGAAGTGGCATGGGCAAGAGGGTGGAAGAAGAATAAACATGGCCTAGATTGGGGAAGGTGACAGTAAGGAACGCATATGGTCTAGTTTGGTGTCCTTTCCTTTGAGAAACCTTGCTTTACCACCCCTGCCCCGACCACTGCCAGTGCCAGGACCAAGCTGCATGGCTCTTGGCCCCTTGCGCTCCTAGCACACTGTAACTGTTTCTTGTCTCTCTCGTTCGCTGGACTGTGTCTTGGTTATCATTGTATCTCCAGCATATAACCTAGGGTAAGGGGCTATTAAATTGATTAATTGTATGGATTATAAGGTTGTGAATTGGGAAGACCATGGGAAAGAAAGTCTGGTCATTGCTCTAGAGAAAAATTACCTTCTGATTTGTCTCCTTGAATGGGTTCCTAGGACTACTAAGATTTACTCCAGTAAAAATAGGAACCCTGGACTTAGGAAAAGAAAATTTTAAAGAGGTAGGACCCAAAGTGGTGATGCAGTCCAAAGGAAAGTAGACTGGAATCGTTTTTGTGCACATATCAGACCAAGAAAAATCATAAAAGCGAACAGGCTTGGAAAGGAAGGATGTGGAAAGATGGAAGGGAAGGCAGCTGAGTGGCTGGAAAAAATGCATTCTCAGCACCAGCTTGGGCCTTCTTAGTGTGAAAATTTGGAGAACACTTCGTTTTTGAAGATATTTTTTTTTTTTTTTGCTTTTTTTGTGTAAAGCATTCTCTGAAATTAGTGCAAAGACCTGATTTTGTAATGTATAATGATATTCTGTGCTTGTATGTATTCTGTATTAACATATCATTTAGGATAGTATAAAAACAAATGATAATGATAGGCCCTTTCAGTAATGTTCCCATGAAGTTCAAGGTTCTGATGGGAAGGAAACTCTTGTATCCTATATCCCCGTGGCCACTGTAGGTGCTTAATTACTTTTATCTACTTTGGTTTTTAGTCATTTCTGATTCCTTCTTCATGTTCCATTTTTCTAACCATAAAAATTAGAAGAAACTTACCGATTATAGTAAGTAGTGTTAGGTCACTTAAGAAGAAAAAAGCTGTTTCATTTTCACTAACATATATAAGTTATATATTTCTTTCTTAACACTTTCCAGGCGCTGTTTTGAATTTTTAGATTTGCTTTTACAAGAGTGGCAGACACATTCACTGGAACGGTGAGCATCTGACTTGCAATTGTTTTTCCCTCTGAACTGAACCAAGAGTGAATGCCTCAGTGAGTGGTCCAGCTTGCTTTCTATAAGAAATGAAGGAATCTAAGCATTTGTTTGCATGACTGCCTCTGTTATTTGACTGATGTAAGCCACATAATATTGGCGGAAGCTTTTAGTGAATTTTGTTGGTTGAAGTATTAGTGTGCTCAGTGATGTGGGCACATGTGCACCTGGACAACTACAAAGCCAGGACTAACTCTTTATTGACTCTGACCCTGCTGCTTAATATTCCAGTTCATTCCAGTGAGGTAGATGTTTAAAGCTGCTCTTAGTAGGAAAGATGTAACTCTTAGATCCCTAAAGGAATTTCACTCATCTGAAAGCTTTCGGCCAGGTGTGGTGGCTCACACCTATAATCCTAGGACTCTAGGAAGCCAAGACGGGAGGACTGCTTGAGCTCAGGAGTTCAAGACCAGCCTGAGCAAGAGCAAGACCCTGTCTCTACTAAAAACAGAAAAAAATCAGCTGGGCAACTAAAAATAGAAAAAATTAGCCAGGTGTGGTGGTATGCACATGTAGTTCCAGCTACTTGGGAAGCTGAGGCAGGAGGATTGCCTGAGCCCAGGAGTTTGAGGTTGCTTTGAGCTAGGGTGATGCCACGGCACTGTAGCCCAGGCAACAGAGCGAGACTCTGTCAATCAGTCAATCAATCAATCAATAAATGAGAGATTAAAAAAATGAAAGCTTTCTTTTTTCTCCCTCTGTATTTGATGTAGATATCCTACTTAATACTAAGATGATTATCTCATCATTTTCATAGGAACTAGTTCTGACTGTGGAAAAACAGGGTTTTGTTGTTTGGGTTCATAAAAGATTGGGCTAAATAAGCATGATGCGAGTTGGGGGGTGGAAATCAGCTGTTATTTTAAAAAGTGCCTCAAGAGAGTAGGTTATCGGGGTCCTTAGGTGCGGTGGGTTGGGGATGGGCCAGGATCTTGGCGCAGGATTGGAAGGTAAGGACCTGTAGGAGGGTTCTGCTTTGCCCAGCTTCCTATTAATCGTCCAGCCTTCGCACCAAAGCTCTTAAGTTCCACATTGCCATTTTGAAGTTGTTCCTCACACGTGATTTCATCTGCGTAAGACCATACATTTATGATTGTTTCTGTTTTTTTTGTAAATATCTAGACACATATCAGTATTAGCTGAAACAATAAAGAAGGGAATACATGATGCCGATTCTGAAGCAAGGATAGAAGCCAGAAAGTAAGTTTTTGTTGCACACCACTTTTTTTCATTAACTACTTTTCTGTTTCACATGCATTGTAGGGACTGACTTATTTAAAACCGATGAAGTTAATTGAACATGTTTTGTTAATCATGACTTTTAAATATGATCCCAAAAGGCTATGGAATATTTCTCTGTTTTTTTGTTTAGAAGGTTGACTGAGTGATACTATCTGAATATAAGCAGGACTAAGGTAGACAACAGAATGTTCACTTTTAAATTTATGAGAAATTATCACATAGGTCAGAAATGACTTGTATGCGTACTCAAAGTTTTATTTATTTATTTACTAATTAAACACTGTTAAAAGCCATATCATAATCCAAAGCTACTTTATAGATTTATCATGAAAAACCATGGTCACAGTGGATTTTCTCTCTGTGTTCTCATCTTTGCAAGCATCAGGTGGTGGTTTGGTGAGTGTGAATCACAGTAAGGGGAGTTGGATTGTCACAGTGATAACTTGCTGTTTCTGTCTTGCAATTGAGGTGGTTTTGCCATTAGGATCGGGTGTGTTCAGTCATGTGGCCATGACCCCCATATGCAGTACCTACCTCTCTGGGAATAATTTTGCCACTGCCGCTGTAAATACCAGAAGTTTCTTACTAAGACTTAGTGTCTCTTGGACAGTGTATAGATAACTACTGTCAGTTTTGCATCTGTGACTGTTTTTTCTGTGTTCTCATAGTTGACCAGCTCTTCTAATTGACACAAGCTAAAATTTAATCTTACTAGTCTGTAGCATCATGGTTTTCCTTAGCTTTATTAGTACATCCTGATCCAACACGTAATTACTCTCTGACTGCTCTCACAGTTAAGTTATATTTCTCTGAAACCAAGTTTCTGAGCTTATTATAACTCTGAAGCATTTGCCACAATCTCGTCCTGGGTAGTTCTTACCAAAATAAGTGACATAATTAATAGCTGCTAAAAACTATTTAGGAATGAATTTGTTAATGATCTACTTAGGCTTTTTTTATCCTTGTATTGTATCCCCCCCGTTTTTCCTAGTTCTTTAATCATAACATAATATAGATTTCAAGTAGCTCTGAACATTTTTCCATTTTTCTTCTGTACATGCTACCTGAGGCCATTTAAATACTTCAAATCATCGAATGTCAAATTGCATTTGTAAAAGCTACACATTAATGAATCCATCCTGTGTTCTAGGTATAATTCTAGATGTTTTAGCTCCCATCTTCTCTAAGGCTCCCCAGTCTTGCAAGTTAGGCCTTTTAATTCCCATTTTATATATGAGGCTAAGGTTCAGAGAAGTTGAGTAACTTGGCCAGTGTGAAAAGCCAGTAAGTTGTGAGGCCAGGATTCATCCCGGGCCTCTTTTGTTCACCTTCTCCTCCTTGTACCATGCTGCAACTATTAGGTAAACTGAGGATTGTACTTCTCAGATGTTCTGTGGTGTACTCCAGAGCTTAGCGAACGGCCTGTTAAGAACCTTGGACTAGACCAGGAATTTGTCTGTTTTCCCTAGATGTTATTGGGGTTTCCACAGTCACTTCAGCAGAGAAGCAGAGCATTTATACCACACCTTGGAGTCGTCCTACCAGAAAGCCCTGCAGTCCCATCTGAAGAACTCAGACAGCATAGTGTCTCTGCCTCAGTCCGACCGCTCGTCTTCTAGCTCTCAAGAGAGTCTGAAGTAAGGAATTCAGCTGTGCTTGTCATTAGTGTGAGAATTTGTATTTAAAAGTTTGTCACCTGGAAACACAAATTACAGCTATGTGTGTATGTGAACATGCCTGTTAAAATTCCCCCTTCAGGTAGATTCTGGTAGTAGAAGATACCATGGGGAATGGTAAGATACAGGTGGCCTTGGTCTCTGCCATAGTGTTTGTCAGTTAAATTTATATGTCCTAGAATACAGTTTTAGAATAACATAAGTGAATTATAGAGTAGTATGAACTATACACACCACTGCTTCAGAGAGTCTTCTAAGAGGACGTAAGCATGAACCTGGAGGCAAGTTTGGAAATGAGGGACATTCAAAACCTAGGACTTAATATATTATCACCTTCACTCTGTATTTCTACTTTCTGTCTGAGTTACAGTTTTGCACTCTATGATTGAAAGGTAGTCCAAAATACATTGCTAAAGTTTTGTTGGAAATGGGGGTTTATAAAACTGTGGTTCATATTGTCTGACAAATTCTGAAAACTCTGAAATAATTCTTTATTATCATAATTTCCCATTGTGTTTTGTACTTGTATTAATGTCCAGAAAGTACACATTTGATAATAAACTCATGTATATCTTTATTTTTAGTCGGCCGCTCTCTGCCAAAAGAAGTCCTACCGGAAGTACCACATCTAGAGGTAAGACTAACAGCTGCTGAGAAGGCAGCCCGTGGGAGGCCTGTCCCAGCCTCCGTGCCCTCAGCTCCTCCTCAGGCTTGAAGGGTGTGTCTGCTCTGCCTCTCCTCAGGAGGGCTCCACTTTGCTAAGGACACATTGTCAGGGTGACTCAGGCAGGCAGGCAGGAATGAAGCTCTGTGACCCTTGCTCCCCACCTCCCACCAGCATGTCGATACTGCCACAAATTGTGCTGCTCCTTTCTCTGATCCCTTGGTGAAAGGGTAAAGGCAGCTTGTGATGTTTTGAGCGGCAACAGCAGCTTGGTGGCTGTTAGAGGTCGGAGAGTAGCGTGTTCCCTGAAAGGGGGAGGGCCTCTAGAAAGAGGGCACTGCACGGTTACGTCACCCCATGAGGAGACTGGCCAGACAGCAGCATTGTTTTGTTATTTCACTTCTTTTCATAGTAACCAGAAGTTTGGTCCATTTCTTTTGGGTTTATTGTCTTTGATTATATGAAAAAAAAATTGTAATGGATACGGTACAGTTGAGGTCACTTTTTTAGTTTTCTTCGGTGTTGCCTAAACTCTGTCTTCAGTGACCAGGAGAAACTGTTGGTCAGTCTTGTGTGCTCCAGCATTTGTTAAAACTTGATAGTTGTTTTCAAGAAAAGCAAAACAATATCAGGTTTTAACAATATGTGTTTAAAATTCTATGTAGTCCTTACTAATGTTTCCTCCTTCACTGCTAAAGCTTCCACAGTTAGTACCAAATCTGTGTCAACAACTGGGTCCCTCCAGCGGTCTCGAAGTGATATTGACGTGAATGCAGCAGCCAGTGCCAAATCTAAAGTCTCCTCGTCTTCAGGCGGGACACCTTTCAGCTCTGCCGCAGCTTTGCCTCCAGGGTCGTATGCATCCTTAGGTAACCGTAACCCGCATCACCTTTTCCCTCCTATTCTGCTGTTTGAGATAACTGTACCTCTTAGCAAACTACAAAAACCCATAATTGAAGAAATCCTCACTGTTACAAGGCTGATATTTATGTATGAATAATTTTGTGCACTTATTGCTGGTTAACAGCCACCTTTTTTGAGCGGTCCCTTTCTCTGGGACATCATCCTTTTCAGTGATGAGTAAGTATATTCGTGCTCATAGGATATATGACACTGAGCACGTCCTTTCCCCAACTTACTTCCTCCTCCTTGGTGGCCAGCCCAGCCCATACCTAAGCTATCTCCCATATTACAAAAGCTGGATTTTCTCCCCTCCTAACAGTGAGGGATTCAGTGAGCAATTCACCAAAGATAGTCATCGTTAGGTGTTTCTCAATTTGAGGATATAGTTTTCTCCTAGAGTGGAGGGGGAGGGCTTGGGGGTGGAGGAGGGAGGCCAGGAGGGACTTTACGGGAATGTGACGGACTCCTTAGCCACCATAACCACATCTATACAAAAGAGTATTGTCCTTCCACGTGTCATCTTGGAAGGAGCATGCCCTTGCTCTAATGATTGCCCAAAAGAGTTTTTTAAAAATTATTTTTTAAAATTTTAATATCTGACATAGTAGTAGACCAGTTACTCATTTTTTCAGCAGACACTTTACACTTACTGTGTGTAAGGCTGATAGTTTAGTCATTCAAATCTAGGGACTTAACTGAGTTGTTTCGCTTTTGGATTTTAAGAAAATGAGTAAAATTTAAACTTCATGAAATATTGAGATTAAGTTACTTGTGTGGCTTACAGATGAATTCCAAAGTCAGTTCTAAAAGTAATGTTCTGAAAATATTTGGGCATTGGAAATACTGTTGAGCGAACAGCATTGCGCTGTGATGATTCCTGGGTCTGTCGTTCATTAGCCCTGTGACCTTGAACAGATCATGGAATCTTTTAGTCTCTTTTCTTTACCCATAAATTACTTGTAATAATAGTCACCTAGGCTGGACACGATGGTTCACGCCTGTAATCCTAACACTCTGGGATGCCGAGGCGGGAGGATCGCTTGAGGTCAGGAGTTTGATGCCAGCCTGAGCAAGAGCAAGACCCCATCTCTACTAAAGATAGAAAAATTAACTGAGCGTGGTGCTGTGCACCTGCAATCTCAGCTACTGGGGAGGCTGAGCCAGGAGAATCGCTTGAGCCTAGGAGGTCGAAGTTGCTGTGAGCTAGGCTGATGCCATGGCACTCTAGCCCAGGTGACAGAGTGAGACTACATCTCAAAAAAAAAAGCCACCTAAACGGAATTATATAAAGGTTCTTTATAAATTGTTGTCCTGTAAGGTGGAAGAAAGTGTGATTGTGATGGGAACGTTGTTAATTTGAAAGGTATATGTACTGGAACATTTGCTGCATCAGTTTTGTTTTCTCTTTGGAAGTACCTCATGCACACATACATTTCAACTGGGAAGAAACTCAATAAGAACTCTTTTTTTATTGTTTTAGCTATTGCATCATTATGTAGGAGTTATGATATATTGCTATGTAATCATCGAACAATGGAGAAGTAATAACTGTTCCCTCCTATGGTGAATTAGTTCTTTTTAATTTTAGTTCAATTTTTAGGATTTTACCTGTGTTTTAATACATTTGATCCACCTTTAGCATTTGCAATTAGTATTTTTTTCATTGCTGGAAAATGTGAATAAAAACCAGCCTTTAGAGTACTTAGTATTCTTAACATTTCTGTGCATATTTTGGGTGTTTGAATATGGACCATGTGGATTTCCCCCTAGTGCTAGTAAAAGCCGACAGGTCTTTTGGTCTGATGATGTAGAAATGACCCTTAAGAAGCACTGATAAGTTTTCAGCCCCATATTACCTCTTCAAAGAACAAGACTGGAGTATTCAGATTCTCTTACCATTTCCTGAGAATTCTACCTCTCTTTACTTATTATGTCCCCCAAAAAAACAAAATAAAAAAACACCAAAAAATCTCAAATATAACATAATCCTACTGAGAATTTGTTATAATTACTACTGAGGTTGACACATGACATCTTTGCAAAAGTGTAGAATTAAAGCTGATGATCCTTTTCCAAACTTCTAGAGTCCAGACACATGAGGGAAGACATGGAGTACGTAGGCCTGGACTCAGGTACCATGCGAGACAGCTTTTGCTGCTGGGCGTGTAGTCGGGATAGGCATTGCTGGAGCTAGCTTCTCTGAGCTTCTTACTTGCCTCTGCCCTGTGGGTGACTCTTTAGTATTTTAATTTCTAGTTCCTCCCCTGCCCTTTTCTGCTAGTACTTTCTTCCAGGAAAGAGGAATTCTTAACAGGATAAGGGTGGCTAAAACAAAAAACAAAAATCACACTTTCAACTGTGGCACTACCCTGGGTTGCCCTCCTGTGTTTTGTTTTCCAAAGGCAAAAACACATTACACTATGCTAAGCTAATTTCAGTATAAGGCACTCTTACTTGCTTCAGACTCTGCTTTGCTGTTGAACTGGTTTCCCATTTAATTTTGTTTTAAATGTACTTTTGCTTTTTTAGTAGCTAATAACATTCTGCTTTTTAATTTTTTGAATGTTACTAACTGTTCCCTGTTATCCCTTCCCTTGTTTTTAATTTGCTTAAAGATGGTACTACCACTAAAGCGGAGGGTAAGCGGTTTGTTTCTGTGATTGAGGTGTGTCTCACTTTCTCTGGTCGTCTGTTCTCACCGAGTGTTGCCCGGTGCCCACTTGTCCTCACCAAGGCCCCTGCATGAGATGTTGCACGCTGTTTCCCCTCCTCTCTTCCACATTCTGTCTGATTTTTGCCCTGCCTCTACCCGTGTTCTCCTCTCCCTTTCTTGTTCAGTCTTTGTTCTTGTGAACTTTGGCACTGAAGTATGCTGTGTGATTTTCAGCGCCGAGTCCACACTCTGGGGAGGAGCATTGACATCACATTGTGTGCTACTGTCCTTATGGACTGCTTGTCTCGGGTTTCATTACTCTTGAAGCACCACCTTAGCTTTTGTTTTCTTTCGTTTTGTGCTTTTGTGGGCCTCTCAGGATTTGCCTTTCCTGTTTTGAAAATAAATTTCAGTGTCAATTATTCAGATTAAAGGCTGGTAAAGGTTTTCTACCAGGTAATTTAAAGAAATTTAAAAAATATTTTTCTCTCCCCTAAAAGTACTACTGAATTATGTGATGCCATTTTTTATTTGTCTCACTGACACATGTCCCATTCATTCATTTACTCTCATTCATTCACTCATCAACCATGAATTAAATGCCTTCTGTGTGCCATGTTCTATACTAGACACCAAGGATATAGCAATGATGAAAGAAATAAACATAGCCAACTTCACCTTAATTTCTTTTTATGCCATTCCAAAGAAACTCTTTCTGATTTTGTATTACCTTTTGAATTTTAGACATAGCTATTCCAGTCTGTATAGGTCTTTGATTAGCACATTTTAAACAGTATCATTTCTTTGATAAGTCTCTAGATAGAAAGCAGCATGGTAATGCTTCAAGTATTTGTAATTTGGAGGAACCTTCTCTGCTTAAGATAGTGAGTTAGACCACCAGCCCTCAGGATAATGACTTAATAATTAGGAACAGCTATCTTATTTTTATGTATTATTTAGCCACCCCAAAGGGCTAGCATACAAAGTGGGCTGGGTTTTAGCTTGATATGTGCAGTTCAGTAATCCACGTGTTAATATTACTTCCTAAGGGACTCATAAAGGCAAAAATAGAAATGGTATTTTTTTAAGATGAACATAGTCCCAAGGTCATTGTTTCTTAAGCTTATTTAAAAAATTACCTACATGCTTACTTAAAAAAAGAAAAAAACAATAATCCTAGGTCCTTCCCCTGAAGATACTGATTAATTTGGAAGGAGCCAGAAAATCTGAAGTTCCAACAAGTCTCACTTGGTGATGCCTAGTGTTGGACAAATTTGTGAAATGAAAAGTTTCCAAAATGAAAAGATGGACAGGAAACTTCTGTCCTGTTGAGGACCTCATTTGTGATAGCTGAAGGCTGAGGCTGGTGGTGTAACTGCAACACTGGTTGGTGGGTGTTTTCTTCTTCTTCTTCTTCTTCTTCTTTTTTTTTTTTTTAGCTGATAAGAGTAATTTTATATTTTTCTTTCCCAAAGAAACAGTCCTAAGTGTTTCCTCAGCCTCACTGGAAGGGGAGTGGAGGAGTGGAAGAGAATAATGTAGATGAAATGGAAAGGAAATATCAAGGAAGTTATATTTTTTCCAGAATGCCCTGATTTCATATATAACAGAATTGTTATCAGCCTGTCATTCTACCCAGCCCTGGGGATTTTAACTTTTTTTCTTTTTATGAGTTTCATGGCCCTAAGCAAGGTCAGAATTGCCCTCTCAGTGACTGTGCAAGAGACTAGCTCTCTTTTTGGTTCTCTTTCTGGTAGGAGAAGGGGTGGAATAGCATATGGGCCCTTGTTTTTATAGAGAGCACAGACTCTTACAGTAGAGAACCTTGCATGGTGAGATGCCCCAAAGAAAAAAATTTTTTTTCTAGTGTGGCAGTGTGTTAAACCTGGTACACAGGTTTAATTTCCCATTTGTGACTGAAAAAGAACTTTAGCAGCAGTATTAAAAAGCCACGGAATGTGAATATTCTTTATTCCATGCAGATTGAACGCTTTGCACTCCTCTTACAATTCTTTGTTCTCCTCTGGGTCTGCTTTTCAATGGGCAGGTTTGTTTGCTTGTTAGTTAATGTGTCTCTTGTTTGTTCCTCCCTCCAGAATTTTTTCGTTGTGCAGTTCTCTGTCTCTTAATTTTTTTTCTTTTACTCATGCTGACTTTTTTTGAGTCTTTCACACCTATTTTCTTTCTGTCTCTGTCACTTAATAGATCATAATATAGAGCTGAAGTATATTTTTACTGTTTGTTGCATTTATCAAGACTTTGTTTTTCCTAAAGACCAAAGAGCATTTTGTATCATCTTTTAAAAACATATACAGGTACTTTCAGTAATATTACCAATATTTCCAGTTAGACTGGAAACAAAATGAAACAAACGACATCTCTCTATATAAAATAAATATTGATATATATCTGAGTATAACACAACTGAGGCCCTTTAAACTACACAGCTGTGTTCCCAAAATAAGGAAAGTTCAAAACCAGGTAGAAGACCAAAAACTGTAGTAACAAGCTTGACCTAATTTCTGAGGCTGCCCTGAAGGCTTAGTTATTAATGTGAGTCAGTAGGGCAAACAGAACACAAGACGTTGAGCTTACCCAAGGTGAAAGTTAATGCCTTAAGCCAGCATTGTCAAAGGGCTGCTTATCTGTGAAACGGTGGACTAGTCAGGGGGAGGGGAGTTTTTATCTTCAAATTGACAAGATATCATCTGTCTTGACTTTGTCTTGGACAGAGGAAAAAAAAAATAATCTTCCCTAACAATTTTAATTAAGCTCTCTACTCACACAGGTTGTGGTTTCACATTTACATTACGTGTGGTACCTGGAAAACTCCAAGCTGATGAATTAAAGTGGTCTGTGTTTATAGCCCCCAAGGGTGCCTGATAGGAACAAACATTGAACTTTCATTGAGGAAGCTACTCTCAATTCTTCTTCCTCAGGATTCCTGTGCATTAAAATCAGCCAAATATGAGCTCATAGTCCCAAATTACATGCATCATGAGTGAGAGGCAGGAAAGAAAAAGAATAAAAACAGAATGTGCCCTTAGGGACTTGAGGATCTGTATGGAATATAAAATAACTTTATTTAAAGTGTTTAAAAGAAATAAGAAACTTGCATTTTTTCAGCAATATATGGAATTTAGTAGCCAGAATGATCCTCCTAATTGAGAATATGTCACTGATATGGAATAAAAGCAATGAACCCACACAGCTTCAAACCTAAGCATGGCAGGAGCCCTAGTAGGTGAGGGCCAAAGCTGGCTTTCACCCCGAGGTTTTTGGCAGAACCCTGGAGTCCTTGGGCATTTGCTGTGATGACTGTGCAGAACCTAAAGGTCAGGAAGTAAACCCGAACCCATATAAGACCTACATCGTCACTGACAAACAAGAAGTTAACTTTACTAAACTGAAAAGGACGACAGGGAAATTTGCCTGTCTTAACCGTGGTACTGGTTAGAGGAAGGAAGTAATCTCCCCGGAGAATTTACAGCTATAAGGTGGACCTTCATGCAGGATGCTGGTCAAAATTTACACTGCCATTCTGGTCTGAAAAACCCAAATAGATAAATTATATTAAATTGACTGTGGATTACTTGTGTCCACAGGACACAAGCAGAAGCAAACACAGATCCTCTTTCGGAGGAATTCAATCTATATCTTAAAGAACTCCCATAAAGTTCCAAGAAAAGTGGTCACTTCATTATCTTACTATTTAAAGAAATAAAAAGAAATTCTGGGCTGGGTGTGGTGGCTCGCGCCTGTAATCCTAGCACTCTGGGAGGCCGAGGTGGGAGGATTGCTTGCGCTCAGGAGTTCAAGACCAGCCTGAGCAAGAGCAAGACCCTGTCTCTAAAAAAAGTAGAAAAATTAATCAGGCATCATGGTGTGCACCTGTAGTCCTGGCTACTTGGAAGGCTGAGGTAGGAGGATCGCTTGAGCCCAGGAGTTTGAGGTTGCTGTGAGCTAGGCTGACACCATGGCACTCTACTCAGAGCAACAGAGTGAGACTCCATCTCAAAAAAAAAAAAAAAAAAAAAAAAAAAAATTTTTTTTTTTTTGGAAATCAAGAGACTATTAAGATTAACCAGGCACAGTGGCTCATGCCTATAGTCCTAGTGCTTTGGAAGACTGAGATGGGAGGATCACTTGAAGCCAAGAATTCAGGACGAGCCTGGGCACACCCTGTTTCTACAAAAAATAGAAAAACTATTAGCTGGGCATAGTGGTATGTGCCTCTAGTTCTAGCCACTCCAGAGGCTGAGAAGGGAGGGTAGCTTGAGCCAGAATTTTGAGGTTACAGTGAGCTATGATCGTGCCATTGCACTCCAGCCTGGACAACAGAGGGAGACCTTGTCTTTAAAAAAAAAAAAAAATTAAAAAGAATGACCAAGCACCCATAACTATGTACAACTATTATGTACCCATGATAATTAAAAATAAAAAAAAATTTTAAAGAACAAGCAGGTTTGGAAAAAGAAAAAAATGTAACTTCTACAAATAAAAATATAAATTATTAAAATTTAAAATTGTATGGGCAAATTGAACAGCAGAATCAATGTAGCTGAAGAGAGAATTCATGAATTAAGACAGGAAGAAATTATCCAGACTACTGTACAGGGTTGGAAAATATAATAGAGATGTTAAGTTACATGGAAGATAGTAAAATTCTGTTTGTCTAACTGGAGTTTGATAAGAGAGAGAATGAGGCAGAGACAATATTTGCAGATAATGTTGGGAATTTTCCAGAATTGATGAAAAATACTAAAGCACAAGTTCAAGAAACCCGGTGAATTTCAAGCCAGGCAAAAATCCATAAACACATTGTAGTGAAATTCCAGAGTACCAAAGACAAAGAGGGTATTTGAAGCAGCTGAAGGGAACAGGAGACTGACTACCCATGAAGAAAGCCAGAGGTTAAATGTAAATAAAACTGGGGAAATCTAAGCAAGGTTGCTGGAGCATATCTATGTCCATATCCTGTTTCTGATTTTTTACTGTCATTTTGTAAGATAGTCCCGAGAGAAACTGGGTAAAGAACACTAAGTTCCTTCTGTCTTATTTCTTACAACTGCAATTGAATCTATCTCAAAATAAAAAGATTTCGTTTAAAAAGGAGGGAGCCCTTAAAACTACTGGATCTCTCCCATGTATGATTTAATAGAAGCCATGTTTTTAATAGTTATTATTTTAAATCTGTAACATTATTACCTCAAAGATAGTAGAACATATCTTTAAAAAATTAAGTCAAAAGAAGGAAACGAAGGTAAAAGGAAAGTGAAAATTAAGACAAATAAAAAGCATGCCTGTAAGACGGTAAAAATAAGCTCAAAGAAACCAAACTTTCCAGTTAAAAGAGAAAGATTGTCAGATTTGGTTTTTTTTAAAAGATCTAGTGATGTGATATTTAAAGGACAAATCTGAAATAAAAAGCTACAGATAAATTAGAAGACAAAGTATGAGAAATACAGAATAGAAGAAAGCTGTTGAAGATTTATTAATATAGAACAAGAAAAGGGCAGAAAGCATTACTAAACAGGATTTTTGTATAATAATAAAAAGTTCAATAAGTCATGAAGATATAATAGTTCTAAATTTTTATGGATCTAACAAAAACAGTCTCAGCATGTTTGTGATAGACACTGCCAAATTGCCCTCTTTAGGGGCTATCCTAATTTTTGCTATCACCAGCAATGAATGAGAGTACCTGATTTCCTACACACCAGAATATTATCAAATTCTTAGATTTTTTTGTTGCTTTGATAGGTGATAAATGGCATTCTTAATGTTATTTTAATTTTTTTCTTATGAGTGAGGCTGAACACAATTTCAAACAGAGCTATTTCTATTTTCTGTCCATTCCTGGCCTTTGCCTATTCTTCTGTGATAGTGGTGTGCTAGAGCCGCTTATACCAGAGCCAATTGGTAAATTTTCAGGAAATTTATAAGCTGATTAACATCACATTAGTAAGCCTGAAATGGACCATGGTGAGAATATTTACACCATGGAAACTGGAAAACACCACAAATCAGTAGAAATTCCTTCAATCCTAGCTGGTGGTTAAACATTTATTACCAAGCTTTTGGTTGTTAGACTTCTTAGTGATTCCTATGAGCCCATTATACATTAAGGAAATTAGCCCTTTGTGATGATATGAGTAGCAGATAGTTTTTCCTAATTTGTCATTTTCTTGATTTGTGCATAATTTTCTTTTTGAGTGCCGAAGTTTTAAAAAAATGAAATAGTAAAATTTATCTTTTTTTGTCAAATGGCTTCTAATTTCAAGTAGTTAGAAAGGACTTTTCCACTACAAGTTACAGAGGAATTCTCCCATTTTTTCTTTCAGAATGGTTATGGTTTCATATTTTATTCTTAGTCCATTTGTTCTTTTTATTGGTGTGAAGTATGAAGGGTGGATCCAGCTTACTTTTCCAGAGCAAAACATCAAATAAGATCCTGTAATGTATTTTCAAAATGTAACACATTATGCTAAACCCATATCAGTTGTTGTGGGGTGAAGCAAAAACAATGACAGAAAATCATTGACTTATGTTTATATTAGAAGAAGGATTAAATTGGGAGTTTGTTTCCAATTTGTTAGAAAAAGAACAGAATATACCCAAAGATGAGTAGGAAGGAAATAATAAAGGGTAAAAATTGATGAAACAAGAAATAAACATTTCACTAGAGAAGATTAAGAAATATAAAGTTTGGTTCTTTTAAAATACTAATAAAATAGACAACCTTTCAGAAAGGTCCATAGGGAAAATAGTTATTCTTAATAAACTATTAAGAATGATAAAGTAGGTGTAATTGTGGATCAGTAGAGCTTTAAAGGTAATAGGAGAAAACTATGACAACTTTATGTTAGTGATTTAAAAACAAATTGTACAAATTTCAGGAAAACCCAAAACAGCTTCTTCAAAGAAGCAAACAACTTGGTTTAATAGTTGTAAGACTGCTCACTGAATAATTTGAATCAGTAGTTAAAATTCCATCACCCAGCCAAAAAAAAAATAATTAAAATAGAAAAGATACCCAGAAAATTGCTACCATGCTCAGATGGTTACATGTAAAATTGTATCAAGCATTGAATAATTCCAATCTTATGTAAACTCAGAGAATAGAAAAAGAAGGAATAATTCTCTCACTGGTTTTATGCAACTGGGTGACTTTAGTACCAGAGTACAATGCAGACATGCTGTTATGTGGGTGTGTATGTCATGACTGTGTAGGTTTAGCCCATGTTTAATGTTTAAAAATTTATTGATATAGTTCACATTCAGGAGAAAAACCCTCTTGAAAGGGTTTTTCTAGGGTTTATCTATCTGTAGATAAAATATCAACAAATTCAACAGCCATTTATGATAGGAATTCTTGGCAACCAGGAATAGAAATGAATTTTCCTAACCTGTTGACATGTCACACTTATGAAATTTCAGAAATTTTTTTTTTTTTAAATCTAGTTTGAGTCAACACTTCCTGCTCTTACTGCTTCTATTTAGCATTGTATTGCATCACCAGGACAGCTAAATGGTTTGAAGGGAAGAAATTGATGTCTTATTTGTAGATGATATTCTATTTAGATAACCCTAAACAATCTACATACAAATTAGTAGAATTAATAAAAGTTTAGCAAAGTTCCTAGAGTTTAGATCAAAATATAAAGATTAATTAACATTCTTACATGTCAACAATAGGAAATATAATTTAATAAACTATATACAATAGGAAAAAAGCGCCTTTGAAATAAGTCTATGAAACTTGAGTAAGACCTTTGGAAAAATTATCAAACTTTATCAAAAGTCATTGAAGAAAGTTAAAAAGTGAAAATGGAATGGAAAGATCAATATCATAAAGCTTCCCCCACCCCCAGGCTAACACAAAATTCCACATAATGTCATTCAGCATTTCAACAGGTCTTTTTATTGTGTCTGCACGTGCATATGCAAGGGAGCAAAGAACTTAAGAAAAAGTAAATGGACTTGCCCTACCAATTCACAGGATTTTGTTTTTGAAAAGCTAATGACAGCATCGTGATACTGCACAGGTGTGCATGCACTGACCAGTGTGACAGACTGGACAGCTAAGAAACAGATCCGTGCATATATAAGCACTCGGTAAACAACAAAGGTGGCGTTGAAAATCAATAAGAAAATGGTTAAGTACATTTATTTGAACATTGGTTAGTCATATGGAAAAAATTAAGTAGATCTCTCCTTTACCCATACATATGTGATCTTACAAATAAAAAATTGAGCAAAACAGTGAGTTTTAGAAATACATATATCTTGTGTTATAATTTTACAGTTTTCTAAATATACAAAAATGCCATATATTTCTTGGTCATGGCAGTGCATATGTTTACAAAGAAAGAAACACAAGGGAATGCTGAATACTAGGTTTTGGATTGTGTTATCAAATGGTGGGGGAAGGTGGAGGAAACAAGGGGGTTAGCAAAGAGGTTTTTTGGTTTTTAAGCTGAATGGGTATAAATGTTCATTTAAAAATATTTTTGTGACCTAAAAATAATAAATTTAAGGTAAATTAAAATCAGTTTTTTCATGTTCACTTTGCTTGTGTGACTGCCTTGATTTAGCTTGACTTCCATAGGAAACTCAAAGGTTCTCACTCATAGCTAGCCAGCCATCTGGGGACAGGTATTTAAACCAGTATAGTGTTATATTGCATCTGTTTCTCTGTTTCCTCATCTGTAAAATGGGAATAATCATCTCATGTGTTGTGAGGATTCTGAGTTGACACATATATCAGAGTAAATGGTATAGCTTTTCATTTTAGGGTAGATTCTAGAATGTGCATATAATTCTTTTCTTTGACTGCCATTAAAAGTCATTGATTCTTTCCAGTTTTAATTTTTTAAAAAATGCCATGCTTCTATTGCTCCTTACCTTCCTTTCTTGGACATTTTTCAAGCCTTAGGATTTGTTTTCTGCATTATTTTTCTGCAAACTTTGCCACATGCTGGGATAGAAGTGATTTCGAACAATGTAAAAGCCAGTGGGAATTCAAACTGGTTTGTGTTTTCTCTATCAGATTGCTGTTCTGATTGAATTATGGCAGGAGAGGCATTTTGTGCTCTTTTGAAACCAAAGAAGCCCTGTATTTAAAAACAGTTTAATCCTCAAGTCATTCTATTTTGATCACCAATGATTTTGTGTTTCTGAATTCATTTTTATTTTTACACCTTCATGATTTAATGATTAGGGTTAATTTTTTTCGTAACTGCCTACAGCACTGAATTACTTTTAGGCCACCATTTCTCTGGATACTCCAAATATTGATTGTTTTTAGCTTTATCTTTTACAGCCTAGAAACTTATTGACATACATGGTTTAAAATAGAAGTTTAATGCTACATATAAAAACACATTTATTCACTGGGGAGCTATAGTTTTTCTGATTGCTGAGTTAAGAAGGTGAAGTTCTTTTGTTTTGGGGTTTTTTTTTTTTGCATTCTTTTTTCTATAGTATTTTTCTTACAATGACAGTATTTTCTGTTTATGGAAATTTGTCAGTTTTGTAGACAATAAAAGAATTTATTCTGGAAAAAAGTTCTCAAATGAATATCACCTCCTCATCTGAAAATATAATATGCCAAAATAAGTGAAACCTAAGCACATGCAGGTCCATGGCTCCCTCTCAGGAGCAGGAGTTCCTACTGTGTCTGTAGAACACGTGTGTGCAGATCATACATACATGTGTGCACACACATAGGGAGACATGTCAGACCTCAGGTGGGGTGGACCTGGCTCACGTAGACGCTCCTACTCCCCATGTAGTTGGCCCAGTCAGTGCCCCTCAGTTGGGGTGTGGGTTCTTTTCTTGGGTAGGTAGCACTTACTGAAAATGTTATGGAAACACTGTTTCTCCTGTGTCCTTCAGGTCGCATCCGCACGAGAAGGCAAAGCTCTGGGAGTGCCACCAACGTCTCCTCTACACCCTCTGATAGTCGGGGCCGCAGCCGTGCTAAAGTTGTTTCACAGTCCCAGCGTAAGAAGTATATTTTATGCTCTTGGTCACCTTAGTTTTGTTCAGTAGCCCATTCTATAGTTGAACATTTTTCAGTATTTACATTGACTTCAGGGTGAAAACTCATTTCTGTGGCTCTAAGATACTGTGAGTAATCTTACTGTTTGTTGGGTAAGTGTACAAAATGGAGCATTCCGGGCATGCTCTTCTCTCCTTTCCAGATGGTTTAAATTTTGTATAGTTAAGCATTAAACACTACAATGTAGTTTCTCTCCCTCTTTTGAAGCCTCTCAAATTGAAACATATCTGTTCTGTGACTCATTTTTGTGTTGATAATGAATTGTCTGATGTAATTCTAGAGCAGTACTGGGCAGAACTGTTAATGCTCAATTCTTTCCAGTGGCAAATAAGTAAATCCATTAAAAGCTCTCCCCCTTTAACCCTCTGTTCTAACATTTGCAGCCTGCATCTCTCTTCTTGCCAGTGTGGGCTCTGGCCTTGCCTAGCTGCTCTTGCTTCCATGACTGCTGCTCTGTGTATGTGAAGTCAGTGGTTTGTTAGCCTCAGGCATGAAAGCAGCCACAGCTGGAGTGCATTTGTTCTGATCACGCTTAGGATCCAACCTTGGTGTCTCACGTTCCAGCTACACGTAAATTTGAGTGGCCCACTCCCTCACATACCCATGTGAGCTGGGTACCACAGTGCTCCTGGGCAAGGTGAGCTTGGGAAGGAAGAGTCTTCCGTCCCCAGGAGCTGCGTGCAGTCCCTCAGCACAGCACTCCTTGACTGCCATGTATCTACCTCCTCTGTGGCCCCGGCAGCTGTCTGGCTTTTGTAGAGAGCACTCAGTCTGCTGCCAAACCTTAGGAGCTCTCGTAGTGTTGAGAATGCCTTTCTCAACTCCCTCTGAATTTAAATTCTTATCCATGTCCCTTTGATAACTGTAGTCTTCATGTTAAGCAGGCTTTTATCTTTTCTGCAAAGAAAGCCAAAGGTCAGTCATATTACTGCCTTTGGTGAGGCGGCAGAACCTTTTTGTGGCATGGGTTGTATTGTGTAGTGTATACTACAAGCAAGGGCTTCCATGTCAGACAAACCTGGGTTTGCATCTTGGCTCCAATGTGATACTGGGTGAGTCTTTTAACCCTTATGAGCCTTTGCTTCACTGTCTGTAAATTCAGTGATAACAAGTTCCACCCACGTGGTACTTGCATGAGGATTTTAGTGAGAATCATGAGCCTAGCATGTGATGGACAGTCAGGAAATGGAAGCAGATTGCTTCAGGTCAGCAGACTCCTATCCTAGCTGAGGTTGAGCAGCCTTCACATTTCCTTCTCCTTTCTCCCTGTCTGCTTTAGTAGGGTCAGGAAAGAAGGCAAGCCTGGATTTGTACAATGAGGAATATAAATAAGGATAGAGAGTCTCTTAAGACCAAGAATGCCCTACTTACTGTAGAACTTAACCTGGATTTTCATTCAGATTCAGGGTGCAGGTGTAGCCCAGGAGCTTCTACCTTGGGAACAACATCCTGGCTCTGGTTATTTTCTTGAATCCTGGTGACTCCTGGAGACACAGAAGGATATAATGCTGTGTCATGACCTCGTAAATATGGGTCAAATCTTACTGTAAAGGAATTCTTGACAAAAATTATTTAAGTCTCGGAATATAGACTCAATGAAATTGAGTCAAATAAAAAATATCTGAGCCTTTAACTGTACAGCATTATTTCCTTCTTTGGAGGATGAGGGTTGAACAGTATTTTACATTTTGGTTTGTGTCTGCTGTTTATCAGCATTGGCCTCTTCAGGGTTTCCTGCCCAGCTGGGTCAGCACTGTATTTCTCTATATATATTGCAAGTTTTAGGAATCCATGTGTTACCTCTGCTTTAAGAGGTGGTGAAGATTACAGTTCCTTCTGTAGTAGGGTGAGGGTGATGATAGAGCTTTAATTCTTCAGTCTTATTAAGGTACTATAAGAGTACTGTAAGTACTCTTACCTTGGGGCTCTACTTTAAAAACTCTTCAGTTTTACTTTACTCAGCAAATTGCACTCAGGAAGGGAGATCACACCAAACACTAGCAAATGATCAAACCTGCACCTTAAGCTTACGGCTATAAATTAAATATTTTTAAAAGTTATTTTAATAAGAGATAAATATAAGCATATTTTTATATATTACAAATACAGATAAACTAGTATTCATAGTCCTGATTTAATACTAAGTAGATTTCATTAATATTAGATTTAGAGCTCTTAATAATTGGCATATTTTAAATATTTGAGGATTAAGAGAAGTCATAGGACATTCACGTGAAACTAACAGCATTTTCTTTCAATGCATGGATGTTTACTGAGCACTTACTATGTGGTAAGCACTGTTGAAGATGGTAGTGATACACAGATGAGGAAGTTACGATCACTTCCCTCAGGTTGCTTAAAGCTAGAGAGTAGCTGTTCTCTGGGAAGAGGGCAGGTGCTTGTCTTACTCTTCTTTGCATCTTCTAAGCCCAGCACCGTGCCTGGCACATAGAGGTTCATAAGTGTTTTATGAACAGCTCTGAAATAAGTGCCAATGTAGGATGATTAAACATAAGTACAGAAATAGACAAGGAGCAACAAGTCCTAGAAAAAAATAGCTATTTTGCTAATATGTTTGTGAATAATGACATTTGTTTTGTGTTGCATGCTGACCTGCTGTATTGTGTTATTGTCTTTTAATCTACTTTTTGCCTGTCCTTTGGTCTGCTCTCATAATCAAGGATCCAGATCTGCTAATCCTGCTGGTGGTAAGCCATTTCTCTTCTTGCCTTTTTTGTTTTTGTGGCATTCTCCCTCACCTCTTGTTCCTTACACAATATTAATTTCTCTCTCTGTATTATGAGTTTAGTTAATCTTTCTGCATTTTTTTCTGTGTGTTCAAATTCTAGAGTTTGAAATGGATTTCTTTTCCCCTTATACATAGCTTAATAGTTTATTTGTGTGCTTAAATTTTATGGGCAAAATTAGTAGGTCCTGAGACAAATTCCTTATAGTAATGTATACTGATAATTTTACAATGATTTTTCACTTCACATTGTAGTTAAATCATTGAGTTTTGTGAGTAGTTGCCTAAGTGATTCATTTGAATAATGGTAGTTTTAATATATATTATTTTAAAATTATATATACATGTATGTGTATGTGTATATATGTATGTATATATGTATATAAAATTTCCATGTAAGTATTTTAAAGATTTTTTTTCCTCTGGGTCCTTCTATTCTAGTGCAACAAATGTATACTTAAGATGTTAGAATTGTATTGCCTTCTCTACTTAAGGAGGTGATTTAAGTAAATGACTGCCATTTGGGTGTATTGGCATGATGTTTAAAATTTTGCTGTTTTCTCAGAATTTTGTTTCACAAAAAAAGTGATTATATAGCTATCTGGCTGCTTAGCTATTAATAAAAGTTACCAGCCATATTATTTGTTTTTAATTTACAATTTTATTGCACACTTCTCAGAGACTGTGGTCTGTGTTATTTCTACTTTTGTAAATTTTTTGAGATTTGCTTTGAGGCTTAGCATATAGTTGAGTTTTGTAATATTCATGTGTGTAAGGGTGAAAAGATACATGTTCTGTTTGTTGGGATATACATGTGTATGTGGGAAGTGTGTGCATATACATACATATACACACAAAATACAATTTTGACTGCTCTGTCAATTTCTGTGAGATACATTAGTCTTCCATTAGTTATTAGGTTGGTGCAAAAGTAATTGTGGGTTTGGACCATGAATTTTAAATCATTATAACTAGGCTCAAACACATCTTTATTAATCAAAGTAGGAATCACTACAATCAACACATTTTTGCCAGCAAGAAATAAGTTTGTTTATTCCTGTAGCATAAAATCCATGCTTTGGGATTCCATGAACTCTTTTGGAAAGCGTTTTCTGCATCCTGCTCCTTGTGGAAGCATTTTCCCTGCAAAAAGTTGTCGAGATGCGTGAAGAAGTGGTAGTGGGTTGGCGAGAGGTCAGGTGAATATGGCGGATGAGGCAAAACTTCATAGCCCAATTTGTTCAATTTTTGAAGTGTTGGTTGTGCAGTGTGCAGTCGGGCATCGTTGTGGAGAATTGGGCCCTTTCTGTTGACCAATGCCGGCTGCAGGCATTGCTGTTTTTGATTTCGATTGCATCTCATCGATTTGCTGAGCATAGTTCTCAGATGTAATGGTTTCACAGGGATTCAAAAAGCTGTAGTGGATGAGACCGGCGGCAGACCACCAAACAGTGACCATGACCTTTTTGTTGGTGTAAGTTTGACTCTGGGAAGTGCTTTGGAGCTTCTTCTCAATTCAACCACTGACAATCGGTCATCACCGGTTGTCGGATAAAATGCACTTTTCATCGCACATCACAATCCGATTGAGAAATGGTTCATTGTTGTTGCATAAAAGAAGAGAAGACAACACTTCAAGACGATGATTTTTTTGATTTTCGGTCAGCTCATGAGGCATCCACTTATCGAGCTTTTCCACCTTTCTAATTTGCTTCAAATGCCAAACGACTGCAGAATGGTCAACATTGAGTTCTTTGGCAACTTCTTGTGTAGTTGTAAGAGGATCAGCTTCGATGATTGCTCTCAGTTGGCCGTTGTCAACTTCCAATGGCCAGCCACTGTGCTCCTCATCTTCAAGGCTCTCACCTCCTTTGCAAAACTTCTTGACCCACCACTGCACTGTACGTTCATTAGCAGTTCCTGGGCCAAATGCGTTGTTGATGTTGCGAGTTGTCTCCACTGCTTTATGACCCATTTTGAACTGGAATAAGAAAATCGCTGGAATTTGCTTTTTGTCTAACATCATTTCTATAGTTTAAAATAAATATAAAATAAACAGCAAGTAATAAGTCATTAGCAAAAAAACATGAAGCGAGAAATGTGCATTAGAAGGATGTATAACATAACCACATTTATTTAAAAATGTATTCCAACATCAAAGGACAAATTTCAACAATGCTAAAACTGCAATTGCTTTTGCACCAACCTAATAGTCTTTCTATTAGGTCTATTATGGCTTTTTCCATTTCTCCCTGTATATTAGTATAGATACTCTTTTATGATATTCAGTGATTTTTTTTTATGCTCTTACATTTTAAAAAAATTAGTACTACTACCAACTAAAAATCTTATTTTTATGTAAAATTCTCTTAGTATTTGATCCAAGTTAATGTGTAAAAACTGGCTTCTGAAATTATTATAATTTAGTCCCTGATTTGATCTTTTGTTTTACTTCATTTTTAGCTGGCAGCCGGTCAAGTTCCCCAGGAAAATTGTTGGGAAGTGGTTATGGTGGACTTGCTGGGAGTTCCTCGAGAGGCCCACCTGTGACACCGTCTTCAGAAAAGCGAAGCAAGATTCCCAGGAGTCAGGGATGTAGCCGAGAAACAAGTCCAAACCGAATAGGATTAGGTAAGGATTTTCAAAGATCTTAGAACACCATTCCCAGCTTGGTCATAGTTTTGATTATAATCTAATGATTGTGTCTAATTTAGGAAATAGAGATTTATTCTTGAACTGAGGATGTCAGTTTGCCTGTGTTAAAAAGACATTTCAGTTTGTGCTTTATACAGATTATGGCATGTTGAGGTTTCAGTTAGAAAAATGTGTGGGACTTATAGTTCAAAATGATGAGAAGTAATTATGTCATTGTAGGTTTTTGTGTGGCACAGTAATTTTACAAAGCATTGGGATTGGGGGAATAGCAGAGGTTTTCCCTCACTATTGGAAGCAACATTGCTTTTCATTTTCCTTTCGCTAATTAGCACTAAGTAGTCATTAGCCCATATGAATTTTCAAAACAATTTTTAGGGTCCATTTTTATTTTAATTTTGATCTTCTCTAGCCTAATTGTTGAAACTGTGGTTAAAAAAATACGTATAGTTGCTTTTGACATAATTTTGTTTAAACACAACAGCTACATATTGATGAAAACCAATAATATATAATCTTTATTTTTGTGTTGGAGTATTTGCTTTCTTTGTAATAGTGTGTACAATCATGTCAATTACTCTCAGCAACTTAAAGACCTTATCTCCTCAAAATTTTTACTTTAATGTTTACTCTGATGTACCAGGCATTTTGTTAGCTCTGAGAATTAGAAGATAGACTTAAGATTCTGACTTCAGAGAGCTTGTCATCTACTGGGGAGAGATAGAATTGCAGAACAGTATGACAGATACTTTGAGAGGGTGCCCTAGGACCATAAAAAAGTAGTGTCTTAGGCCCTTGTTCACCCTGATCCTCCCAGAGTTCCTGCTTCCCAGGATAGGTCCTGTTTTAGTGAAGGACAAGCAGGGATTAGCCAGGGTGGGGAGATGAAGAGGGAGAGAAGCACATGAAGAAGCAGTCAGGCGATAGAGCGCCACAAATAATTCACTTGGCTGCTGCAAAGGAAGTTTGTTAGCGTGAATGGGAGTTGGGGGCAGAGACTGGTAGGGTCCAGCTTATGAAAGTCCTTGAAGGCCACCTGAGCTACGAGAAGACAGGAGCAGATATTTAACAATAGACAGGATTTGGTTTGAATGCATATTTCCAAAGCAAGTAAAAAGTATTTGGTGATTTCGTTAATTTCTATGATGCCAACTTTCTATTGGCATTATGTAGCATGGTCTCTGAGCTGACAAGTTATTTGGGTGTTGATGTGGATACAACCACAGAAAAGATCACAGCTGGAATATCTAGATTTCATATCTCATGCTGTAACATGTATGTGTTTGGGTCTGATTTTGTTTGGAAAATGCATTTGATTTTAAATCTAGGTGTTAGGCTTCAGCTGTCCTTTTTTCATACTTCATTGTTTAAGTTTATAGAATGTCTGTTTGTAATCCCTGTTAGCTTTGTACTTGTTTTTGTTTTGGGATTTTTCTTTTTATATTTATTAGAGATGACATTTTAACCTTCTTCTTGAAATTGGGAAATAACCCAACTTCATTTATCTAACGTAACTCTTAGACTTGGTGTTCCATCATCTTAACTATGGAGTTTGCATCGTATATAGCTGAAAAGACAGCACTTAAGAGCTTTTCAAAGAGGTATTATGAAACATCAGTGAGAACTAAAGAGGAGATTGTTCCTTCCAAAGAGTTCCTGTTTGAAACATTATTTGAAGGTTATTTCCTTGATGTTCATTAAGGGGATCAGTTATGTGGTGAAGCTTTGAGGTCATACATATAGTTCAGATTAAAGAAGATATTTAAACTTTTGCACTTTGTGAGAATACACACATATAAAGAAATATATGTGACTAAAATACGTCTTTACACTTTTTCCTATAGTATTACTTAGAGATTTCATTTTATATGGTGGCCGATATATTAGCATTTTTCAGTAATTGTATACTACTGTGATCATTTAGTACCTACTGGATATATGCCTATGTGTCTAAACATTTGGCTCATTGTATAGCAGTTTTCAATAGAAATGTTTGAAAAGTGGAGGAGCATTTTTTAGTATATGTGCTGCCGAAGCGAGCACTGGAGGAGCATTTTTAAAGAATATTTTCTATAATCTCAAATCAGTTAATTCGACAGTTTTAGTGATAGCTAAACTAGGCTTGGAATTTGCACTGAAAATTATTCTAGTTATCTACAAATTACATTTGCTTCAACTATGCCTCTTTCTGTCTGAAATCATGTTTCTTAACTAAATTTTCTTTTCTCATTTGTTTTAAAAATGATGCTAAAGCTCTTCTTCTTTGGCATTTCTTTAGCTAAACAGCCTATATATAATTCCCGTTAAATAACCAAGAAGCAAAATAAATTCCAGCTTTTTTTCTTGGTGAATTATTCCCTTGTAAGCTTTCCAGTTGAGTGGAAAAATACATTTGTAAATTATTTCATTTTTGTGTGCTTTAGAGATAATAAAGACTTTATAGATAATAAAGTCACATAAATCCCTAGCACCTATAGTTGTTATACTTTGAAAGTTTGCCTTTAGTTCCCTTCTTCCCCTGCTCATCTATTGAAAAAGCTATTAAAAACTCACTTGACATTTATGCCATTTACGTGCTATGAATATGTATTTAGAATGCTTTAAGATTTTCTGGTTAAAAATACTTTCAAAGAATTAAACATTAATGATAATCCATTTCAACTGTGACATCAAACTGTCCAAGGAGAAGACATGATAATGTCTAGGCCAGAGAGACATTTCATGTCTTTAACTTCTGGTTGTTTTTATTAATCCTTTGTACTTCTGCTTTTCAATGTGAGTTCTGGTTGGATCTTCCCTTAAAAGACAAAAGTCAGGATTCCCGTTAAAACACTGTGAAGATGGGGTAGAGTGTCCACCAACAAATAAAAACCAATCACATGGGTTTTCAAGGCTTCCCAGCGTTTGATGTAAGCACAAGACGGAAAAGCTGCCTGGGATGCTGCTGTTGGGGTTGGCGCGGCAAGCCCGTGCTCACCCTGTCTGCCGCTTCTCTTACGCCCTGTCCTCCGTGACGTATTCTCACACAGAACATTTAGTCGTGGCACTTAAACGGCAAGTTGATTTGGTATAATTTTTTTTTAAGTTTTGACCACCTAATTAGTCTATAAAAATCATTTATCTATATAGTTATTTAAAATCCTCCTTGTAGATTAGTCTTTGAAGTTACAGTGAGTGGGTGTTTTTCCCTCTTGTGCTTTAAATTATAACATTTGAACTGTTGATATCACCACCAGATGTACTTTAATGAGGTTTAGGGTAACCATGGGCAGATTTTCACAAAATTGTAAATAGAAAGAAATCTTTTTGCGTATACGACTACTGGTCAGTCAGCACGAATGGGTGAATGAACTTTCCGGGTGAAATATCAGAAGGGGTAAACTTGGTGAGAAATTTGTATGTACTATTACTTCAAATCATGTATGTTTATCCCTGTTAATGCTCTTCAATGTCCTCACAAAGCAGAGTTAGCCCAGAGAGTGCATTTCTTACTGTTGCAGCGAGTGCATTTCTTACTGTTGTAGCATGCATATGAATTTAAGGAAGGAGAGCTGAGTAAAAGCTCAAAAGTAATCAGGCAAGAACTATTAAGAAAATGCTCAACTATGTATGAACTTATATGAAAAACTTATCAGGACTGTTTTTATTACTTTGTGATTATTTGTTTTGGAGTGGGTGGTGGAATAAGACAAGATTTTCATGTGTGCCATTAAGCAGGGACTCTCAAGTACTTAAGTGTGTGGGTTATTTCATTGTATCCTTCTCATTTAAATGATGGGACTATTTCTTTTTTTTTTTTTTTTGAGACAGAGTCTCACTCTGTTGCCCGGGCTAGAGGGAGTGCCATGGCGTCAGCCTAGCTCACAGCAACCTCAAACTCCTGGGCTTAAGCGATTCTACTGCCACAGCCTCCCGAGTAGCTGGGACTACAGGCATGCGCCACCATGCCCGGCTAATTTTTTCTATATATATTTTTTAGTTGGCCAGATAATTTGTTTCTATTTTTTAGTAGAGACGGGGTCTCGCTCTTGCTCAGGCTGGTCTCGAACTCCTGACCTCGAGC